>OY757938.1:33281908-33619408 GCA_963585895.1 Sepioteuthis lessoniana
CTGCTGATGGAGTTGAAGGGGTTTCTGCAGAAGGGTTCTTTTGGGTTACTGGAAAGCTGGTGGATTTGTGGTTTAAGGAGCAATCTCTTTAAACGCCGGAGCTTTAAGCGGTTCTTTCCCTTTTCTTCCTTCTCCGAATGGCCTGCATCCTTTCTTTTATTGATTTTAGCTCCTGGGGACGCATTGGTGGTATCGGTGGTGTTGATGAGGTTGGTGGAGTTGGTAGTGTTGATCTCAGTTTCCTTTGGTTGCAGCACTGTGCCAGCTGTTTTTTGGGGACAGACTTTTGCGAGATGCCCGACCTGCTTACAATTGCAACAGTGTGCCCATCTGCCTTCCACTATCACCATCATTTGCCGATCCCGGAAATATAGAGTGTCTGGGATGGCCTGGAAGCCTTCCCTATCAAGACACAACCGAAACGGGTAATCTCCAAGGGCTGTCCTGGTAGTGGCACGAAATTGAACCATTTCTTCTACTCAGCCAAATGCACTCAAGTAAGAGATCACTACTCTTGGAAGATAATCCGGGACATTACACACTGTTACACGGATTCTTCTGGTACCCATGTATTCTGGTTGGAGCCGGAAGAACTCTGTGGTGATACAACTTTCGGCCAGCTTAGCTGCCTGCTCTTTTGTTGGTAGCAGCACAACCCAGGTTGCAAAGCTTTGTCGGCAGAAATACTGACCTGGCATGCCTGTTATACGCATCACCTCTTCAGATATGTCCTTCTTTAAACCGGCAAATCTCGTTTTGATATCTACGACAACGAGCGCGATAATGCGGGGGTCCAGGGCTTCGGATATCTCAGGGATGGGCAAAATAACATAGTATTGGAAATATGGGGCATACTTGCTCAACATGTCGTATTCCTCCGGGATTTTCTATGGAACTTTCCGGGAGGCTGATGCTTTGCTTTCCGTTGGTCTTTGTTCTGGTTGTATTGGAGTGCTTGTTTCTTGTGTCTTTACTGGCGAAGAGACTGGAAAGGCTGGCGAACTAGCACTTTTGTAGCAATTGTCCGCTCGGTCTTTCGGCTTAGCTGGGAAGGCTTCCTTAGAAGGTTCTGGGGGGACCCAAAAAAGGATCTGAGAATTGTTTGGAGAATACATTATCGGCAGGTCCTCCATGGTTGCCAAAGGCAACTAGGAGGGGTGAATAAAATACTTACAATATGTGAAAACCTAACTAGAAAAGAAAGAAAAATGACTAACTAGAAATGGCTTATCAAAAATAGACTAAATGTGACAGAAGCGGACTGCGAAATTATTTCTTTCGTTTTAGAAATAAATACACATTCGCGGCCGTCAGTTGCTAATGAACCTACTGTGAGGGAAGTGGGGAGCTGCTAGCGTCCAGCTGCTAGACAAAAAAAGTGCCAATAACCCGATACTGAACCACGAAACGAAAACTTTAGCTCGCTTGAAAAAGTGTTAAATAACACAGGCGTTAACTCAATCTCGAGCCCGAAACACAGCTCTTCAGGGTTGCACCGGTGAAGTGGGTTAGGAAAAATACATTTTATTGGTTAAAAAAGACCCCTCACCTATACAAAAGTTAGCATATTAAAAAAAATGAATTTGCAAATTGTACAATCTGTTTGTTTGTTTTTTGCACCAAGAGAATCATCGATTAGATATAAAGATAAGAATATATATTGCTGTGCTCACCACAACAAAGCACTAAGCAATATTCTTTCTAATTTTATGCAACCGAAATTAATAAATATTTGCTCATATTTGAAATAATGTGGAAAACATATGAGATAGAAATTATTTGCCATCATTATTTACTTGATTTATTAAAATACATGCAAAATAAGGTTTGGATAAGTTTTCCATTTTATGTTTACAATTATTTTTACATCTCTCTTTAAAGAAATATTATTTATTAATCAAAAGTTTTAATTAAAAGATACTTTACAACAAAAAATAACTAATTTACCCCCGCTTTTAAAACTTTATTATTATTTTTAGAACATTATTGAAGTTTGTTGAAAATTTCAAAATTCAAGGCTTTTTTATCCGTTCAATAAAACTTCTAATGGTTACGCCGATAGAAATTCGTTCTGCTGTAATATGCTACCATGAAAGTGGTACTAAACCCAAAAAATTGGCGTCGAAGAGGAGCAAATTTGATCAAAAAGGGAAAACGTAATGGAGGGCCTCAAAAGCTCAAAAAATAAATGGTCTTCGAAGACTGAAAAACTCGTGATTCAACAAGCAAAGACTTGGCAAATGAGATCAAACAAGATTTCGCTATCGATGTTCATCCTGTACCCAATCGACGCATTCTAATCAAGTTTGGTTATCGATCCAAGACAAAGCTAAAATTCTTCTAACAGTTGCAATGAACAAAAGAAAAAAATTGAAATAAGCACATCATCATCAAAATTGGCTCATTGAAGACTGTAAAAAAGTATTACGGACTGATGAGTCAAAAACTGAGCTGCTTTATTGAAATGACTGAAAACAACATCAAAGACAAAGTTTTGAAAACCCTGTGATGATGGTTCGACTAAAAGTAAAGTTTATCAGTAATCATGTTTAACTTTAGCAAGATAGTACTCTTTGCTATGCATCTCGTACATTAAAAGTTGGCTTGAGTCAAATAGAATGAAAATCCTATGGGCTCCCAGTTCCACTGATTTTGACCCAACTAAAAATTTATTGGTGATCGTTAAAAAGGCTTTATGGCAAACAAATAGCCAACATCTCAACCGTTGAAACAGTAAAAGCTTGATCATGAAGAATTCGTTGAATTGATACCAAAGAGAGTCAATGAAGGCTAAAATTACTTGAAAATTTTTGTAATTAAGTTGGCAAAAACTTTTATACATATCTATATTGAATAATACATGAATTCCAAGAACATTTGTAAATATTTGATTATAATAACTATTTAAATTTTCAATCCTTTTCTTTTAAAATTTAGTTATTAATCACTACTTTTCACAATTAAATGGTATCATGAATTCCTAAATAATGATTTACACACAATTATATGACTTAAATATTAAGTTAACTTTTTAAACTTTATTTTCTTTTTTGGTTAACTTCGAATGCTTTGTTTGCGTATTTAATTATAAAACTTAATTTAATTATTGAAAAAAATAAAAACAAAAAAACAAAAAACAAAGTTAGATATCCTCATTGTTACATCGATGCTATTTTTATTTATTTGTTGCTGCAGTGGTATGTATAAGATCGGATAGATATAAACTAAAACTTTCTCGTATCAACAAAAATGCAACCACCTTATGAGACTCCAGGGGAAATGGAATTATATATATATATATATATATATATGAGGCATTCCTTGCACAACGCAATGAATGACTGAATGGTGCAGTAAGAAGGAGCAGAAAAAAATGAAAATGAAAAAATTGGTCCTCATAGGACCTATTAACCGGAATAAAACAATTGCTGTATTGTGAAAGAAAAATGACAGATTTGATGAAATTTAAAAAGAAATTCATGAAGAAGACAAATTTTCTTATAATTCTGATATATATATATATATATATATATATATATATATATATATATATATTCCAATGTTTTCACTGTAGTTAGAATTTAAATCTGTTAAATCCCATCATAGATGATGTCAACTGCATCTTTCCGCTTCAATTTGTTCACAATATAATCATCGAAAATTTGAAAGTAAATGTATACTTAAACTAAACACACACACACACACACACACACACACATACACACACACACACACATTTCCAAATATATTTTAAGCATCTTCAACAAGTATACTTTTTATAATTAATTCTTTTAAAGAATATAACTGAAGACCTCCCTGATGCATCTAAGATGTATGATTGAAATGTGAATGCTGGTAACAACAGTGACGACTGGGAACAGACTAGTTGGCAACCAGGGAATAGACCTGGTGACGGTTGGAGAGGCAACTGGCAACCCGGAAAGACGGGTAGTGGGGCAAGATGGGTTAGCAACCCAAATTGCAAGAAAAGATGCTACGACGAACCTAAATGCACAATACCCCCAGGGTATCCCGAGAGGGGGGCGGAAGAGATCCTCAACAGGATGGATTTAACGGAAACGAACAGGAATGCCCAATCAACTTTGAGCATAAGCATTTGTGGTAAGACATGCAAAAACCAAAGAGGCTTGAAGATACATCAAAGCCGGATGAAATGTCTGGAGGGGGGTAACCGGGAGCAACGTGCAGGTACAAGTCCTGGTAAAACGGAGGAGGTGCAGGGACAGGAGTCATACCACAGCACCCAGTCCCTCCAAGCTTCAGTTCCTCTCACTCTGGGCAAGGAGTCCCGTAAGAAGATTAAATGGCCCCCAGCGAACAACAAGGGGGCCTGGCAGGACTTCGATAATGACATTTGTGAGATAATTCAGTCAGCTACGAAGGGGGACGTGGAGAGGCGACTAAGTTTCATGACGACAATAATAACTAGCTTGGCGTCAGAGAGATTTGGTTTCGTCGAAACCCGGCAACCAAGGAGGCCCTACACTGCCAACCGTAGGGTGAATAAAATGAAAGACCTAAGGAAAGAAATAAGATCCCTTAAGAAGCTATATAGGAGGTCAAGTATAGAAGAGCGTCAACCCCTCGAGGAGCTCAGGGGAATACTCAGAGGGGAACTGAAAACCTTACGGCGAGCGGAGTGGTACAGGAGGAGGAGGAAAGAAAGATCAAAGAAGCGGGCAAATTTCCTGTCTAATCCCTTTGGCTTTGCAAGAACATTATTAGGGGAGAAGCGAAATGGGAATTTGGAGGCATCGGAGGAAGAAATTAACAACCACCTTCGAGATACTATGAGTGACCCTGGAAAAGATCAAAATATGGGTATTAACAACCGCTTGATTCATCAGAAGCCACCAGTTGTCCAGTAAGACACCCGCTTGCCAACCCGGAAGGAAATGCAAGAAGTTGTGAGAGCCACAAGATCCGCCTCAGCACCAGGACCAAGTGGAGTACCTTACATTGTGTACAAGCGGTGTAAAGGGGTTCTACAAATCCTGTGGAAGATATTGAGAGTCATTTGGAGGAGAGGCAAGATCGTGGAGCCATGGAGATTCGCTGAGGGGGTATGGATCCCGAAGGAGGAGGGTTCTAAGTTATTGGACCAGTTCGGATTAATTTCATTATTAAACACTGAAAGTAAGATCTTTTTCAGTTTATTGTCAAGGCGATTATCAGATTTCTTCCTGGGTAACGGCTACATTGATACATCAGTCCAGAAGGGCGGGGTAGCCGGTATGCCAGGGTGCCTTGAACATACAGGAGTCCTGACACAGCTCCTCAGAGAGGCAAAGGAAAACAAAGGAGACTTGACTGTATTATGGTTGGATCTCGCTAACGCCTTCGGGTCCATGCCATACAAACTGGTGGAGGAAGCCCTAACGAGACATCACGTACGCGATCTCATTGCAGACTACTATAAGAATTTCCGGCTGAGAGCATGTTCTAGTTCAGTAACATCAGAGTGGCAAACCCTGGAAAAGGGTATCATTACTATGTCTGCCGTCCTATTCTCATTGACTATGAACATGCTTGTGAAGGCGGCAGAGGTGGAATGCCGAGGTCCTTTGTCTAGATCAGGAGTCCACCAATCACCAATAAGGGCTTACATGGATGACTTAACCGTGATGACAACATCTGTCATGGGAGGTAGATGGCTCTTAAAGGGTCTCGAGAGAAATATGACCTGGGCTAGAATGTATTTCCAGCCAGCAAAATCCAGGTCACTAGTATTGAAAAAAGGCAAGGTCATGGAGAAACTCCGATTCACAGTCGCAGGAGAAACAATACCTACTCTGAGCGAAAAGCCTATTAAGAGCTTGGGCAAGACTTTCAACAGTAGTCTGAAGGATACAGCTGCAAAACAGAAGACTATAAAAGACCTTGAGGAATGGCTGACGAAAATCGACAAATCTGGATTGCCTGGTCGATTTAAGGCATGGTTAATCCAGTATGCAGTTTTGCCCCGGATATTGTGGCCATTGCTCGTCTATGACATTCCGATTACCACCGTGGAATCGTTAGAGAGAGAGCAATTAGTAATCGGTTGAGAAGGTGGCTGGGCTTGCCGAGATGCTTAAGTAGTGCAGCTCTCTACGGGAACAGGAACGCATTGCGCCTCCCCTGCAGCAGCCTCGTGGAAGAATTCAAAATCACAAAGATAAGAGAACTGCTACAGTATACAGAGTCTGAAGACCCAAGGTGGCGGCAGCAGGAATTCAGATAAGATCTGGCAGGAAGTGGAGTGCGAGGAGAGAGTTTCAAGTGGCGGAGGAGAGGCTTAGACATAAAGATATCTTAGGGTCGATAGCTAAAGGCAGAGCGGGATTGAGATTTTTCCTCTCGACGCATACCATCAGTGCCAAAGGCAAGGAAAGACGCCATCTCATCCTAGAAGAAGTCCGAGAGGGCGTAGAAGAAGGGCGTTACGGCAAAATGGTCGGTCTGAGTCAGCAAGGAGCCTGGACAAGGTGGGAGGATGTAAAGAAGAAAAGGGTTACATGGTCAGATTGTTGGCGGCCGGATTTCAACGAGATACGATTCCTCATTAAATCAGTGTATGATGTGTTACCGAGCCCAACGAACCTGCACGTATGGGGGAAGATAGAGACCCCCAATTATCAACTATGTGCTAGGAAAAGATCTTTACAACATATCCTTAGTAGTTGCCCAAAAGCTTTGGGTGATGGTCGGTACCGTTGGCGTCACGATCAAGTACTCAAGGTAATTGCAAATGAGGTGACTAAAGCTATGAGGGCTAGTAAACATCAACCAGGAAAATTGAAGCAAATCAATTTCGTAAAAGCAGGAGAGAAGATACAGAGGAAGTGGTGAGAGAAAACAAACCTGTTATCTTCCGCGGACGATTGGCAGTTGACAGTGGATCTGGAGACTCAGCTGAAGTTCCCTAGACACATAGCTGTAACATCGCTAAGACCGGACCTGATATTGCACTCTGATAACACAAAGCAGTGCATTATTTGGGAGCTGACTGTGTCATGGGAGGAATATATCCCTCTCGCTAATGAGAGGAAGAGGTCCAAATACCAAGAACTGGTCGAACAATGTCAACAAAAGTCATGGAAGATTCTTTATGACCCCGTAGAAGTTGGTTGCAGGGGCTTTGCTGGACAGTCTTTGGGCAGAGCCCAAGCAAAAATTGGCATAGTCGGTGCAGCAAGAGTGAGAGCGCTGAAGGACATCACTAACACAGTTCTGAAGGCGTCAAAGTGGATTTGGCTTAAGAGATCAGAGCCATGGAAGAAATAAAGAGGACGTTGGAGGATCCTAAAGAATTAAGACTAAGATACACATTACAAACCATAAATGCATAATAAATTAATACTAAGTTAGGATAGTCGGAATGTCGGGGGGAGGGGTTGAGAATAATTGGTGGTTGGGAGGGGGGATGGACATTTTATTTTATTTATTTTTTAATAATCCGTTTTTTTTTTCGTTTTTTTTTTCTTCTTATTTTTTTTCTTCCTCGTATACTGGTTATGGTCCGCTACGATTTAAGGTAATTTATTTGCCAGCGGTCACGAGCAGTTTTAGTTAATTGATTGAAACCTAATTGCAAATAGTTCATGGGACGAAGGAGGGGGGGGACTGGAGATAGGTTCGAAATAGTAATAAATTAGAATGTAAGGAGTTGATTAGAGTAGCGTTTTTTTGTTTTTTTTAGGAATATGCATTAGATTGGTAATATGAGAATAGGTTAATGATAAACGGGGAGAAAAATTTTGGCAAAAAGCATGAGTTAATCTGTAGCAATTAATCTCGTGAGCCAAATAAATGGGATTATTATAATTATTATTATTTTTTTTTTTTGCGAATAGGGGTATAAGGTAAAGTTAAAGACTGACTGAATAGTTTTGAGCGGGGGATTAATTCATGTTAGTTTAGTAGTATTAGTATAGGACAGATTTGGCGGGAAATTCGTGTAAGTCTAGTGAAGTGTAAATCATGGACACGGACGAGTATTAAAATAACATCTTACCTCAGTACCGATTCCGGAAGTAGCAGGGAGGAACCGGATGAGGTAAAGATGGTACTATATAGCAGAGGAGTGTGAAATGCCCTGTTTTCATTGGCTGTTTACTAAAAGACAGATGTCCATAAGAACGGCCGAAGTCCGGCTTTTTATTTATTTTTTCTTTGCTTTGGTTGAGGCACGAGCGTAGCACGTCGCGATCACGGAGGCGGCTTGGCTCTTTTAGAGTCAAGCCGGGGTTACTGTCGGAGCTGATATGATGCAGAAATAACCCGAAATCGGCAATGAAGACAGCGCATCACTGAATACCTCCCTGATGCATCTAAGATGTATGATTGAAATATAACTGTTTCTTTTACTTTCCCCACAAATGTTTTGTGTCATGTATTCATTACTCTTTTGTCTATGCTTAAATAGACGATCTAATATCTGGCCTTTTACGTTAGTAAAGGATGTAGAAGCGTCTGTCAATTACTTTAGTATTTTTGCATACAATAACATATATTTTACTCTTACACTTTAATTAGCCCACAATATAGAAATATAAGAATATGAAATATCTATAAATATATTTTGCTAAAATATACAAAATTATAAAAAAAATCTACTAATACTACAATAACTACTATAAATAATATTAATAATAACAATCCCTTGTAAATAATTAAAACTTCAAGTAACTATTGTTTATATTATATTATTGTTTATATCTATATGTAATTATATGGTTAAGAATTGAGGGAATCACTTTTATCACATTTTTGTGCAGTTGATTTTTTTAGTACTTTTTCTCAGTTTTATCAAATACGAATAATTTTTAAACAGATCAATTTGACCGACGAATGAGATTTAATACTTTTTGGTTTGCGACGTCTTACCCTCTGCAGGTGAAATAGCCAGTGTATTCTAAGCCCCACCGTCTCTACAGTTGATATAAAGATGATACAACCATAAATTATACTGCATCAAAAATAAGAAAGTTCATCATCAGAACAACATTCCTTTAACCAGTACATAGTAAAACCATGGTATAATCTTCAAAAAAAGTAGTTAACAGCTCAACACAAATGATATTAAAAAACTGATCAAATAAACACTTGTGGACGAATATATAATTTCGAATGAGTCGGATGCTGGAACATAAATCGCATATATTTGAGATTTTCTTGAGCTGTTATCCCACCCTTTCAGCGCATCTTCGAATTCACTGACCTTACTCTCTACTGAGGGGTAAGACCTTCACCCCAAGTAATGTCCTGATAAATGCCACTAAATGGTATCTGATGGTGAGGCTCAAGTTCTTGAGGCCTAAGGAATCTGAAGTACATTTTCATTGCCATTACTCCTAATTCTACTCTGACTTCTTGTTCGTATTTGTAAGAATTCCCTTAAGATATCTTTAAGATTTATTCGTATTCCATTGGGCCATGTGCAAAAAATGTTTTAAGAAATAGCTTCTCGAAAACTGTAAAAATAAAAATATGTAACTTTTTTTCCTAACCTCTCAGAATAAAATGGACCGACATATATTGATATAGTTTTAGAATCAAGAAATCAATCAAATTTTTATCACAGAATTGGAAAAATTACAGCTCAGAAATATTTAAGGTACCGACTCAGCAAAAATTGTCTGAGAGAACGTTGTTCAAATGATATACAGAAAATTTCTTAAACCCAGAGCCTAATTGTTATCTCTTAAGGCCAACCTACCCAGACCTATTAACGTGCCATTTATTTTAATGATATTCAATCGATAGCTATTGGTCCTTTGTTCAAATATCCGGTTTACTGTCGATAGAAGGAAGGATATGAATCGGTTTTATTCTCTTTCATGTTCGTCAATCTGCGTCCCCTGATGTCCTTACAGGAAACTCGTGGGCATGTGCATATAAAATACACACTATTCGATCTGCCCTTTATAAAGACTTTTGGCGTGTGCAGAGAAGGGTGTCTATATCGAGTTACTGGTGGAAGCTCATGTAAATCACATATACTCGCAGAGTAAAAATATAACTACAGTTTGAAAAAAAAGAGACACTTATCCAATAAAGTGACCCCTTCCTTCACCTGAATAAGGAAGGTTACACGATGTGAGGGTTCAAAAAGTGGAATCGGCAAGCCTAATTCAAACTACCGGCCAAGTTGTTTGCACTCATTTGGCATAAATAACATTAGGAAAGGCCTAAATCAATTGCTGTTTCTTCAAGTTACTTGCGAAATTTTTGGTCGTTTGTTGATAACAGTTTATATTTGACGTAAATAGTATCAGCGAAAGTATGTAGGGATAATGAGTAACTACGCTTTATTGTTAATTAGAATACCAGTAAATGCTAATCTGTGTTCTATCATGTCTTTCTCTCGTTCCCTTCTTCTCTGTTTGATTAAATAGGACAGACACATTTCATTCTACCTACTCAATGATCCATTAAAGTTTTCGTATGAGACATTTAACTTCTGGATGGAATGCATTCAGGAGGGTGCCGGGTTTTCTCCAAGTACTTTCATTCCAAACTGCAGCCAACTTTAGATTAACAATTAATGAAATGACAAACACAATGACGAGTCATATACATTTATATAAAGAGTAGGAGGAGTGTAGGAAGAAAAAAAAATGGTGGGGGATTTACGGAAGAAAAGAATTAAACTAGAAATAAGATGGAGAATTGGCGTGAAGTGCGCTACACGCCTTTCAAAATATAGCAGCTACATTCGAAATTGATCTAGTTGAAGGAAGGTTTGTTAATCTTTTTGTAGAGAGCTTGAAGAATTTGGATCTCTCAACAACTAATAACACAAGGCTATTCTGTACTGGGCCAATTCAGTATTGACCAATTCTGTACACCGTTAATTGTGGTTTATAATTGTAAACCGCATATTTGTGGCAACAAACTTTGTTTATTGAGGTTATTCCATATTTATGTCATACAAATGTTATTCCTTTGAATGAGACTTACAGTAGTAAACTCCTTATTTCAGTCGATTAACATTGAAGTTATGTCATATTCAATCGTATCTTACATCTGGCACGGAATTATGATCTACAGGATTTTTCAAAAGTAATTGTTCATAATGTGGGAATTTACGAACGAGGCATGCATCTAGCAGACTGCATGATCATCGGAACCCTCGTTGTGTTTTGCTGGCTCTTGGCAGGTCGAGTCGAGATAGGTTCGGGATTGTTCTACCAGGAAAAGACAAGGCGAAAAACAAAAAGTTGAATATATGTTCAAAGAAGAAGAAGTTCGTGTGACATTTCACAACGGAATCCCTTGAATAAAAAAATTTCTCAGCCTGTCTGCATGTCTGTCTGTATCTATTCTTCATTCTCTTCTCCCCACCATCTCTTTTATATCACTTCTCTCAACCCATCTCTGTATCTATGGTCCAAGCTATCTGTGCTTCTTAGTCTCTTCTGTATCTGTATTCTTCTACGTCTGCCTCTTACGTCTGCCTTCTAGTGGTAGACTCATTCTTCTGAAAGTCCTCGGGTTGATTCTCTACATACACGGAAAGGTGAACAATCCCACTTCCGTATTCCTGCCCCGCCAAAAGGTTGGGCATAAGCACACTGGCAGACAACCGGTCTCGAGGTGACCCTAAAAGGTGTGATAAAAAAAATTTAAGTCGTTGATCCACTTTTATCTGATATCTGCGATTTAATACTAGTAGGGCTGAATCAGTAATTCCCGCGTAAGTATGTCTCGGACCCTATATGGACACATGCACACACACACACATACATACATAAACGCATACATAAGAGCTAATATAGAGTTTCAAAACACATTTTAGTATTATTAACAAAAATAAAGAATTACATTTTGTCAATTCATTTTGTTTAATATGACATTCCTGCATGGTCATGTATGAGATATATTCTAAAGATGTTTTAATGAGCTAGATTTTCTTAATCGCCTTCTTTTTATTACCTATGATTAATATCTACTTCTAAAAAACTAAGTAGTGCAATTGTCTTGTACCAAATTGTCCAGTACTAAATCGTCCGGTAGCGAATTGTCCTTGCTTCTAAAAGTAGATAGCATTGGATGTTCCGTTGAAAACCATAAACTAACTGGAACTCTCCTAAAACCCTGACTTCTACACCAATGTATTTGTCAACGTCACCGAGTTGGTACGGCGAGCCAAACTGATAACCCAACTCGCCAAAGATATGGAACTGTTGCTCAATTTGAACGAGCACCGACAAGATGAAAAACAGCAACAAGCAAAAAAGAAAACGAAAACACCCTTTTTGGGAGGTAGAGTTTCCAAACGATATTTTGGGAGGTAGAGTTTCCAGAAGATATTTTATTTGTTCTTCAAGGGTCTTACCCTTGAAGAACAAATAAAATATCTTCCGGGTTGTAACATTGATAGCAAAGGAAAATGATGACAGTCGTTATAGTCTTGATTGTATACACCACTAACAACTAAAACAATTCTTATAAACAAGGGTAAATATTTCAGATCATGTGACGAAATGAGAGAATTTTGATTGAAATTATAACTGAGAAATTCTCAAATTTGTATAATTACAATAAAATTTCCATCAAATATCTTACATTCTCAAAAGATATAATGAGTTTTCTAAAGGTCCAAATCTGATAAGACGAAAAACTAATTTTCGAAATCTTGACTTAAAAGAAACACAATACTTTATACACTTTAAGTTTAATGAAGGTTGATTTTCTTATGTACATTTAATATGTTGTGTTAAGAATTTCTTCCTTAATTGCGTTAACTTATTAAAGCTGTGACAAAAATCTATCTATCTATCTATCTATCTATCACTAAAGTTTTCATGATGTATGCATGTATAAAATTGAAAAGTTGTACATCATAGTGATTCTTTTAAGAGAGTAATTCACTAAAAATGTTCTAATTTTGAAGATAAAGTAATTTTCAATTTTTTAACCAATTGATAATATTGTAGGGTATGTGATTCTCGATATGAGGCAGATAGTTCTTATCTTTGTTTTTCGCTGCCTCCTAAATAAAACCATTAATATCATCATCGACTACTGTCACTACGATAATTCAGTGAGTGAAGCAATCATCTATTTATCTATCTGCACATCTGTCTTTTTATGAACTTATCTATCTAACTATCTATCTATCGATCTAATCATGTAAATTACGTAATTATGTGTAAACTTAAGATGTACATTTAAATTATTAAATTTTTTTGAAGAAAATTAAGCACTCAAAAATGTTTAGCATCAGTAAAACAAACATATTACTCTTAGTTTGTGCTAAAATCAAACAGTTTTTTTTATTCTGACTCAAAGAATAGGACATTACTTTGTAAACAATCTAAAGCTTATTATCCATATGTACATATATATATGCACATATAAATATGTACCTATCCATATGTGCATAAATGAAATTGGAGAGTCACTTAACGTGGCAATTATCGTCATTGAAAATGGAATCAGTAAAGTGTTCAAACCGTGACGAGGTTGTTTGCATTTCACTTCTCACAAATTCCCTAATGAAAGGTATGAATCTATCTGTTATCTCCAATTATGAATAAATAATAATATAGACTAGCTTGTTTGTTTGGATTTCTTTGTTTAATGGCATATCAACCTTTGTGGTTATCTAATGCCAACGCCAACCTTCTAGAAAGACAGTAATGGTATTATTTCACCAATTGCTAGGGAGGATAAGGCAGGGTGGGGTCATACCTTTCGTGAAGGTATTAGCCCGAAAGAGAACTCACTTACTACAATGTCGCAGTCTAGCACATTAGCCATTTCGCTACGGGGATTTACCACGACAGACTGGGTTCTTTAGCTAGAGTTAGGCAACCAGTTTAGGAGAAGGAAATCTCTGAATTCAAAACAAGCTTTACTTCGCTTAAAATCTACCTTGCGTTACATCCTGCCTGTGGTGGAGGAGTTGGGTAAAGACATACTTATTAATATAAATGAAAGATGATATAGAAATACAAATTAATTTGTTTCACTTAAGGGTTGGCTTCTTCAGAATGAATTTAATTCCATAATGAAAAATAAAGAAAAAGATACATTTTGGGACACTTTTCCTTCCAACTTGTCACGTGTAGATTTAATTTAATACACGTGACAAGTTGGAAAGAAAATCGTTCTAAAATGTATCTATTTCTTTATTTTCCAACTTATCTATCAGCCTATTTGGAAAGGGGTATTAGAAATTTCTTTACCAGCACATAAAAGGAGTAACTTCAAAATCATTACAGATTTTTTTAAGGAATAGATAAGAAAGCGTGGGAAATGATGTGCTGAATGTGTTGAACTGTGGAAAGAATTTTCACGACTAATTCGAAATGTTTTCTTTCATTTTGTTCTCTTCATTTTTCTCATTGCCATTTGTTTGTTTGTTTTTTTCTTTAAAGGAGTGTTACAAATTTATTTGCGAGGGCCGAAAATGAATAATATTTTTTAGAATGGGTTAAGGAATATTAGGAAAAGATGTACCAAGGGTGTTGAATTGTAGGATGAATGTGTGGTTTATCATGTGCCTGCTTTTATGGTTGATTAGATACGGTTTCTTTTACTCTTTCTTTCTTTCTTTCTTTCTTTCTTTCTTTCTTTCTTTCTTTCTTTCTTTCTTTCTTTCAGTTTAATCCGTTCTCTTTTTCAACATCTCATGTTTCTTTTCTGTTCGTAAAACAGAGTGTATATGAGTGTTGAAATACCTATGTACGAAAATACACAGTATACAGATTATAAATGCAAGTAGTATCTGTTTCTCTCCGTTTTTGTCTCTCTCTGTCTCTATGTATGTGCCTCTCTCTATATATATCTATATATATGTGTATGTGCGTATGTGTATGTGAGTGTGTTTCTGCGTGTGTTTTTGAGTTTCATCGTCTGCATTTGGAAAAATTGTCTCTTTTGAAGTCGCTTTCGTTTACTTTCAGCTTTGTCCAGGGGACATCACTCTGTTGTCAGAGTGCCACTCAGCTTCTTTACCACTATTGTTAGGCATTAAAACAATCTACACAGTTGTTGGTTGCTATGTACAGAACGGCTTACGATTAGCAAACATCACCGAGCAATATTGAAACGCACAAGAAGCACTTAAGGAGAACTTTCTTTCGCCTTTTGTTGCTGAACACAAATGCAAACCTTTAGTTTAACGCATGCGCCAACAAACGTCTGTAGACAAAGCAGAGTAAGTAAACAAGTGCACCGCAATATTTTATTACATGCGTTGTCCACTATTTTCTCTCTCATATTCTTCATATCTATCTATCTATCTATCTATCTATCTATCTATCTATCTATCTATCTATCTCAGTCTCGTTGTCTATGAATCTGTTTGTCTCGTTATGTTCATGTCTGTCTCATTGACTGTCTGTTTTCCAATGCTTCCCGTTCAGTTTCTATCAATATATTTCGCTATCCAAGTAAACACATTTTATGACTAAAATTAAAGAGTTGTTTTAACTAATTTGGGGTCACTAATTTCGAAAATGGGAATACTTTTTTGGCTTATCATACACTTAATTTGAAAGTAAGTCAACTCTGCACTCTTTTCGAAATCGCAAATATTCATCATTTTGCCTTGGTACTGTGAAGCTTTTCTAAATACAGCAAAAACGGATCTGGTCAATCCAAGCATTTTCATAGTGTTGAGGTCATTCACATGATTTATTGTGTTATTTTAGGACATCTATATCAAAAGTAAAAAAAAAAAATCAGTCAATCTGTACTCTGTCCATACTAAACTTATGTTAGCCCAACTTAAACTTTTGGACCAAATTTTCATATCTTATTGCATATGTAGTACAATGAATATAACTATAGTTATTTTTAAATACATTTAGACTTTGGAGTTAAAACTCACGTTAGAGAATAGAATTTTTTCTTTCTCGTACTGCAGCTAATCGTCGATTAAAATTGTCAAGCCCAATTCAAAGTAGACACACTACTCAAGCTGATGTGATAAATTATGGGTTGATTATCAATTTACTTTTAAAGTAACCTGGCGTAACGTTTAGAAATTACTTTCAAAGATAAACATCACGGTTAACAGTGTAAGAAGACAGAAATTAACCACAAAATATGAAATGTTTTCAAAAAGTATCTAGCCAAAACACTTATTTAACTAGACAACGCTTGGTATTGTAATATTTTGACCTTCGACCCGGCCCAAAAATACTATTCCAAGGTAATACACCGGAAGGAAGTGACACATTCCAACGGCCAGTAATCGAAAGAGATCGCGTGGGCGGATTAAGGCTTATGATATGGGACAAGGTGAAGGTCCCATTGTGCCATTACAGTCATGCACCGGAAGAGAGTAACCTCTGAATTGCATGACAGTTATTTCCGCTTGATGACGATTAAACATTCGATTTCAAAGATCCAGTAGGCGATCGTGTGGGCGTTGAGTTATTATTTAACTCAGTTGAGTTTGGGTCCCAGAGCAGTTGCCAGCAGACTCCCAGAGGGTTAGAGACGAGATGTGGTAGGCAAGGCCACACCCAACCGAGGGGGACCTCGGAAAGCCCCGATGCAGTTGCCAGCAGACTTCCAGACTGTAGAGACCAGATGTGGTAGGGAAGGCCACACCCGACTGAGGGGGCCCTAGGAAAGCCCCGATGGAGTGGACCCCAAGACCTCTGGTTGAGCATCTAAGAGAACAAGAAAGACACAACGTGACGGTCATAACAGTGGGGTCAAAATATGAAGTTTACGTTCGGTCTCCAGCATCCTCTCACATGCAAACCCTTAAACAACCCTTTCAAACCCTTGCAATAAAGTGAGAGGTGAATATTTTTCTAAAGAAGTCCTTCCTGCGTCTTTATCCTGCGTCATTTCTTCCTGTGTCTTCCTCTTGCGTCTTTCTGCGTGCGTCTTTATTATTGAGTCGTTATGATACAGCATATGAGTATATAACAGTATTGGACACGCTTATTTTGGCTATTTTTCCATTAGTTGAAGCGCCTTTGACATTCCATTTTTGATATGATGTGAAACTGTGCCGTTGTATTTCATTGTCTTTCATGTACTCAAATATCCATTCGCAAAGGTGGTTTTTAGTTTAGGAAACAAGAAAAAAGTTACGCCGAGTTAAGTCTGAATACACTTGTTCGATCCGGTGTTTTGCTAAAAATTGTTACTCAGAAAGTATTGAGACAGTATCAAAGTATTAAATTACTTTAAAAGTAACATTTCTTTGTTTTTCACACTAGCACTAGCTGAAAGTCAACCACTGGGATATGAATGACAGCAAGTTTCCTCTGGTCTTCAGGAATCTTCTAGCCGATTTTAGTAATGCGGTAGTCTGAATGGTATTGATTCTTCTGATTTCCAGTTCCTCCAGTTTTTTCCAAACTTTTTGAGACCGTTTCAAGTGCACCAACTACGATTAGTACCATCGTCATCATCATCGTCATGTTCCACAGTTTGTTTTTTTTTCAGTTCTCTTGTCAGGTCTAATCGTCATTATTTAATATTCAGTATTAATTTCGGTTTCTTACAATCCATCACCTAGCGTGAGGAATAGTAATAATATGCATTCTATGGGTTTATTTTTCAGTCATATTGATAGCACTCCTTTAAGGTGATAAGCGGTTCTATTTGAGGTTGATTATTCTCTAATTGAATTCATTTCAATTGATGGAGTTTTCGTACAATAACTGCTTGATTGTTTTCATATCTGTTTCATAATAACTGCGTTTATTTCAAGTGCTACAATTTCTTTTCCTTGGAAATCAGCAATTACCTGTTCTTTGTTATCTTTTCCAGCAACTTTTCGGCGATGGCTTTTAATATATCTTCTCATATTGGCTAGTTATTCGAATATAAGTGTGTATCTGTATATCTAGTCCCTTCTCGCCAAATATTGTCGGTCCCTCGTGTTGTATTTCTTACTGATGGTTTCCTAATTGAATGAAAGAACGCATAGAATATTTCTTTTGGTCATTTTTAACAAGTGCTTTTATTTCTTACTGGTTATAGTGAAGATCTTGAAAGGTCAGAGTTGGGATTATCCCAGTTCTGATAACTGCGGAAGTGACGATTTTATTCCATTCGATTCTAAACTGATTCATCATGAGCTATGTTCGTTACCTTGTAAGACATTCTTTTAAATCGAGCGCTAACTACTAGAGCCTGCTACCTTTTGTCATATGAGAAAGCTAGCACTGACTTTGCTGTTTATTTTAACGCTATCTCTTGCCTTTATTGCTCTATCTATCCTAGATTCTAATGCTCTTTGCACCGCTAGTCTATCTGGTTTGAGCCTTCTACTCAAGTCGTCAGCAAATGATCTAATTCTATCTTTTAGTTTAGCTCACCGACTATTACCAATTATAACGCTCGTTATTTCCCGCTTTAGCATGTTGTAGCTGGTTCTGAAAATCCTTCTCATCCCACAAAGTTACGTTGAATTTCCAGTCCCATAAAATCTAACCTTAGTCTTTTCTGTGGTCATGATTTTCAAATTACTCAAAACTTGGACCAACTAATAAATCAAAATCGACTCTCCTAATTGACACTCAGTCGAGATGGCTAGAAAGCTGGCCAGAGGCACCTTTACCGATCCAAATTAATTCTATCTTACTTGGATGCTTTTCTCTGAATTTCTCAACGAGATCAAGTCTCACGATAAATGCTCGAAAGTATCAGGTATCCAAATTGTAAGTTCCTTCAGTCTGTGTTACGATCAAAGACGGCGTTCTGATCCTATTTACCAACCCCTCCGCTCGGGCAGGATATGACACAAGGTCAATTTTTAAGCGGAGTTTAACAGGTTTGAATTCAGAGTTTTCCTTCTCCTAGACTAGTTGCCTCACCAAGGCTGAAGAACCTAGTCTGTCCTACTATTTACCCATAGCTGCAGGGAGAATAATTGGATTCATACCTTTCCCAAGGGTATTAGTGCTATGTTAAATGCAATGAGTTTCGTCCAGGATTTGAACTCGTGTCGCCGAGTTCATTTCCTACGACGATTACAATTACACCACGGGCACCTCCTAAAGACGGCGTTCTGATATCCCACAAGAATTACCCGCCTAGACGACGTAATTAAGACCTTGATGCGCCGAAAGAAATCGGGAAGCTTTCTCATGAACGCCAATGACGAGAAACGTTTTATCTTTCATGGTAATGTTCAGCACGCAAATCCAGTCCAACGGATCAGAAAAATGAAAACAACCAGCAGATGCTCTGTCTGTGAAGTACCCTAGACAGACATAAACAAACAGGAGAGACCTCGCAATCGGGCATTGGAACAACTAAGATTAAATCTGTGAGTCTGGGGAAGGAGAGAAATTTGATAAACTTCTGCAATAGAAGAAGCAATCCCTCTCTTCAGGTTGTTTCTGCTTTTCTCTGTTTTCATGAAAGCCTCGAATATTCCGGTTACTTCTAACACCACATGGTTGAAGGATATCTCCCTCTCAACTCACAGTAATTAGGCGGACATCAAGTAAAACGGCATCACCCTCGACGTTGGCCTCATCAGAAGCAATACCAAAAAATGCAGTTGAGTTCTTCGGCAGGCAACTCAAACAAAGAAAAAAAAAAGAAAAAGACCAAGGCATAAGAGTGAGAAGAACGTCAGCAAGGTGGATGATGACATTTCAGAGAGGAAACACCAACTCCAGCCTCATCAAATGGAAGACCTTAAGGTCCTCTACAATTCTAAAGAAGTAAACAGGAAAATGCAGTGGATCATAGGAACTTTTCCTGTGCTTGGATAATAAATGTTATTAATGAAGGTTGAAGGTCTGAAAGAGCAATGGCAGTCAATGATAAATGAGACAACTCAGGCCTTTGGCTTGCTCTCCCTTCTCGTTACAGTGGGTGAGAAATTTAAGAATGTCTCAGGAAGTCTTCCTTTATATTTACATCCTTCCCTGTATAGAGCACTCAACGTTTCAATGGTATATTGGAGATATCGCTCAGGATGATTCCATCTCCAAAGAGATGAAACCTGGATCTATGCGTCAGATCATCAGTATCCTGACACTCATCATGTTTGGTCTAGGGCCCCAACACCTGTAAAAATCTTGGATTTAAGGTTAGTTAATGTAAATACCCGCGGACTGAGGCCTGACTTGAAGAGGCGTCACCTTCATTCTTACCATCAGCTCATCAGGATTGATATATGTTGATATATATTGAATACTAGAGATGCACATTGACTATAACTTCAGGGAACGTATCCTGCCTAAGGTTTACAAACCTTATTCCGCTAACTTTTACTGTTATTCTAGAGACATTCAGTTGTGTCTTATCAATTTTGGCTTTAATATAATCGGTTCTTATGGCGTTGTTTTGTGCATCAATTAGAAAAGATTCAGTTTCTTTCTGAGGGTTTCCCTTTTTTAGACATTTTCAGGTCTTAACGTTTTAATTTTCGCAATTTTGTCGCTTGAAAAAGCCATGCAATTATTTTTCTTACCATTTCATTTTCCTAGTTATTCTTATTCCATTTGTCTTTTCGTTGTCAGTGATGTTATTGACTGCTGTAATTAGTCCTTTTCAAGTCTGGCAGAATTTTGTACGAGAAGCTTTCTCGTTAGTCTGATATACTTATTTGCTTCTTCTTAGCATCTACTGGGATGAAAAGGTAATCTACTGTGGATGTATATGAATTTTTAAAACCAGAACCCTTGTATACCATCATGGCCTGGAGTTTTTCAATTCGGTACTTTTTTGAGTGTTACTCTGAGCGATTTCAGATGTATGTCCACTTCAGGCCTTTCTCCTACTCCTTGTAATTATTTTTTCATGTTATTTATCCATTTTGACTTTCTAGTCGGTAGGATTTTCTTATGTTATTTTCTTATTTTTGTTATGTTTTTTTGGAATGTCCTGTTTTGCTTGAATTGCTTGGCCCTGCCTTGGTATCTCTTAAAACCCACTTTCACCAATATCTTTTGAGTTACCTTTTCAAGTTGCATTGTAACACTTGTCTGCTGGTTTTCACCCCAGCATAATAGTTATCTGAAACCATATAATTGCTTTAAAAGACTCAATGCAGCATTAAATAACTTTAAATAATGACAAATCGTAAAACTAGCCAAGAAGTCTTTACACGAGTTCATTACAATATGGCGTACCTTAATGCCATAACAATCTATTTTTATTCATTCCTTCTTACTTTCCTGCCTACTTATACTCCTTTTCTATTTTATTTTCTCCCATTATGCCCCGTCTTTATGCGTTTCCTCTCGGATAAATCATTGATGATAGACAATGGCATCTAGTTGAGCAAGCGAATTAACAATAACCCGTTTTTAAAAAGGGCCCTGGGTGTTTTTTTTTAAAGGTTCTTGTAAAAGTGAACTACGGGAGTTTTCATTTATTTGGAATGAAGCAATATTTTATTTTGAGCGCAATACTTCGTCGTATGTTTCCAATGCACTTTTTGTGCTATCTTCTACCTGATCCTGCATCTCTACCCTTGGGACTCTGGCTGCCTGTCTAGACACAGATTTACGATTTCCTTCCAATCAGCAAATCCTCCAGTATCTTTCTTTTCTTTTCTACCAAATTTTCAGTTGATGTTTTTATTTATTTTTATTTTTTGTTTTTTTTTATTAATTTTTTTTTTATCTCCTCATTCTGTCGATGTTGTTCGACTCAGCTTGAGGATATTCATATGCACAATACCAATTTTGAATTTCGAATTTTCTTTTAGATTTAAATATTCTGGATTATATAGTCACCTCTCAAAAAGCATCCAGGATTCCTGTTTTTCATTTGAATAAAACTCTTTATAAAACTCTATCTGTCCTCTCCATAACAGCAAACTATTTCTTCTCGCACTCTTTGCTTTCCTATCTTTCTTCCCTTTGTCTGCATGCCTCTGTGTTCTTTTTCTTATTGCTTGTCTGTTTTTCCTCCTTCCAAACATCGTTTTTTCTTTCCTTTTTTCTTTCTGCTTGCCTGTATATCCTTCCTATTGTCTGCTTTTCTTTCTTTTTCTTCCAGCTCGCCTGCCGTGCTACATTTCTTCCTTTTACTTGTCAGCTGTTCTTTTCTTCATTCATTCTTCACTGCCGGCTATCTTTCTTCTTGCCTGTCTTTCCTTCCTTCTTTCCACCATTGTCTCCTTCTTCCTTCTAGTGTTCCTACCAAGCTTTCACTCCTCCTTTTCTTCCTTCCTTCTCTGATAGTCTTTCCTTCCTACTTTCAGTTCTTTCTTTGTACCATTTAATGACAAGTGTCCAATTCTCCTAAGAATTAAAAGATTTACAAAGTTTTCTAAATCTGACAAATACTAAAGATTGTGTTTCGCCAGTCGTTCATGATCAACTATCCTAAATGTAAGATTTAAAAACTGTGGGTACAGTGTAATCTTAAACATGAATCTCAGGTTCCAGTATGGTATAGACAATAATATTTGCCGTTGCATAACCACAAAGTAAGAAGGTAGGGATAAACGGTAAAAAGGAAAAAAGCTGATTTCGGCTGTTTGCATGTTTGTACAATTTTTATTTATTGACATTAAAATATCATCGTGCAAGAAATTCTTGCATTGTGATAGAAATCCCAGTGCTTGGCATTCGATTATAATAGCACAATGCACAAGGCTGTGACTTCATGAATAGTTGCAAACAGCACAATGCTAGGAATAAAGTTGCAAATAACACGGTGCTATGAATTAGAGTATATATGCATATGGTACTATTTACCAACCCCTCCGCTCGGGCAGGATATAACACAAGGTCAATTTTTAAGCGGAGTTTAACAGGTTTTAATTCAGAGTTTTCCTTCTCCTAGACTAGTTGCCTCACCAAGGCTGAAGAACCTAGTCCGTCCTACTATTTACCCATAGCTGGAGGGAGAATAAAGGGGTTCATACCTTTCCCAAGGGTATTTGCCCGAAAGTGAACGTAATAGCGCGACTGGAGTACGAACTCGCGTACTACGATTTCGCAGCTCATCGCTTTAACCATTACACCACGAGGACATATGCATATGGTACACCCCTAATAATTGGCTATAGTTGCAAAAGGCATGGTGCTTTAGATTCGACAATATTTGCACACGATAAAGCGCTAGGAATTTGAATATACTTGCACATGGCGTGGTGCTGAAAATTCTCGTATAATTACACAAAGCATAAGGCTAGAAATTTTGCTATAGTGTTCACGGTACAACGCTAGGAATTCGAGTATAGTTTCAGTTTACTCATCTTAGCTGAGTTTAGCTCAACATCACAGAGCTCCTCGTGAGAATCGAACCCACTAGAATACTTCGGTCGCTTAGATCAGTAACCATTGTACCACACGTGGTGCCCTACAATTCAGGTATGTCTGCAAACGGAACGTCGCTAAGAATTTTGTTGGATTCACACAGCAATGAAACGTTTAAAGAAGAAACTGGAAAAAAAAATTTAAAAGAAAAAAATTAAGTGATAGTCGTGAATAAAATGTCGCAATAACCTGTCAAAGTAAAACAAATTTAGTTACATCATACGAAACATTCTACATCTTTGAAAAGGATTCTTTTTTTCCTTCTTTTTTAAAGATTTTGACACGCCATATTCTCTTTCATCGAAGATGCCAGCTTTAACAGTGACCGTGTCGCTTCTTTGATGAAACACCATATGACGTTTTAAAAGATACGTAGATATAATAGTTGAAGGAGATTCAAAAAGAAAAAAAAATCTTTTGAATGCATGGTCTGTGATTTCTCCAAATCCATGGAAGATTTAAAATATCCAGGGAAGAACTGACTTATAACACACACAAAATTATTTCTCTTTGAAAAGAAACTGATATGAAACAGGATAGATAGAAAGTAAAAGAAAAAATAACTGATTTCTGCCGACTGCTTAAAAAAGTTAGCGATTTTTATTAATGTTTTATTTTATTTTTATGGATATACTCTGAAAGTAATACTTCTTATTCATTTTCTTGGAAATTTACAAATAAACTGCGGCACAATAATGCTGTTGGATAGAGAATATTTTCAACTACAAGATTCTATTTTTTATATAAAACAACATGTTTTCTGCAATGAAATACTATTTTTCCCAGTCACAACTATTAGTTATTAATTCTTAAGAATGCTTATTTTAACACTTTCAGATTGATTGGAGCGTAGTGGGAATTTAGCAAATTATGCCTCAAGAATTCGTAACAAAACGTAGCTTAATATTGTTGCAGAGGAGTCACCGGGTACTGTGATGAAAGGTCAATGCTGAAATGAAATATAAAATAAAAGAAGAAAAATTCAAACAAATAACAGAAGGTTAAATTGAACAAACTGTTTCTTTTTATGCATTTATTAGCATCTGTCAATAATTTTAGAAATATATTTTTGCGTGAGTATTAATTTTTGTCATATGTCCATGTAGCATAATTGTTTTTAGTATTTTCAATTGCTTACTTGCGTGTCAGTCCTGAATTCCTTTGGGAATAAAATTTGGTTATCATTGAGAAATTCAGGACTAACTCTTTTTGTTCAGTGGGTGGAGTATCTAAGGACTGCGTGAGTCCTGTTCGACCACTGGCCTGCATGGCAGATAGCTGCTATTCAGATCCACTAAATATTGGTGGCAAAATTGGGAAAAATTATCTTTGAAAGTTTTCACAAACGTGGATTTTTTTCCAATTTTTAACGAAACTCTTGGGTTAGGGACCATTACAAGTCCTTCCTCTCTTCAAATGATAACTCATTAAAATCCTTTTTCACACTTTGTGACTCTATGCCACGTAAAACTATGCTTAGTATATGTTATTTTATATATATGTATTTTCTGTTTATTTTTGGATTTATAGTTTATCTCATTTATTAGCAGTTCCAGAGAGACTGCAGCCTCAATGAACCGTGTTTCATTCCGCTGAACATTATTTCTTGCGTAAATATTATCAATAGCGTTATAATTATTTCCGTTCCTACTTGAGTCTACTTGTGCTAACTAAATGTTCACGGAGACAAAGGAAAAGATGGACATGATTTGTTGAAACAAATTACAAGATAACTGGATAAGCTTCAATTTAAC
This sequence comes from Sepioteuthis lessoniana, assembly GCA_963585895.1. NCBI lineage: Eukaryota > Metazoa > Mollusca > Cephalopoda > Myopsida > Loliginidae > Sepioteuthis > Sepioteuthis lessoniana. The sequence continues at coordinate 33,306,882 of OY757938.1, forward strand.
ATGAAGGCAAGTTAAATTAATGGTCAATTGCCCTGCAAATGGTCTCAAGTTATAAAGATCAACTTAAGTTTTTCCATGGTATTGACCCCATTTTGCATGAGGAGTTTTCGAAGTAGCTGAGGATTTTAAAAGACCTGCTCTAGGGAATACAAATAGAGACATACGTGACGATATAAGCCCTTATGTTCCTTGATGTACATATGTAGGTACAATAATACATATAAACACTAGCGTATCTGTATGAATATGTATATGTATTTCTTGCGTATGTGTACAGTATCGTTCAACAGCTTACCCAGCCTGCTAAACGTTCTCAATCTCACGTTGTGTTTGTTTTAATCGAAACTGTATGTGCCATGTGTCAGCTCCACACACAAGCAAATGCACAAATTCAAGAACACTTTTGTCGTTTTTGTTCACTATCTAAAAAATCCTGCTGGGAGTCGGAGTGTGACATTTCACAATTCAGTTGAAGTGAGTTGGTTCTAACTATCATGGACAAAGACTTAGACACAGAGCAATTTTCTCCTCGCTCTTTTAGATATTCAGCTCTTTCTCAAATTGCTACCATTAGCCCTGGTCGGGGCCCCATTCCAGAAGCCAACCTAACCACCATTTAGGTGTCAAGCTTTTGAGAGCACCATTGAATACTTCGACCCCCAACTTCTAGCAAAGAAATCCTTCTGCATGTTCCTCGCAGGATTAAAAAATAAGACGCTTGTCTCATGACCCAGACAATAGTAGCGCAAAGAACTTAAATTAGGAACATTACATATATATATATATATATATATATATATATATATATTTGAAAAAAATAGATAATGATCAAAAGTCTATTGATACAATATATATATTGTATCAGTAGACCTTTGATCATTATCTATTTTTTCAAATTATTTTGTTCAAATAATCTAAACTTTAAGCAATTAACAACATGAATTAATATCTAAGCCTTTGGATTACCTTGGAAAAATTTCGCCTCCTACTCGTTTGTAAACAGACTCGAAGTGAGGAGTCAAGAAGAAATTGTTTCGTGACGAATATAATGAAAACAAAGAAATCTACACTTATTCACACAAATACATAGAGATACATATGGCATCACTTGGATATATTAGGAGCAGTATTTATGTAGGAAAGTCTGAAACTGACATTAATCAAGGTCACTACGAAGCATGGATACCACGGTTAGTATATATATATATATATATATATGCATGCTGGAGGGGTTTGTGTTTGGTATTAAGAGAATCGAAATAGCCCGAAGGACGTACGTTTCCTCTCTTCATTTTGCCAAAACTAACTCTTTTCAGCGGCGTCAAAAATTCTCCACAATTTCAGACTACTTTTCTCCCAGACGCCATTACACTCAGCGGGCAAAAATGAATGAATTTTTATGAAAACTAAAAAAATAAATTTTTCCAAACCAAATACCATCCGATTGGAATCTCTAAAATAGTCGGTTTTCTTAATTTGTCGTTTTCCTGTTTTTTGTCCAAATTTTCTTTGGTTCCATCTTTCTGTCCCGCCTGGATGAAGATGTTCAACAATTCTCGGTGACCGACTAAAATTACTCGGAAAAGTGCTTCCTTTCCATTATTTTCTCTGGTAATTTTTAAAGGCTTTTTTTTTTTGCTTTTCGATAACAGATATATTTCTTCGGAACATTTCCTCATCTTTTTTGTGTATAGATTTTTTATGAAGTAAAGTTCGTTATCTTTTTAGCTAAAGAATCTTAGATGTTCCTCGTTTAGACGCAAACTCATAAATTTGGACTTTAATTTGTATTTTCGTTGATATTATTATTCTAATTTTTATAAAATCCACCAAAAAATACTGTAGGTCTATAGAAAGTACGTTCAATGCTGACCGAAGGAAAAAAAAGAAGGAAAATCTCATTTAGATTTTTGAAGGCCTTGTATTTAAGTAAGGAGATATCCTATTTATATAATAATGGGAAGTACTTTATAATGATCATTTATTAGTTATCTCCTTTTATAACACGTGCCCTATCTCTTGAGGTTTAGAATTCCTGGCGGAAAATGAGCTCCAAGAGAGGGATGCAGTTAATATCATCCTATGATAAGTTTCAAATTCTGTACGGTGCCGAGTCACTGCTTCATTACCATCATTTCCAGGACTTCTCTTACGCGAAGTGGTTGAACCTGTTACAGATCCAGCTAGATCTGTTTAAGATAACGTCTAAAACTGTAAACATTGATTTTGCAACTAAATATTAACCAGTTTAAAATGATTTCAAAGATTCATAATCGTACAGGGTATGATTAGAGACTACAATGGTCAAAGTGACTTTAATCAGTAATCATAATAAAGAGATAATTAAGAAATTTCATGACCGAACGAATAATAATAATAATAATTATAGTAAACAAAATGGATGTAATTGTAAAACTCGAACAAATTGTCCCATGAATGGATTATGTAACTTAGATAATGTTGTATACAAAGGAATTATTTACCCAAAAGAAAATGTTAAGGATAAAAAAGACTATATAGGAATTTCGTCCACGAAATGGAAGTCTAGATACTCGAATCATAAATTTTCTTTCACCCATGAACATCTGAAAAACCAATCAGACCTATTTAAGAATTTTTGGAGTTTGAAAAATAAAGGTTTGACGCCTGAGATTCAATGGTCCATTTTGAAAAAGTAAAATACTCCAAAATACATTGATAGTAGATGTAATCTGTGCCTAGAGGAAAAAATACAAATAATGATATACCCAAACCCTGAAAATTTATTAAATTAGCGATGTGAATTAATAGCTAGATGTAGACATAGGAATAGATTTAAACTATAGGCAAATATCATAGATAATGGTTAATTAACAAAAACGTAAAAATATTTTGAGGTGGAATGAATAAATAAAATAAATAAAATAAAGATATGAGTAGGTACCATGTGATGTGCACGTACTTTTCAATGGAAAGGTAACTGAATTAACAGGCTCGAATATAAATTTTGAATATATATTTATTTTTTGAAATTAATTGAAGTTAAGTAATACTGGATACTTACGTAAGGTTATGAAGAATGTGGTACTTCCCTAAATTATCATTAAATCTGGAACTTTACGTTGAAATATAATTAGAATAAAAGATTAGAATTTAATTAACTGTGATTACAACCGGTAATAAAAAAAAAATAAAAAATAAAAAAGCGGAGGTGGGTAAACGGGTAGGTAACTCTTCAGCCTTCTTCTACCACCTCCCACCCATCCCTCCTGTGTCTATTCTGTATGTCATTTAATTTATCCATTGGATCTGAAGAAGTCCTGTTTTCTTTGGTGTTATTGATATTTATCTATACCCATAACAGGATGGAAATATATGTATAATCCTAATGTGACCAATTTTTGTTTTTCTTAAAGAAATATATATATATATATATATATATATATATATGAAGATGTGTGTGTACCCACGCTAAATAGAGAGCTAAATTATCAAAAACGAGTTAAAAACATTTAATCAAAAAACTATTTATAATTCAAGTTTTATGATTCTATAGTTGCCCTCATTAGACAGCTTAACCTATATATATATATATATATATATATATATATATATATATATATATATATATATATATTTAGGCAGCATTTCTTCGTTAATGCAAATTTCATTAAACATAATAGACATCTTATATCTACATATTTTCTTCCGGATCCGTTCGAATTCCCGTATTACTTTTATCGTATTCGGGGGAATTGATTTATGTATTGTCCATAGTTGTATGTATCCCTAGTACTTTCTGCACAACTTTGGGCCATCATCAGGGGAGAATCTATTACAAAAGTGATGTAACTTTTGTTTTAGCATATTACTACTGTGTAAGGGCGTCTTTGCCGTTGAAGATTATGGCGTTTGCTTTTAAATGTAATTCTATAATTAGTGCCAGTAGCTAAACACATTTAAGTACATTAACACTGGTTCGAAAATTAATTCTATTGAGTGTTGGCTGCAGGCCTCTAATATGTAGTCCTTCGAGAATCTGAAGTTTTTGTTTATTATTTTGATGTTCTAATATTGTTGTGTTGTCGGTGAGAATTTTCCGTAGTTGTGTTGTTGGGCATGAATGTTTTTTTAAATGCTGAGCTATTGAACTTGTGTCAGAAAGGTGCATTGTAAGTCTCCTCGACAGGGTAGTTGAGGTTAAACAAACATATACATTATTATTATCAGAGATACAATCTCCTAAAGGACATTTAAATTTATATATAACGTTGGTTTTTTGCAAAACCCCAATCGAGGGAGAGGAATTATTTCTTATGACAAAATTCTAGGTTTTAAACTTATTATAATAAATAATAAGTTTTATTTTTTATTAGGATCAGTGGGGAGTATGTTTTTGTGAATCAATGTTTTCAATATTTTTTCATCGGATTTATAATTGTAGTGCATTTGGTTACGATAAAACTCCGGGATAATAAGGTAATTTCAATCATACCTAGATTCCTTAATCTCCTTAAGGCTGAAGCGATCAAAAATAGATACAATAAAAAACAACCTACATTATTAACACATCAACTAAAAACTGCTGCTAAAGAATTACGCAACCTCCCCAACATCACCATAAAAAAGAGGCCTGTAGCCGACACTCAGTAGAATTAATTTTCGAACCAGTGCTAATGTACTTAAATGTATTTAGCTACTGGCGCTAATTATAGAATTACATTTAAAAGCAAACGCCATAATCTTCAACGGCAAAGACGCCCTTACACAGTAGTAATATGCTAAAACAAAAGTTACATCACTTTTGTAGAAGATTCTCCCCTGATGATGGCCCAAAGTCGGGCAGAAAGTACTAGGGATACATACAACTATGGACAATACATAAATCCATTCCCCCCGAATACGATAAAAGTAATACGGGAATTCGAACGGATCCAGAAGAAAATATGTAGATATAAGATGTCTATTATGTTTAATGAAATTTGCATATATATATATATATATATATATATATATATATATATATATATATATATATATATATAAATGGAAAGTAAGATGATTCTTCGGTAAGACGAATTGACCCTTTAGAAATCTACAGTGACATATTCGAAAGACAAGAAGCTACATCAAATGATGAACAGGACAACAGACGTAGAATGCCTTCTGGGTGACTGTAATTGGGAGGGAAACTATATCCCTCGTCAGACTGAATTTAAAGCAAATGACCTTGAACTGGACCCGGCTGCAACGTGTAATTGCAGCAGAAGATTTAAAAGTTTGCAAGGTTTTCGTATCCATAAGCATGGCTGGTGCAAACAACGTGATTTGCTTATCGGAGAATGTAAATCGAATGATGGGGTTATGACTCTGAACTGCACCTGGAGCGTCCAGGATCCCATTTTGGAGCAACAGCACCTCGGAGCAATTCTAAGCAAGGCAAGCATCCAGTGGCCCAAAGGTAATCAGAAAACTATATGGACAAACCTTGAGCAAGATCTTTCACTTATTCTAACAACCAATTTTAAAAAAAGAAAAAAACGAATAAATCAAAAAAAAGAAAATGCGCGTGACGATTTAACGTGCGCAAGTGAAATTTACACATTGTATGAATGATCGTTTACAACGAGTTTTATGAAAATATCTGAAAGCAAACGCATTTGACGAGAGGAACTTTTGCTCTGTTTGTCTTCATAATCTGTCTAGTGGAAAAAGCTGTTGGTGGCGCCAGGAGTGGCGCCAGGGGTGGCAATACCACATGAGCCACTGAAACTGCGATCTCAATCCTGGTTGGTGGCTGATAACGATAAGGTATTGCACGTGTCTTCGCACTTTGCATGATAAAATGAAATTAAAAAAATCTCTCTCTCTCTCACGCATGTGTGTGTGTGTGTGTGTGAGAGAGAGACACAGAGAGAGAGAGAGAGAGAGAGAGAGAGAGCGAGAGAGAGAGAGAGAGAGTTTGTGAGCGTATTTCTATATATACATATGTGTGTGTGTATGTGCGTGTATACATATATATACTGCGGGTGAAGTAAGGTAAGAAAAATATCCTAATCACGTGAGAAAACGATATAAATGTTTAAAGAAACATTTTCAGTATTTATAGAGGTAGTGCTCGATATCTGGCATAGGGTATATATTTGCAGCCTAACACTGGAATTAAAACCATATGTTGCAACGAATATTTTAACATTTTGGCAATCATGAAAATATTATGATTATCGTATGCATGTACGTGTGTGTGTTTGTGTATATCTTTTCAGATAGATATTTTGTAAAGGACGGTTGTGATCTTAATTAAATGACAAGATTAAAGGAAAATATAATGAATCTGTCTGTGTGTATGATGTCCTGTTTTAAGAAGAGTTTTGATTTTAGATTTTCATTGATTCAACTTTTACAACGGTAAAATCGCACTTTCTTCTGTAAGAAAGTCATTGAAACAAAGAAAATATAAAAATGTAGGAGACAAAATATGGGTATTGATTTCAACGTCTCATCCATTAAAATCTATCTGATCTGAATGCATACTTACCAAACCAGAACAAAATATAGAGTTCAATGGAAGTTAAAATAAAGGAAAACGAGATAACGTGAAAAAAGCATAGGAAACACAAAAAACACCAATATGCAGAAACATAAGAAAGCCCAGAGAGAAGTACTAAAACATACTAAAAAAGAAAGAGATTATACTGTAGACCAATACAATGAATCAGAATTCCTATAAAAGAAAAAAATCACAGTTTGAATGATTGATAGTAAATCAAATTAATGGAAGAAAAAGCATCTCAAGAAGAAAGACTTCACAAGAGGAAAGAACATTTCAAAATTGTGCTTGGAAACTTTTCTGAAATCACGGATAAACGAATTGAAGAAATTTTTAATTGGCCAACTAGACATCAAACTTGAACAGTTTACGGGGGAAGAATTTGAAGCAGTACTGAAAAAAAGTTGCAGACCTTAACGAAATAGTCACTGAAGTATGAAAGTTGAGAAAATTTGACGTCATACTTCTTCGATTATGCAACACTGTGTATAAACAAAATACAATAAAGAAATGGATGAAAGACGGCAACCTCCAGTTCCTCAAGAGATTCGAGTTCGGAATCATTAAGAACAATAGAGACATCACTTTTACTGCTTTAAGTTTATGATTCTCTGCTTCTCAGTTATATCCAATCAGAAATTGAGAAAATTCTTCGAAAAAATCAGCAATCTTCTCAAAGAAATCGATCCACAACTTCCAAGATTCTGGCTATAAGTCGAATCATCGAAAGAATTCGTGTAAAATATTTCGAAGCAACACAATTGACTTTAGATATTTCCCAGGCATTTGATTCCATACACAGAGAAAAGATTAATAAAATACTACAAGCATATGGTCTCCTTCAATAAATTGTTACCGCCATCATGATGATCTACAAAAACACGAAAACAATAGTTCGTTCACCCGATTATGAAACAGATTTCTTTTACATTGTCACTTGGACCTTCTAAAGAGATACATTAGCAGCACACCTATTCATGATCTGTTTAGATTAAAAATTACAAACAACAATAGAATTAATGAAAGCAAATAGCCTCCGACTAAAAAAGGCAAAAACAGATGATATACTGCAGAAACTACCATGGATGCACACTTTACAGGCTTGTTGTCTCCCAGAATCACCACTCCCACAGAAATAACAACCATTGCAGAAATAACAATCTTCCAAGATTTTCAAACAAAAACCTTTATTCAATCTATGGAAATGGCGCGGTTGATTGTTTTCATTCTACTGTCCATAACTATCAGTTAATTCTTTCTTGATGTTGCTAGTCACCCTTGCTTTGAACCTTAATATATTTCTTCTACACTATCAGGCCCAAGGATTGAACTCCTGACAAACAGATAGTGAGATACTTCGGTGCTTTTATTCACAAAGTATAATAGAATTTGAGATTTCATTATTTCACGACAGAAATAAATCACAGTGCTGAAGAGGCGCGCTTAGCGTAACAGTTATTATCACAGGGAATAAAATCGGTGACTTAAGTTTAAACTGTAAACGAGGCTGTTACGCTTAATTTTGTGGTAATGCATTTGAGAAATATATGAATCTACCTGTTCTTCCCCAGCTGTGGGTAAATATTTGAGCAAAGTTGGTTAGGCAATCAGTTTAGAAGATAGAATGCTTTGAACTCAATCTAATTGTACTTCGACTAAACATCCTGACATGGACCGAAGAAAAAGAAAATGATTTAATAATAAGAGAGTGACAGTTTTCATTTCTTTTGCTTGCGTAATTGATTGAGAATATTAAAGTTTGTATTAAGGAAGAAATATAAAAAAAGAATTCCAGACAATTTCTTAGATTAAGTTTCGTTCATAGTATGCTTATGACCAACCAAAAGATGATCTTACTAGTTTCGTTTGGTTCATAGTATGCTTGTGACGAAACAAAAGATGATCTTGCTAGTTTGAAAGAATTTTTGACAGTTGACGAAACCTCATCTCAAAACATTCTGACTGAAATTGGCAGATCCGTATAGATCTGATGTGTTAGCAAATAAAGAGAAATTTTATCTTAATCTGGCTTGAATATCCAGTTACCTGCTCGTTTAAATAAATTTGTTAGCTGAGAAATGTTTCTGAAGTAAATTCTAAAAAAAAAAAAAATCATGACTTGATCGGCTTTTATTGACTTGTGCCACAATTTATATTTCATTTTCCAATCTTCTTTGGGAGAATTAAATTTAGACAGTAATGTCCACAACTTTGTAAATCAATTTATGATTGGAGCTGAAAAGAAAAACCCTGTAATAAGTTCGTAATTTCTATTCATATCAGTAATTATAAGATAATAATTACTTCAATAGTTTCCTGGACCAGTTGTGTGAAACAGCGAATAGTACCGAACAAAATAAAGACTTCAATATTTTATTTGTAAAGAACTTGTGATTTTCCAAAACCTCGAGCGGATGTGTGCAACAGCTGATAGTACCAAACAAAATCATAAAGAAATCATCATTTTATATTCGGAAATTATATTCTAAGACCTCTAGCCGGGGTGTGAAGCAGGGTGGCATCCTGTTTGTGTATGACAACACCTGTGGGTGCTTTGAGGTATTGAATGACTTAATCTTTATTAGCAAGTACATTAATGGAGAAAATTTACTCATACACAAACACAGGTCGCTAATTCCATTTTCCTCAACGATAATCATTTGTCATTCTCCTACAGACGCTGTTATTTCCTAGACACAATACATACAGTATTTCTCACTTATCTGCAGAAGATATGTTGCAACGCCTTCTGTGGATGTGTGAAACAGCGGATGGATCCGAACAAAATGCTTGGAGAAGTTCCCTCTAATTCGCCGAGGATATATGAAGGCGCAGAAGATATGTTCTCAGAATTTCTGTGAATATCTGATACAGTGGATAATACCAAATTCAACATATGCACCAGCCCCCATTTATCCACGGAGGATATTTTTAAGAACACCGGTTGATGTATAAAACCACGGATAAATCAGAAGAAAATATTTTAGATGTTCCAAATATTTTTAGAAGTTCCACTTTCCACGTAGCTTTTCTTGTCGATAAGGATAAAACGTGAATTTAGAATACCTAAAAAAGTAGTCTCTAAAATGTTAGGCTAAAATATAACAAGCCAATATTTTATATAACAGTATAAATCGCGGATATCCCAGTCTCAATGGTTAGCTGATGTCCCTCCCCCTTGTGATTGTTTTCAAATGGAGATCCATCGTCGTTAGGTTTGGTCAAAACTGTACAAGCCATAGATCAGCTCTAGAAAGAAATTAAAGACAAAATAAACCCGAGAATAAAACCGTACGGACGTATTTATTGATGATGATTTTTCTCTGGCTTATCCTAGTCGAAGGGTGAGTGTGATAACTTGCAATATTGACTTATCACTGATACCTCACTATCCCAATAAGGACAGCAGACAATGACGAGCTTAGTTATCGATTCCGTTTGGTTCTATGTTAAAAACCGATTCCTATCTTTGCTGTCTGTATTCTTCTTGTAGCCAAATATGATCGGCAGAATGGGCGCCCTGCTCAGCCAGGCAACATAATCACAACTACTCTCTATATATATTCAAATGCTCTGTTCTATATTTTTTGTGACCAACAACAGTGGTCAGATGTGTGTGTGTGTGTGTGTGTGTGTGTGTGTGTGTGTGTACGTGCGCGTGGAGCCTAACTTCTTGACTCTACGCCACCATTTATCTGTTAAACTCCTGATCGCTTCGTTGAATATATGGCTTCCGGAAAAAATCTTCTCGAGTGGGTCTCCCGGAACTAAAGAATTTTAGAAAATGGTGCCCTGGGCTACTGAAATCTGACCGTACTAGTAACAAAGACTTCAGTTTACGAGGGAAAATCCTTCTTTTTTTATTTTAGAATATTTTCAAATCTGCCCATATCCCGAACTTGTTTAGCTATCTTTTTGATGCTATACACATCCAAATACAAACATATACACTTTCTATGCCCAGGCACATATATACATATACGTAACGTCTATATACATACATACTTATATAGACGCGCTCGTATTTGCATTACTGCTCGTAGATATGTTCACCAAGGGATAGAAAATCTTATAGTGCCACATACTTTAAGGTTTGTTCTTTGCACATATGAGAAAGTGTTTATCTTTATTAATTAATCTAAGAAAGTTTAAGTTAATATATTCAGTAACAAGCAGAGGAACATATTCCAGCACTATCTGAAAATATCAAAATTTTGCCGCTTTAGAATAATTAATTTCCAACTCGAAGTTATTTGAACACTCCATGTTACTAACGTCGTTTCCATATTGTACGGTTCCAACCTTTGATTACAAGATCGTGAAAATGATAACGTTTAAAAAGCATGTATTTAATAACTTTTCCTCTTTCACTATTAAAATAGTGAATTATTTGGGTGCTTTTTTAGTAATGCATCTTCTCGAAAGTAATCAACTTCTCTAAACAGAAAAAAATTAATCTCTTTTACTCAGCTTTTTAAAATTATTTCCTTTTATTTCCGTAGCTCAGAAAAACTTTTGTTTATTTATTTTATCATTTTCATTCATTTATTATTATGTCGAAGGAATTTAGGTTATATCAATTTTTATGGCTTTTTTGCTAGTTACACAACTTCAACTTTATAACCATTTATCGGGTCGTTGTTGTCAATATTTTAATTTAATAGTTACAAGATAAGAAACACGAAACATGCCCAGATGGAAGCGGAGACATGTATTGAAGTTGAAGAACATAAGATGGTGACGAAATGAACATTCAACGGAACAAAAAAAAACAGGCTTATCTCCCTTGACACTGTCAGCCTTAATTGTCTCGTCATTTTCTCTCAACTATCAAACAATTAATCAACTTTTCAACTACAGTCTCCACTTTATTTAAATGGCACATCTATTCCAAATTTATTTCGAGCATTTCTCTTCTGTTGTTTCCGACTTGATTTGTTTATTTTTGTATTTCATATTTTCAGTTGCTTTCTTTCTTTCTTTCTTTCTTTCTTTCTTTCTTTCTTTCTTTTTCCTGTATTTCACAATTCTCCCTACTTGCTAGATTTGCCTAAGCTTCCTTTACTCCGCAATAATTATGTCAAAGAAAATGGATATGGCCAGCCAAGTTCAAGTACTTGATGGGGGTGTCCGTCTTTCACTTCACGTCAGTTTCCTTTATTATCTAACGCAACAGCATTGAAAATACGCATCCAAAATTATGAACTCATCCCAGGCAAAAAGAAAAACAAAATAAAACAAAATTATAATAATTTGAATTAGGAAAATAATTTTTCGTTTTTATTGATGCACTCCTCAGTAGACGAATTAGGGCCCAACAGTTAAGTTATAAATTCGAAACTTTGGATTACCAAAACGGAATGTTTTTATATTGGTGAACACTTGTAGAGAACCAGCCATACTTTTTAGATAAGGTAATAGCAGAAGAATGGTGCACCAGGTAGGCACATATTTTCCGATGAATATACCCCAAATTTTGAAATCAGAGATTTTTTTTTTTTACATCTATTAGCTTGTTCGATATGTCAAAGGATGACTAGTTAATTCATAATAGAGAAAAAGGGAGGATTCTGTCCGTCAAACAACTCCAGTGTATTGAGCAGTCTTACGTTTAGCTTAAGGTATTGCATCGGTGTTTTTCTTTTGACTTGGCATTGGTATTGCTTGATTATTTTCAAGCAGCACGGAAGTTTTTTTTTTTTTTTTTTTTTTTTTTTTTTTTTAATGGAATTTTTCCCCAGATATCCTTTTGTATAATATTTTTTATTTACAAGTATCATCTGTTTTTTTTGTTTTGTTTATACCGTTGTAATCATAAAATATGTATAAAAGTAATATATATATATATGTATATATATATATATATATATAACAAAATGACTCGTCTGAGTAAAATATCTAATAAGACTAACAGCATAAACCTAAAAAAAAATCAATTTTTCAACATAAAAATTAAACAAATAAGACCTCCAAGAATTTGAAAGAAAATTTAGATTGATAGAAAAATTAAACGATAAAAAAATTACAGCTGCCACCTTAGTGAAAGATATATCCAATTTCTTTCCGGACAAAGATAACTGTGGTGAACTAAACACATTCTTCTAAAAATTATGAAATATTAACCCAAAAGAAAAGTTACACCAGCAATCTCTGACACAAACAAAGACAAGTCTTAAGAATATACTATAAAACAACATAATTTAAAAAAAAGCAAGCAAGTAAAGTGCTGTGGTCATTTTTAAATAAAACGGCAAAAACGCATGGAATACTTAGAGATGATGCAAACTACAATAGATTGATACTAACATAGACAATAATATTATTTCAAAAATAAAATTTTATAAAGTATACAATGACACATATCTAAAAAGAAAAAGGTTTTTAAACTTACTACTTCCCCCAAAATAGCAATTTTTACGGATTACCAAAAATTCTCAAGTCTGAATGAATAAAAATAGCTCCTGAAATAAAAATCTTCGTACATATAAAATTCCAAACACTGGTGACCTCAAATTTAGAACTATGATAGCAAGCCCATCATGCCTCACTAACAGACTCAGCCAACTAATAGATATACAACTGCAGTCATTTCTAAATAAGATAAAAAGCTGCATAAGAGATGATATCCACTTGTTAAACTCCATACCACAAAAAAATGATTTCGACACAACAATGCTTATATTTGACGTCATAAACTTGTACAGTAATACATGAATTTGGAAAATGGGCCATCTTATTTCGGATTGAAATACCCAGAAAGAATGACACTCGCAGATTTAACAAAAAATGATCATTGATGGTATAGCATAAAGCTTAAATAATAACTCTTGTCAATTCGACCATATAAATTACATCTAAATCCAAGGAACAGCAATGACACCAATGTATGCCACCTTAGCATAATTAAGGGAAAATCTATATGAAATCACAGGTAGAAATACAACAATAATGTAAAAACAGAATTTATTAGATCATATATAAAATACCTTGACTACTTCATATTTTGGAAATGTTCATTGGGCAACATTAATAGCATGTACAGCTTACTCCAAAACCAATAACCTAAAATAGAATTTAGTATGGAACACAGCTTTCAAGAACAACCATGAATGATGAAAAACAGAAATAAACAAATTATCCCATACATTTACCACAAACCCACAGACACCCAACAATATCCCCATTTCAAGTCATTACTGCAAAAAACTGCATGGAATTTATCTCTTACACGTAGAATATGCGCTACAGTCACTAATAAAAACCGACGACAATCTTGCCAAGAAGAATAACGCGTAAACCTCCACCAGAGAGGATATCCGACAACACTAATTAATAAGTGATTCAAATTAACAGAAAAAAATGCCATTAAAAGAAAAATGAACTTTCAAAAAACTTAGCAACGAAGAACCTTTTGTATGAATTTCAATATACATTAAAAAAACAATTCAGAACTATTCACAGAAATAAAAAATCTCGAACAACTTAAAATCACAAACATACTATACACAACAAATATCAAAAGCAAACGGCTTCCAAATAACTTAAAAAACATACTCATATCTTCTACCTTTGGGAAAAACACAACGCTTGGAGTTTCAAAATGCAAAAATAAATGATTTGGAGTATGTAATATAATCATAGAATCCAGTTCCTTTGAAAACTTAAAACAACACTTATAAAAATGAAAAGCTCAGCTGCAATTCAAAAAACCTTAGTCCATATAATCGAATGTAGCACCAGTAAAAAAGCATACAGTGGATCAACTCAGGCTCTGAACAATAAGGTAACCTTACATAAGAGGGGAATTTGATAATTAGAAAACAGAAATTTCAATGTTTTAAAACTCCTTTACGAATGCAGTAATGGATTCATTAAAAAATGCCAATATACCATACTAAAGACTACCCATTACTTCAAATAAAAGAAAAAATGTTTCATAGCTAAATTTAAACCTGTATTAAACAGAGCCTGATCACACACACACACACACACACACACACACACACACACACACACACACACACACACACACACACGTACGCATGCATACACACTGAGTGAGATACAACAGAACTTCACGCACACACTCACTACCACAAACATAAACACAAAAACCATTGTAAAATATGTGTATGACACATTCAATTCAAAGAAAAAGAGAGAGAAAAAGAAAGAAAGATGTACATTGAATACGTATGTGTACTTTCTCACATGTATTCAACTCAAAGTGGATGAAAGAGAAAAAAAAAGAACAACAGAATGCAAACCACGTGCATGTATATGAATATATACGCACAAAGTATATTCTTGTTAATGCAAAATGAATAAATAAATGAATTAAAAAGAATCACGCCCCAGATTAAACAAACATATTATTAGTCTCTTGAAAAGGACTACGATATCCGAAACACATGACGAACAAATTTTTATTGAATGAAACCTAAAGTATCACACTGAAATTATATATACATAGTGGCGTGGTATGACTGTAAACGCCAACCAATGGTGACGCTCCAGATCTACAGTTTTGTGGAGTGTAGAGTTATCTCTCCTTTGTCTAATACTAATAATTTTCAAATTAATGGGATTTTCGCATATACCAACACTTTCGTTCAGAGTAATGAAATTGGTGAATTCCACAATCCCCAATGATACAGAATTTGAACCTCATCGCTGGATGCATATTAGTGCCATCCACAGAACTTGGATACATAAATAGATTTCAATTGAGCAATTTTGATAGATATATAGATATGTATAGTTAGAGATTGATTGATAAATAGATGAGCTTTCAATCATATCAACTTAAATGGTTGGAACTTAATCAAATTTTACACATCAGGAGCAGATTTGGCCAACAATTATGTAACAGTTTGAGATGATAGTTAAAATAATTTCCAACTGCATTTACCCATAAAAATTGATATTGCATCAAAGTATGTGTTTTACATGAACTCTATCGATTCATCACCTCTTAAAAACATTTATATTGGAAATCTAGTTCTTGGTCTGATGACCATATTGCGAGAAACTGAGAGTCATCAAGTACCATTGTCACTGTGTCTACGCTATTTTGAATTATAACAACCCCCTACACTCATATATATATATATATATATATATATATATATATATATATCGTCATCCACAGACAGATCTGTTTCGTTCTATCAGAACTCATCAGTGTGGCTAGACAGTATCTCCCCGTAGCTGGGATCGAAACCCGGTTTACTGAAACACCAAGCCAAAGCTTCTAACCATTTAGCTACGAAGAGAAATTAGCTACGAAGTACATTTTTAAACGGTTATGAATCACAATTAGTATTGTTTACATACATCCGTTCAAACGGCCGCCGAGATCTCAATTCAAATACGAAGAGACTTGCAAAGGCGCTAATGGCAACACGAATACTTCTTCGCTAGAGAACTCAACCCTATATATTTTAATGTAGTTAGCTATAAAAAGCTCTGTGCTCCTGCAGTCAGATTAGAGACTTTAACAAAATTCTTGAAAGTACCCCATTTTGCTGTTGAACAACTTTGTAAACATAATTTCTATAGTAAAATTATCTTAAATACTATTCACTTTCAATCAACTAGAATTAGAATTGGGCCATTTAGAACGAGAAGATAAATTGGATTTGTCCATTATGTAGTAATTAGATTTCAATGACGCAAACCACGTCCAACTCTCAAAGGATTTTATATAAATATTGGGATGTCAGCCAAGGTTAATAAAGTAGGCGAGAAGCTGTTGTCGATCTGAATACGAATATATCGGAGATGAATCGACCGATCACTGATAGATCTTACGGCTCAGTTTTATAGTTTTCGTTTAATTACTGCATTGAGCAATCTTTAGGCTTTTCAAAATAATTGTATTTGGATAATGCGTTGTTCGTCTCGAGTTTAAAGTTGAACTCAGCCCGAACTGGATTTTGGTTCCCCGAAGAAAAGAGATGCTTCAGCCACAGTTGCTTAAAAATCGTATTTATTCTGGCAGTTTTTTTCAGTGTGAGACAAAAAGATTATCAGATTTCTTCGCCGTAACTCTTCGCAAATACATCTAAAAGTAATTTCTACGGATACACTTTGGTTCAAAAAGATAAGGCCATCACGAAAAAAAAAGCAGAAAAAAAGATTTAAAAAAAACGCCAAAGTGTCATTACAGCGCCACCTCCACTTTGGCGTTTTTAAAAAATCTTTTTTTTCTTTCCTTAGATCGTGCAAATAGCAATGGAAACCATCTGGACCATCTAAATTCCATTTTTTCTCGTCTGTAAATACAACATCACTCCATTTTTTCCTCGAACGAGACGTACATTTTGGCCCAATTACATATTGCCTTTATGGGATGTTCCTTCTATGAATGAGCTTTTTATCCCTTGGAATATTCAATATTAGGGCAGTTTTTTAATGTTCTCCATATGGTTCAACGTTTATCATGGTGTACTATTGTAGGAAATAGCTACTGTGACCCAAGTATAAATCATGGTTGATGCTATTTGCATTTGATCTAGTCCTAATATCCTAGGGAGTGATATTAATTCAACTATTTCCCATACAGCCATGGGTAAATAGTTGGGAAGACAGTAATTTTTAACTTTGGTAGGGCAACCGCTCTAGGAAAAGGAAAACTCTGCATTCAAACCAATTGTATTCCGTTTAAAAATAGTCTTGTGGCGCATTCTGTTCCTATCAGAAGGGATAGGTTATATTAAAATGGAGGTATGTGTGTGTTTGTGTGTGAATATATATTCACGAGATCATATATCCCTATATATCGTGTGTGTGTGTGTGTGTGTGAATATATATATCTTTAAGAAAAAACCAAAGACTGGTTAATTTAGGATTATATGTATGTGTGTGTGTGTGTGTGTGTGTGTGAATATATATTCCTGAGTTCATACATCACATGATATATCTATATGAAATCGCGAATTCATATTCACACACACACACATACCTCCGTTATATATATATATATATATATATATATATATATATATATACGGATAACTTCAAAACAATTTTGAAATACAAAAATCTATTCATCTACGCACATTCTTTGAAAAACAGCAGAACCTGTTTGTTGTAATGGAATATTCCATACACCCTATCAATTATATGGAGCGACTAGATATACAGGGGGCACTGCAATATACCTCTCCTTGTTCAGGGAATGAAGCCGGCGGCAATCATTTGCTGTTAGCCTTGACCCTAGCGGGCATTGTCCAGCAAAGGCAGACTTGACCACCTTCAGGTGGGCGAGCTGCAACATTGACACCTTTGTCCTCCTTGTATAGCATTAGACCTTGCTGTCCAGTTTAAGCTATAATCAGGTCCACATTGCACTAAGGGGACCGATGACTAGTATACTCCAGCAAGGCTTGAGCCTCGCTCCTGCCCAACCTTCCCCACTATAATTTGATCTTCTGGTCATTTGACCTTGTGTTAAGTCCTGTCTGGTTGGAGGCAAAGACAAATAAATGTCATTGCTTCGGGGATTAGTAGCTTGCCTCACTATTCCTTGTGTGTCCTATCGTATCTTTTGCAATAAAACCCTTTCTTCATTCTACGAACGTGTTGACTGATCTTTTCCACTCAAGTACCACCTTATCAGATCGATTTCTTTTTAAGGATATAACAGTGGCGGCGAATGATTCGATTCAAACTCATGGCAAGAAAGACTCGAACACTTTGTAAGACATACAATCGTAGCAATTACGGATTGAAAAGACTCACGTTGAAGACACCTAATGAAAGCACACACCGAAAAAGATTTGTCTTTGTAGACTTACCGAAAAAGATTTGTCTTTGTAGACTTACTATCGAGACACACGAAGAACTATTTTGGAAACCTGGAGAAGCATTTTGAAAATGAATAACGTCGGTAAGAATCTTTTCTTCTGTTAACTGAAAGAAAAGTAAAAATTGTGTTGTTTGATTTAACATGAAATTCGAACTTGAGTTTCTATATTATAAATCATTGCGACTTTCCTGAAAAAAAAAGTATTCTCACATGAACAGTGTTTGAGAACTAGTCTTTTGTTCTATTATATTGTTATTTTTTTGCATAAAGTCGGATAATGAAATGATATCGTACTTAAATTTTTCTTTTGGAGGGTATATTATTATTATTTTTTTTTTTTCGAAAAAATTGAACAACTTGTTGAATTGACCAAAGTGTTACACGCTTGTATGCAGTTACAACAATTGCTCCAAAAACAAGAAAGACCAGATCATTTAGTGAAAATGTATTACTTAGAAGAATGTGAATCTAGTCCTTTTTCTCTTAAAGGAATATCGAATTCGTTATCAGAATTCAAGTATTACCTGGGCAAGTATTCCTCGCCTATTTTCGTAGATACGAGGCGATTTTTATGTAAAGATTCCAACAATGGTCGGACGAAGAAAAATCACTGTTAGTACAAAGTTTGGGCACAGAGGAAACACTAAATATAGGAACCTAATGTTGCCTAAAGAACCGGAGGAAATCTCGCTCGATGAGAAAAAGATTTTTTTCAGGTATTTTCGACGAGAAGAACAGTTTGTTCCACACTCGATATAAATCTTTAAACATTGTAAAACAAGAGAATGAAGACTTTGACTTATTCAGGCAATGTAAATTTTCAATTTGAATTGTTTAAATTAGACGACCTTTCAATTGACACGTTTAATCTTCGTCCAGGGACGTATAGCAGTAAAAGATGAAGACTTCTGATCAATAATTTTGACTAAGTAGAGCAGGAGCTGGAAATTACGCTATAGAAGGTGACTGAGAGACAATTTACAGATCGAAGAAAAGAACATTTCTCGTGTCCAAACGATAAAACCGAGATTTACAAAGAACAAGTTGGAAACGTCTCCCTGTGATGCTCGTAGGGAGTCATTTAAAAAAAAAAAAATTAAAGATAAGGTTTGCTTTGCTACGTCGGTCATAAAGCTCCCACTGTCGGTACAAACAGAAAAGAAAGAAACAAAAATGTAAAACAAAGTAAATGTTGCTTTGTCCAAGAGCGAAATTGAAAATTATGACAAAAGAAAATACACGAATAAAAAAAACAAACGGACATACACTGAATTTATTATTAGATACTGGAAGTAACATTTCTATTGTGAATGAACAAACATGCAAGAAAATTGGTTGTCCACCACTGAGGGGTACCAAAAATAGCTACAGGTTTATCTGACGTAAAGCTAAATTTCAAGGGCTAATTTAGTTGTAACGTATCATTTATGGAGAGAACTTTCAAATCAAAAGCGTATGTTCTTCCAGGTACGTCGAACTTACTTGGCATAAAGTGGATCGCGCTTTTTAATTTATGGAAATTGTCCGTAAATTCATTTTGCAAAAAAGTGGGCGTGTTAGTAAAGGAAAACAGAAAAAATTATTTCAGACTTGAAAAACGAATTTCCATGCATGTTTACTGAAGGTCTCAGACGGTGTACGAAAACCGAGGTTCAAACTTAAGAACAGCATAAGACCAGTATTCAAAGCAAAAAAGGAATGTACCATTCTCGGCTTTAGTACAGCAAACCAAGAACTCGAACGTTCAGTGAAAATGGGAATATTCTCTGAGGTTGACTATTCCGATTGGGCAGCAACTACGGTGTATATAAAGAAAAAGACAAATAGACCCGGGTATATGTGGACTTTTCAACCGGATTGAATGACTGTCTGAAAGACAATGTGTTACCCTTATCGGAATATATTTTCTCAAAGCAAAAATGGTGGCCAGGTGTTTTTTTAATATATGTCTGAAGATAATTTACAAGTGAAAGTAGACGAAGAGTGCTCAAAGTTATCAGCGATTGACACGCATAAAGGGTTTTTCAAACTAAATCGTCTTCCTTTTGGACTAAAGGTTGCACCCACCTTGTTACAAGTAATGGACATTATATTAGCTGGACTAGAATTTGCTACAGCGGATCTAAATGACATCCTGTTAAGGAGTAAAAACAAGGAACAGAACAGAAAACATAACTAGTGTTTCAGAAGATAGGCGAATATTGCTTCAAGCTTGATTAAGAGAAATGCAAGTTCTTCATGAAGCAGATAAAATATTCAGGCCAAATAATTGAGGGGAACGGTAGAATATCGGACCAGAAAAGGGCCGAAGCTTTTAAAAATATTCCATCACCAAACGACGTCACTTATCTTCAGACATTTTTGGGCTTGGCTAACTATCATAGTATCTACATTACCAAAATGTATAATTTTAAAGCTCTATTGAATGACTTATTGAAAAAGGGCAGAAAATGAATTCGGTCGAAAGGATGCGAAGTCGCTTTCCAGAAAATAAAAAAAAAGAACTGTTACCAGATTATAGTGAGCTCCCTTTGACCTGAAAAAGAGATAATAGTTGCTTGCAACTGAGCTAGCAATGATGGGATGGGAGCGATAATTCTTTACAAGTTTAAAGATCGGACTACAAAGCCCATGCGTCAAGAACTCTACATCCTACAGATAGTAACGACTATGTCTCGACCCCTAAAAGAGGAGGTATTGAGCAAACTATTAGCTCTGGAGGAGGTGTTGTAATGGAATATCCCACACTCTCTTTCAGACATGTGAAGTGACAATATATACTGTGAGAACGGCATTATATCTGTCCTTGCTTCGGGGATTAGTAGCGTGCCTCACTATTCCTTGTCTGTCTTGTACCTTTTTTTTAATAAAATTCTTTCTTTATTCTACGAACGTGTTTACTGTCCCTTTCCACTCAAGTACCACCTTGTCTGATTGTATCCCTTTTCTAACGTCCTCAGATCTTCCAACCACATTTTTCCAGAATACATAAAATCTATCTTGGAAACTTTCGTTGAGTATCCAAAATTTTAAAAGTTTGAAATTTTGAAAACTCCAGACGGTTTGTTATGGATCTTCGTAATCAAAAATACATATCCCACAAAATTGCTGAAAAACTCAGAATGGGCATATTTGAATTATACCGCACCCATATTTCGAAGTGGAAACACAAACTACATTTTTTATGTAACAACAGCAAGTAGAAACCCATCAGGAGGAATGATCGTTCTCAGAATATGCTAACCACTAAACTCAGCAGTTGATACAGAAACCCTTCAGTGCACCAAGTACAGGAAAACCACAATATAGAAAGTCTAAAAAACAAACTATAGACAGATTTCGATAGAGGATTCATGCAAGGACTTATCACTGCGACCGCAAATATTAAAACTATCTTGATTTACTCAGAAGACACGTATCTGCATTAAAAACTACCTTACGATAAGAATTGATAACTGTGGAGCAGATGTCATTATGAACTGTACACAATACAATAACAAAATCATAGATTGGAACTACCATAACATTGCGCAATCTTTAGCCAAAATTCTATTTCATTATTTAGGTATGATGAGCAATTTGCACATAAAGACCCCGGTAATCTATACCACAAAAAATATAAATATGGAAAAAAATCTTAAGCCAGTAATATTTCAGTAAATAAATGCATTAAACATTTAGAAAAATCTTAAGAAAAACCTTAAGAAAACCAATTTGCACATTATACACTAACAATTGCTTTTTTCCCAATATAATGGTATTTTTCTATTTAAAAATTGATTTACCCATGGATTCTCGCCTTTTTAGTGATATCCTTGCTTATCTATTTCTTGACTTTCACGAATCGGATCCCTTTAAACAAATAATACTCAAAGACTCTGGTTATTTGTTTTATGTGGATGATACATTGCTTTTGTATCCGCAAAATAATGAAAACGAAAATTATGTACAAAAAAGAAATCGAAACCACCTCGGATTTTCCTGAAGAACCTTTTTTTTTTTTTTTTTTTTTTTTTTTTTTGATGCATTTCAAATGAATATCGACAAACTAGAATTTAACGATAATCATAAATCTACAAACAAAAATAATCATATCCATTATCCCTCACATCATAATAGTAAAATGAAGAATAGAAGAATCATAGGTTCATACTTAAACGTTCCTAGGATTTTTAACCCATATATATATATATATATATATATATATATATATGCGTGGGTGTATTTGGGCTGCATTTCTTCGTTAATACATATATTTGATTAAACAATATAGACATCCTTTGTCGACACATTTTTGTATTTATCCTTTCGAGTCACCGCATAGATTTTATGTTATCCGGCGGGAATTGGTCAATAAATCTTCCATAATTAGTTGTTCCGAAGTAATTTTTGTGCAATCTTGGGCCATCATCAGGGGTGTACATATTGCAAAAGCGATGTGATCTTTGTGTGTATGTGTGTGTGTATATATATATATATACACACACACACATTACTATTCAGGAAGTGTTGAGCGTTTATTTATTCTGTTGTGTTGTTGTAGCGTTTATTTTAAAAGTTAGTTGTATAAGCAGCAACAGTGGCTAAAGACGTTTAAGTACAGTAGTACTATATTTGAAATTAATTCTATTAAGCTTAGGTAGTTTCTTTCTGATGTGGAGCGCTTCGAGTATCTGTAATTTTTGTTATGTTGTTGTTCAGATACTGTGTTTTCGGTAAGAACATAGAAATTTACATGAAAAATCATTTTTCAGGATATAATTTTTGGCAAAATAGGTATATCATGTTTTATCGTTTAGCTATATATTGATATAATCGTTTTTATTGATATAATGAAATAAATAATTCCAACTATTTGCACACGTTCATCTACAAATAATCACAGCTTTACCAGCTTATAATAATGTACATAAATAATAAAAATTTTTTGAAGAAAATCATGTTTTTAAAAATTGTTGTGCATCAACTGTCCATGAATTTTGAAGCAGGGTTATAAACTACATGCATTTATTCATGTAAAAATTATAAAACAAACCAATTACAAATTTTTACTTAGTTTTTCTCATATCCTCCTGAATATAACAAAAAAACCCGACATATATACGGCGTATTATGATAAACATAAAATAACAATGTGGGCATACAAAAGTATGTAAAATTCTGCAATTTTTTTGCAGGAAAACCTATTTGTACAAATATAACTAAATTCGGGACAAATTATTCCTTTGAATAAGTTGGGCATTTGATGCACGCTTATATATATATATATATATATATATATATATATATATATATATATATATATATATATATATATATAACTTTTTTCTTATTCCTATCTAAATATTTTACTCTTAATTAACTACATATTCATTCCTGTGTAGGTTTTAATAGAAGAATTAGGAAATCTGGAATCTCATAGTAATATATAAAGTTTAAAATCAAATATATAAATTAGGCAAAAAAAAGGTTGTCCGATTTCACAAAAAGAAAGGTTTTGCACATGATAAATGGTCTCTGGTAATTTATATAATGTAATAAATTGTTTCATAAAGGGTCACGATGTTGCCACTTGATCTGGATGATGGAAGGAACGACACTCACAAAGGCCACAAAATGCAGACTGGTTTTATTTCAAGTTCTTGCATCTTTCCTTTTATCATTCTTTTTTCTTCGAAGGGTCCCAAAGGGAAAGCATGATGTTGCTTTGCTCAGTCTATGGAAGAAAAGTGTCACCATTTCATTGATAAGTTGTTTCCCACCGATCCAGTAGTGAGAGAAGCGGTTTCACTCAAGTTCCGACTATTAGACATTCCCCAGCAGAATCCTGTATTCAATTTGCATTTTACTCGACATCCACTTTTCCCAGCCCGTGATGATATTGGACCTGTCACCTTCGATTTACGCCTCTGTAAATGTTTGATACCTTCACTATTTCGAGTACCCAGAGTGTTTGGTGTGTGCGTTCGTGATGCCACGACGCCATTCAAACTCCTTCGTTGAATATATGGCTTCTGGACTTCTGGAAAAAAATTCTTCTCGTGTGGGTTTCCCGGAAACAAAGTACTTTAGAAAATGATGCCCTGGGCTACTGAACTCTGACTGTACTCGCACCAAACACTTCGGTTTACGAGGGAAAATCCTTCTCTTTTTATTTTAGAATTTTAAAAAATCTGCCCATATCCCGAACTTGTTTAGCTATCTTTTTGATATTATTATACACACATCTAAATACAAACATGTACACTACCTATACCCAGACACATACATATACATACATATATGCAACGTCTATACATATACATGAGAAAGTCTTTATCTTTATTAAATAATTGAAAAAGGTTTACATTAAGTTACATAAATATAGTAAATTTCATTTTGGTTGTTTTTTAATAGCATATCTACCTTCCTGGGGTATTTAATGCCAAAGCCAATATTGTAGCTTAGGGATGATAAGGGGGTTCATACCTTTCCAAAGAGTATTAGTCCGAAAATGAATGTAATAGCCCAATTTGAGTTCCATGTCCCAATCCAGTACGTAAGCCACTATGCCATGGGGACTCCTCCAATATAATAGACAAATAAACAAATAATCCTTGTAATAGATAATGGTTATCAAGTGAGTTATATTCTCATTGGGTGAGCAATAGTTCCCGAATTATGTGCAACTAAGCTTTAGGAATTCATTCGCTTTATATATCAGTTATCATTTTAAAAAATCATCCAACCCGTCATCAGTTTCTTAGCCCTGTTTAGAATCCGCCGATGGGATCTCTCCCAAGGGGAATATCATTTCCATTGAAGGGTTATCTGGGTATGATAGTTGTGGATCCTATGGCTATGGTTATCTGGGTATGATAGTAGTACATCCTATTGCTAGGTGTAGTCCAGGTGCTCTGGGGGAGTATACAGTCGCTCTTAATTTGCCACTATTTCTAGATTCACTCAGACCCAGAGTGGTAGTACCTGTTAGGTTTCCACCGATAAGTCAAATAGATCTGTCTGAAAATTATAAGTTGGATATAGGAATATTTGATATATGCATGCAAATTATTTGTATGATAAATAGTTACGTGAATTAACAATTGTTTACTAAGAATTACCTCTATTATTTGTTACTTGAAACTATAATTACTTGCAAATTATTGCTGTTAGATAACAATACATAAAATCATAAGAATATGTGAAAACAAATTGAATTCTATGTGTTGTTGATTTAAAAGAATAATTTTGTATACATCATTTGTACAAGGTAAACATACATGAAATCATACAACTATGTGTAAATTACGTGTTTTTTTTATATAAATACTTGATACCATATAACGCTGTAAACAAAGAATTATAGATATATACTTCTTATCAAGATTCATGTAGATCTCTGGGGTGAATACATTTTGACAAGGTGAATGAAAGCACAGGGGTGAATTTTCTAGTTTGCATTTATAAATCATTTTATAACAAGAGAACAATAATCACTGGATCATGTATATAATTTACCAGATATTGTACACCTAGCAGAATGCCTGATGGTTACTAGAGATGAGTCGTTCATATATGAACCTTTCAAAATATACTGGTCATTTAGATGAAGTAGGAAGTGAAAATTCCTTGCAAATTTAGATAACTTTCTAAAAGAATTTATCAAAATGACTTTCGATGTTGAATCTAAATCTATGTGTACATTTGAAGGAAGTGGATATTACAGTTTGAAAAAAAAAGAAATCAATTTGGACATAGAACATGGTGATTTGCAGTTCAAACTCAGAAATCTCACTTAATATTTGTTATATCATCAGTTCCCATCACTCATCCTTCTCATTAAAAATAGTTCAATAATTTTTAACACGTTTTTATTTACAGTTTACTGATTCTTATCTCATTTAAATTGTATTGAACACTGATAGATTAGTAATCTCTAATAATCCAATATTCGATTAATTTTGGTGATGAATAGGAATGAAATTTAGTTGCTAAAAATGAAAAGAAATTATTTCACTAAAATAAAACTGCTATTAAAAATGGAATGGAACATTTTGAATATTTATGTTTATAATCAAACATCAATAAATGATTCAAATTTCCGTAATAAAAAGACCCCATAAAACGTTGATATGTCGTTAAACAAATATGTCAAACCAAGTTATAGTCGGCGGAGTATCAAAATGTCGTTACACAGTTCGGAAAGCTCCCAAAATTAAACGTATGTCAACTTCCACAACTGCATACAAAACGCCAGAACAATAAATTATACACCTGACATAGACCCAGAATCATGTTAATCTTAAACGTAGTTAAAAATTAGGTACTTATTTTCTCCCAATTTAATCTTTTGGTCTAATTTCGCTTTCTGTGATCGTCTTTTTTTTTCAATTCGCTGTTTTCTTTAAACTATTCTCACCACGATGTCATTATCTTTGTGAAGGTTATTACCCTTCCTAGTTTAAAAGGCAAATCCTTTAAGGCGAATACCCTGAGAGAAGTCATTTATTCCCTTCACTCAACGTGTCTGTGAAAGTTATTGTTTCTCTGAATGGCAGGTCTATTGAGAATGATGCGCC
Source organism: Sepioteuthis lessoniana (assembly GCA_963585895.1). NCBI lineage: Eukaryota > Metazoa > Mollusca > Cephalopoda > Myopsida > Loliginidae > Sepioteuthis > Sepioteuthis lessoniana. The sequence goes on from OY757938.1 coordinate 33,333,784, forward strand.
GACTTCATGCAAGCAAAATAGCGTTTGAAATTTGAACTTGATTAATCGAATAAACTTATCGCTCACTGCAAGCGAGAGGCTAAACTCACCGTGAAAAATAGTGAAACAAAATCATCGTGAAAATCAATTGCACCGAATAACAATATTCATAATCCAGTTAACAACTATCATCAATAAAACCATCCTGAAAACAAAGCCCGGATGATCCTATGGTCAAATCCCTTTGAAAGCGACGGTTTCCATCAGGTTTATGCCAGTTCAGTATTTATTGTAGCAAAAGTAAACACTGCCTGGTACTCTATGCGACCTAACATCTCCGAGTCGGACGAAACAAATCTTAAAGAAAAAATGTACCAAGAAATCACGCAGAAAGCACCGGTTCCCGTCAGATTATCAGAGTTAAGTAGTAATAAGCCTGCTAAGTATTCATGTAGATGACCACTTAGAAAAAGCTTGTATTGTTAGCAACCTAACATACCTGTACCAAATGCGCTGTGTTAGATATTCAACTGCATGAGACTCAATTTTATCGGGAGGTCGGCAGAGAGTGAAGTCATAACTGCAGAGGCCCTCTTTGGCCCGGAGGAATACTTGAAACCATATAACTATGGGCAAATTTTTGTGTTAGATAGGATACTTGAAACCATATAACTACGCACAACTTATTTGTATTAAAAATAGTTACTTGTTTACAAATAATTTTCGTCAATACTTGGTTGAAAGCATATGATTGATTGCATAAAAGACTGACTTCAACCAAAGTTGACATCTTATACCCCACCAAAAAGAAACAAGACAAAAAGCAAACTATGCTACCAGCAGGATGTGACATAAGGTGAATTTTCCAACGGAGTAGAGCTAGTTTAAATTCAGATTTATCCTTCTTCAAGACTAGTTCCAAAATCAAGACTAAAGAATCCAGTCAACCCTACTATTTATCCATAGTTGGAGGGAGAATAGACATATTCACGTATTTCCAAAGAGCATTAATACGAAAGTAAAACACAAATAGTCTCATTCAGGAACTTGGGTCACAGATTCCATTTCCTACGAAGAGAACCGTTCCGCTAACCACATCTCATCAATTTTTCCTCGGATTTCTAATTATATAAGTATCTGTTCTGAAGCGATCCGAAAAAATCAATAGACGTTAAAAGTTGTATAAAACCTAATCATCATCATCATCATCATCATCATCATGTCGCGCCGCCTGCGCGGATATCCCTGACCGTCTCTCGCCATTTCTCCCTATCATTCATCGCCTCCGGCAGGTCTTCAGGATTACAACCCGTGTCCTCACATAGCTGCTGTATGTAAGTTCGTGCTGGTCGTCCCACACTTGCACATCCATGAGTGGGGGTCCACAGGAGTACATCGCTTATGAGCTCCTCCTTGCTTCTCCAGCAGTGTCAGAAGCAGCAGCAAACATAATTTAGTTTAAATGTAGAAAACAGTGGAATAAAACAGTGGTCATGGCGATGAAATTGATTTTCATACTCGTTTTGCGCGTTTTTTGTCACCTATCACTTTTTTGTTAAAGGCCTTTGGAGCGATTGATTTTAACGGTATTTTGACTCCTCTAGGGTTACTTTATATCTAGTGGTTAGAGAACCCCGTTCATTTTATGTTTACATTTACATCTTTTGAGTATTTTTTGTACACGATTATGTGATTCCAACTATTCCTTTCAAATAGAAATAATTGGAACAACAGCCTAATCGCATGGGGCTGTATCTATGTACAGAGGTAAGAGAGCCTCCCCTGAGGAGAATGGAATTAGGTGATATGTAAAGGGAGAATAGAGGAAATTGTATCAGTAGGTGGAAAGCCTTGGGTTTGGTATTGACCCCACCTACCCAAAAACTGAGAGCTGAATTGCGTATATAAACGAAGAATTTTGGTCGCTCAGATAGAAAAAAGAGAATAAGATAGCAGAGAGAAACGAGATTTCACAACCACCAGACATCCACTGTCTCAGAGAATTCGAGCCCTGACATTGAAGCTCCGATTGCTAGGAAATTCGCTTGCTGCTAGATAATAATAATAATGGAAATCAGTGTCGTGTCACTGAGGCAGATGATGAAAGTGTTAAGAATGTAACATTTCAGAAATAGAATCGATTTAACATACCAGAATAACTAAGGAATTCTTCGCATTCAACCGTGTTCCTTTTTTTTTGTTGAGATCTTGTTTTTGCGGTAGTTGACTGGAATTTCTGACCAGAAGGGACCCGAAATAAATAACACTATCTTATATTGTCAGTAGTCGTTAAAGAGTGTTTAAAATCTTAAACTCAGAATTTTGGAAATCCTTTTATTATATTTATTTGAATTAAACGCATCTTATTCCGTGTGCTGTTGTCTGTTCTGAAACGGCTTAGGGATACGTAGATTCTTCTGGCAGGAGATTTTAATATGGAATTCTTCGTTGATCACAACTGACTGCTTTCAAAATTCACAAAAGACGCACTCAGACACTTTCCGCTCAGTGTAAAACCTGAGTCTGTATCCCTCTCTCTGATTCAAGCATTACTCGTCTTTCTTAATATTTTGGAAGTTTGGACTATAATAAATTCGAACGAGACTAGGCGATTGTCTTCCACATCAATAAATACATGAAACGTTTGATGTTTGTCCACGATCACCCGCAGATTTGTCGCGGTCGTTTTCTCTTGTTCTACAGAACTGACTGACCATAGACTCAAGCGGCTAAGATTTTGGAGAAAATTGAATAAAATCCGAATGCTAGGAATATAAAGATGAACGCTTGAAGACATGCATTCGGAGCCATCCTAAATTAGTCCTCGTCTAAAGAGAAGCATTTAAATAAGTTGCATGCTAATATGTTTTACCGGTAAAATACCCTGGGAATGTAGGTGAACATGTTTTAGTGATCAAATGGTTGAATAGATTTGTCTTAATAACGGGTTGAATGTTGACATATCTTAGGAGAATATAAATAGTGGCGGTGATTAAGATAACTTATAAAAGTGGTCTCAAACACTGCCACAACTTTTTAAGGCACGCAAGAAAACAAATATTTTCCTAAAATATGGTAAGTTCTTTCTCGATCCAGACGAAATTTCTTCCCAGAGAAGAGAAGAATGTACTTTATATTTCAGTCACTTTCACTGCAAGATTAAAACTGAAAAAAGAATAGTCTAATTTTATAAACATTTAAAAACTTTCTTAATCAGAAGGTTGATGAAATCTAGTTTGGTTTGTTTCAAAGATCTTTTGTGGATGTGTGACTGAGATTATACAAATTTTCCTCACCCATTGGGAATTGCATTTGTTTCATAATGTTAGAAGAAACAGATTTCTTAATTCATATTGGCATGGAGAAGGTATATTTGAACTGACAGACAATACACACAGATAATCATAGAAGGATTTTGTGAGTGGACTGATAGATAAACAAAATATATATATGCTGTCTCTTTAAATGTGATAAAACTTTGAATTTTTTTTTTTTTTCTTTTTACTTTCTTTTTGCAATATTCACAGCACAATATATTGCAATTTACCCATGAAATGCAATAAAATTGAAAAAAGAAATTTCTCAAAAATAAAAACTGAATTAAAGAAAATTTTAAAAGGGGAATTTGTCCTCGTACATTTTGAACTAATTCTCACATCCCGTTTACTATCATAGCACTGCTAAATTTCTTTCTTTACAAAAACTAAATAGTTTACATAAAAATGAAATTAAACATAATGTTAGGATACTAGCAATTAAAATGCAACAAAAGGTCAATTTTTAAGCGGATTAACGGTGGCTTTAAATTCATTTTCCTTCTTAACAATTTCTCTGGACTCTCGTAGGAACCCTCCCAACCAAGCACACACACCCATGTATATATATATTTTGTCGAGGGTAGTCGTTTTTCTACATTTAATTTTTTCTATACGACGTTAGGTCCTCGTTTGATGTCTTGTTGCGTATTAATTTTTTCGGTAGGTTTATCAATGATTTCAAAAGGGTTTCCGACCAAATACTTTTTCTTCTACCGATTTCCTGATTCATTGATTTGGCCTTGAATGTTTCTAGTTTTTATATGTTTTAATTCTACTTAAGCTTTCTGGTGTTTCTGTGCATTGGCATTTGTTAGTTTTCCTATATGATTAATACTTTTACCCATTCTCGTTTTTAGCTAACTGCTATTTTGCCCTGTTGGCTGGGGCTGTAGAATACACCGACTGCACCTCTGCAGAGGGTAAGACCCCACCCAATAGGTGTCCTGGATATGAAACTAAACAATCTGGTGGTGTGGTTTCAGTAATGCTAGAGCTTTGGGGAATGTGGGGTACTCTGACCCGGAGTAGTAGCACCTGATAGGGTCCTACATATGGGTCAAATAGAACTGAAATGTGTACCTATGCCAAACTGAAAAAAATGTTTTGACTTTTAACTTTGTGTGGACAAAACTATACTTATCTTAAAGTGAATTGTTTAAAATAGAACTGTTTTGACATTTAACTGTGTGTAAACAAAATCTATACTAATACAAAACTGAATTGTTTGAATTAGAACTGTTTGGCAAAACTGAATAGCTTGAAATAGAAATGCTTTTGTCAATTAAACTGTGTACTCATGCTAAACTGATTGTTTGAAATAGAACTGATCATTTGTATAAAAATAAATTTGGCATTAAATGACCGACAAAGGTTGATATACTATAAAACCCAAACAACTAACTAGCCAACTAACTGCTTTTTATCATTAAGTGTTTTCGGACTATTGTCTTCATATTTATTGCTATTTCCACAACGTTTCGGCCGATATGTCCTCCGGCCTTCTTCAGGTGTTTGTCGAACTCGGGAACCTTTACGGAACTTTGAACTACGTCCTTTATTGAACCCACAAGGGTCGCCTGTTCTGATTACGTTAGCCATAACCGGGTACAAGTGTTTAGTATTCCTGTATTGTTACTCCCCTGTAGTCAGGATTGAACCTGCTAGACACATAGCGTAACAGTTAGTTCCCAAGCTTCTAAGGAGACAATCATCTGGAGGTTGCAGGTTCAATCCTGACTTCAGGCAAGTAACAATACAGTATCCAACTCGAATTCGAGAAAGTTCTGCGGAGAAAACAGAGCAGCTTTCGGAGAAATCATTTACTACATTCCAGATTCTGACTATCCGTCGAATAATCGAAAAAAATTTTTTGAAGCAACATAATTATTATTCGTAGATTTCTCCAAAGCATTTAATTTCATACTCAGAGTAAAGGTGAGGCAAATTATTTTGCTTTTTTTCAAAAACTCTAATTATCTATTGGCTGGTTTGTTTATTCGTTGTTTTATGGCATATCAACTTTTGTAGGTTATTCAGTGCCAAATCCTGTTTACACATACTCACTTGCATATATACTATTTGTAAAAGAATAGTTTGTTGGTAACACTTTTAAACAAGCCAGAGCTCATTTGCTTGCACACAGTTTTCAAGTATTACTATATAATATTTGCACACATTTAAATGGTTACAAGTACTGTTGCCTAGCGCTAGAGAATCTATTTGCACACAACTGAATGATTACAAGTATTGCTATTTTACACAAATAATTCTATCGAATATCAATAATAATCCCTTGTAAATGTTAGGAAAAATTCTACTTGACTCATAGCTAGGGCCCTAACAGTTACTTCCACTCCAGATAGAGTGGACATGTAAGTTAGGTTAATGAAAGGGTATTCCACATTCTTTTAGCTTCAGGATTTGGAGCCTTATCATTTAGATATAGTTTAATATCATACCCTGGGGACTAAATAGTTTCAAATATGGCTGTCTAATACTTATAATTCTATTTAACATGACTCAATAATTCGCACACAGTTTAATTGTTTCAGGTATACTAAATGATTCAATATATCTATTTGATCTATAGATGGACCTCTAACAGGTACTACCACTTGGGGTCAGAGACGACTTGGGAATAATAGCAATGAAGTGGCATTCCACATTCATCAAAGCTCGAGGACTAGAGCATAACCATCAGATGGTTTAGTGTCATATCAGGATACTCGTTGGGACAGTAGAATACACCAACTGCATTTCTGCAGAGGAGTAAGACTGCTTAATGAATATCCTGGATATGTCACTTAACCTTTGGGCTTGTGTGATATATATATATATATATATATATATATATACGAGTGCGGGGAAATAGTTACAAATCTAACTGAAAATATAAAGTACGCAATTGATATTACTAACTCAATCATTTAAAACGTTTCATGATATCCTATAAAATCTACAAGTTTCCCTTTTCGAACAAGTCCAGTGGTGTGAGACATCCAGGGGAGAAAATTTCGCACACTACCGAGCACTAATGGTTTCTTTTTAACTCTTTGTATTCATTAGCACAAGCTTAATAGCAAAGCTCACAAACCATTGCACCACGGGAGGTATCCATAGTCATTTACAAAACTTAGCTATGTTGACACAAGGATCTAGGGTAACCTCTAGTCATTTACTGACTTAAGCTTAGCCTTGTTTGGTACTGGACTTAGAAGTATGTGGCACCTAGTGAGAACTGAACTAGAGTTTTGTATGCATTACACTGCAATCAGGAGCCCCAAGAAGTTTTGCAAAATGTAAAAAAAATGGGGCACTAAGTAAAAATCAATTTCTCTGTCAATGATCTACTAGAGTTGCTCGCCGACCTTTATACTCACCATTTTTGTTTGAACTTAAAAAAGACCATCTGGAGTCACAGATGTTACATTTAATATATTTTTGCATTCCATGTAAAACACTTGATAAATTTATTTCAATAATGCTTTTGGCCAGATGTACCTGTGGTAGTAGATATAAAAAAAATTAGTGCTTCTCAATTTGCTTTTTAGAGTACATGGATATTTTTAGCTTCCGTTTAATTTTTACCTGTTTCTTCAAGATTGTCTTTTTATATTTTCTGTGTATCGCTTCTTTGTATATAGATTGATGGTTATTTAAAAATTCATTATATATATATATATATATATATATATATATATATATATATATATATTTATTATTATTATTATTCAAAATTTACCCGCTATTTTAATTTAAACGTTTTTATATGATTATTCAATTTGCTCGATTCGATTTTCAAAAAAACATTTATTTTTGGTTGGCTAATAGTCGAGTCACCAGTAAATTATTGTATGCACCATTGATTTCAGTCTTTTTTATTCTTTTACTTTTCCTAAACTTATTCTTTTTCTGTATATTTCTGTATGTTTTGAATGGCAAAAATAGATAGAGAAGTATAAATTCAATAGGATGGTAATTTTGAATCTGTCACCAAAATGGTCGATGCCAAAGCAATAAATAGAAAATAAAAATAAAATGAAATAAAAAATAGAAAAATGAAATAAAATCTGAATTTTACATTAGTACATTATTGGTAACACAAAGGTGGCGAACAAATAAACCAATAATATCTAATTGACTTTGGGTTGTCAGATTCTAGGGTGCTTCAGTAGGCGCAAAAGAAACGGTTATTTTTAGATTTCCATCGGAGTAGTTTTATAATGGGTAGGCTGCTATCGAACCTTTCCTACTCGTGATAATTGGTGCTTTTCATTGGAGTCCGAGTAACAAGTTTCCTAACCTCTAGGACTCCACTCTGCATTTTTGCGGATCTCGGCAGAGATGTAGTCTAAACAGCTTTATTTCTTCCCCAGATTTCTAGTTCCCTGTTGTTGTTGTTCTTCTTCTTCTTCGTTTTTCACACCAGTTTTAACTCGTGGTTTTCACTGAGGTCTGAGTGACAGCACGTCTCCTCAGGTCTCTGGGACTCTTCTAAATATTCTTAATGATTTTAACAGTGCTATAGTCCAGGTGATCTCGATTCTTCCTCAGATCTCTAGTTCCTTCAGTCTCTTTTCTAAGCCTTGGAAGCTGTTTCAAGGGCACCAACAACAAATGATATCAGCACTACCCAATGTTTGACGTCTTTTCACATCTCTGGCAAGATCCGGTTATTCATCTCTTTTCACTTTCTTTTTTTTTACTCAAACATCCACCAGAACAACAAAATTCACTAGATAACAAATTCTTTTCTTCTCGTTTGTTAATACTATATCGGATTTTTGGCCGTAAATTTCCCAATTCCTTCATGATATGGGAGGACATTTTGCTTAAAAGAACTGAAGAAATAGCAATCATTACCTCAACTATCAATGAACATGTGCATTTTGAAATCTTGGATGATGTTCTCATTTCAACGATACATAAATGATTTGGTGATAATAAAGTCTTTTTGCTTAAGATGAACATTGTGCCACCTTGTCTAAACGAATTAAAACTTATCTTCATGAAAGGTATGTAAAATAAACAACGTGGCCAGCGAATCGACCAGATTTATATCCAATTGAAAATTTAGGGCGGAAATAAAGAATGATCAATGAGAGGGCTTTATCCTCTAAAGAAAATCTATTAACCACCATTTGTTTAAAGAATTAAGGCTCTCATATAAGCTCGAGGAGAGATTAATTATATTTTATCAATGAATTCTTTAATTTTATTAATCGATATTTAGTTATTTTAAATATTTTCTTCTATATGGCTTGGAAAAAATATACTATATATTTACATGATCTTGTATAGTTTGCTTAAGGTATATTTTAAGAAAATTCTAGTTTCATCACATATACCTTGAGCAATCTATACAAGATTATATTGAATTTTTAAATAAAAATTTCTCACGTCTTGTCTGCTATTAGTTTATTTACTACTAAATGAAAAATTCAAGGTGAATATCCTCTAAATGTGAAAATATTTGAAAGTATTTTTGATGGTTCGATAATAACAAAATAATTTTAACAATTTGAATATTGTGCACTTTATTTCTTTATATTTTTTGTTTTATACAATTAACTTAGCAGGGGTAGAATAAAAGAAAAAACTTAAAAAAACCCCAAAAAGGTTTCTATTATAAAGAAATATCACGAGCCCATGAATGTATTATTCAGAGAAATACTCAGCTATGTATTGCTATAACCCCTATTATCCACCAATTTATTTTACTTTTTGGTCTGATTTCCATATGATTGATAGTATAAATATAAGTCTTCACAGTTGTACTTAATAGAAACCAGTAGTAATCTACTAAGCGTTTTGCTTAGATGTGGCACAAGGCCGAATGAAGGGGGCACCTAATGAGAATCGAACTCACACGTGAAGGTTTATTAGTCAAGCTTGTTAACCATCAGACCTGACCGATAAAATGAAACGTAGTTTCTTCCAGGCAGCGGTCGTATCGATACTGCTGTATGGATGCACTACTTGGGAGCTAACTAAACAGCTAGAGAAGAAGCTAGACGGCAATTACACAAGAATGCTGCGAGCAATATTGAACAAGTGCTGGCGGCAACACCCCACAAGGCACCAACTATACGGCCACCTGCCTCCCATCACGAAAACTATCCAAGTTAGACGAACCAGACATGCAGGACACTGCTGGAGAAGCAGGGGCAAGCTCATAAATGATGTACTCCTATGGACCCCCTCATATGGCCGGGCAAAAGCAGGACGACCAGCTCGAACATACACTCAGCAGCACGACATGATGATGATGATGATGATTTTACTTTTTAATTATGAATATGTACTGATGATAGTTTTTCTACAAAAATCTTTGCTTATAGATTTTGATTGTAATATATAAAAAGATAATTATGTAAATATAAATAATGATGTAATATCACGGAATTTAGTAAAGATTATATGAAATAAAGACAACGTCTTTAAGTCATATATATTAATTTGCTTTGTACAAAAAGTTTTTCTAATTTTTAAAACTTTGAAAATTCATTTTTGCCATTAAAGCTTTTTTACCTGATACTATCAGTACATAAAATGTTTCTGATTTAAACTAATGTGCCATTATAATTCATTTTAATAAATATCATTGCTGTCAAAATATGTTTTTGTTTGTTCTTATTATCAGTATTTTGATTTTGTTGTGCGTTTTGTCAGCGTGTATTTGAGAGAATGTTAGAAGTTTCAACAGACATGTTTTGTTTGGTACCTGTTGTTTTTTCTATCTCGAAGAATTTGTCATGTCTATCAATGAATTAATCTTTGTGGTCAAGAGTAAATGACTTCCAGAAATATCAAAAATATTATTAAGAAAAATAAAAGAGTTAGGATCAACTGCTCATGACATCAAATTAGCATTTTATCATTTCAGATATTTTCCAGTAAAATTATGTTTGCTATTTGCATGATATTCACATATTAGTTTTTTCTCTCAAAACCCGAAGAATCTTTTTATTATTTATCTTTTGTAGTTTAGTGTTGTTCATATTATTTTATATTAAATTCAATTGCCATTAGTTTCTACTTTTTTGATATTTTGTTGTCAAGTAATTTTCTGGAAATTGTATTTTATCTTTAACTCATCGATGTTTTGGCATTCACAGATGTGTTCGACAGTTGCTGTAGAAAGTAAATTTCGTGCCAGTGTGTTTCACTGACTTGGCTTTCACGCTTTATTAATGACATTGTCTAATCTTTAAAAAAACTTTTAACATTTACATCTGGCAATGGCGAGAAATGAATTGCTCTTAAAATCAAATACCTACTATCAAATACCAGGAATATTTATCTTAGTAATCACAAAAAAAGAAAAAAAAGAAAAACGTGCTGGACAGCAGCCTTGAATTAAGACAGTTCAAACTCCATCCATACTATTACGTTCACTTTCAGATTAATAACTTTGTGTGAGATATGAAGCCATTAGTCTCCTCATCTATGGTTTAAATAGTATCATTTCTCTTCCTTTATGATGGATTTGGCATTGAATAACACATGAAGGTTGATATGCCATTAAACAAAGAAATCAAACCAAACTAATATAGCACCAAAGTGTGAACTGAGAAAATTTGATTATATATATATATATATATATATATATATATATATATATATATATATATAAAGTATAATTGCTTAGAATCCCGTACCATAGAGTCGAAATTATTTGACATGATTGACTGTCCACCAATGCACCAATGTCTAAAACATGCTACACGGGGGCGCATACAGATCGAACCAATTCGTGACTTGTTTACAGAAATTTATAAAGGGCAGGCTTAATGGTAGGTTGCAATTCCTCATTCATGGTCTTACATCTTCATTGCGTCTTTATAAAAGCGTTTCGTTTTAAGTATTTCCAAGTAAAAATAAAAATGAAATATAAAAAGATAAAACAATGTGTTTAGCAGTCGTAAAATTATATTATTTGGTAATTTATATACATTTTTAAAGAACATCGAAGCTTATGCTAGAATATTTTTGTGGAACACACCATTTATATATATATATATATATATATATATATATATATATATATATATATATATATATATATTTGTGTGTGTCTGTCTGTCCGACTGTCTGTCCGTCTATGTGTGTCTGTGTATTGCCCATAAAAAATTAAAGCTCTGCCGGTCGGCTATGAATGCGTCAACTGCATCTTTTGCAGAGAGTAAGACACCCCTCCATCCGAATGTTGTCATGAATATGACACAAAACTGTATTTGATGGTGAAGCGCCAGTTCTGGAGCTCTGGAAAGTGAGGAGTTATCCTTTATTGACATTATTCCCAGTTCCACTCAGAGGGAGAGTACTGTTAGGGTTCCAATGTATGTATCAAATAGATCTTTTTGTGGATAATTTCAATTGATTTGAAATGTGTGCAAGCAAGTGGTTATTATTATTAAATTGTATTAATAGTTAGACGGAAATGATCGTAACCATTTAACTGTAAACAAATCCTAGCCTGAAAACAAGACCTAGTGATAACTTACAAAAAGAAAAGAACTTACCGTATTGTGGACTTTGCCGTCACAGTGGACTACAGAATGGAAATCAAAGGGAAAAATGAGACAAGTACGTGGATCTTGCTAGTAAAAAAAGAAAGCTTTGGAACATGAGAGCGACGATGATACCATTTGTATAAAACATACTTGGAACGGTTTGCCAGGACTTGGAAAGTGGACTTGAGGAGTCGGAAAATCGGAAGACGGATCGAGACCATCCAAATTACAGCATTGTTTAGATCGATCAGAATACTGAAAAGAGTCCGGGACACCTGAAGACACTTGCTGTCACTCGGACCCAGAGAAAAACCATCAACTAACGCTGGTTTGAAAAACTCGAAAGACGTAATGTAATATATATATATATATATATATATATTGAGTATATTATGTTCAACTATAAATGATAAAAAATTGGTATTTTGGTTTATAAGGAAGATAATTCTATAATGAATTCTTTGACGTGTACGTATCAGTGTGGTCCTATGCTAGGCATGGAGCCCAATGTGGTGTGACTACTAGTCACAGTATTTGTTATGACTATTGTATTCGTGACTACCACATTAGCTTCTAGCTGTTTACTTTGTCAAATCCTTCCGTGCCCACGTTGTGTTTGAAAGATCCACGGAGGGCGGTTGACACAATTCAGCCGGATCTTCTTCTGACGGTCAGGTAATATGAGTGGCTAGATTGTCTAGCAACTCAAAGAATAGAGAAAACCCGTTGTTTAATAACAACAGTAAAATGGTTTTTATTGAAACACGACAATAAATAACGAACGAACGAGGTTTGCTTTCCTGGCAAACAGAAGAAGAAAGAATATCGAGAGAGGAAGAGTGACGACGAGGTGCGGTTAGAGTAACACTAACGTCTCTAAAATCTGGGACTTTGAAATTTTGTAACGTCTAAAGGTTGTTCGGAGTACTTCGGGTCTAGAATGGAAAAGATACTTCTTTGGCAGTCTTGAGTTTCTTCTTGGTCCGTTTTTCTTATCCTCTCTGAGGAATCGTTTAATTATCCCCTTTTTTATAGATCAATATCTGGACAAAAATGGTTTCTGGTTGATTATCGAATTAGAGACAATTAGGAGTCATATTCCCATTGGTCAACCAATCCTAGTTCAGGATTTTATCTTACATGTATAGAGAAGTATATGTATATATTTTTTAGATGCTTTGACCAATGGGAATAGGTTTAAAGCAATTAGTGTTGAACAAAATTCTCAGCCTCACCTGACTGGATGAGCAATGCCCAGCTGGCCTTTGTTTAAGGTGGAGCAAAATGAAATCTCCCTTCTGACATTGACCTTCGAGATAAGGACAAGAAAAATATGTTTTACAAAATGACATGTTTCATTATCATGATTGATGAAGTTAGTTGACAACCGAAAAATCAAATATATTTGCTCACCTTTAAAATCAAAAACAGTTGTCTCGCACTTAGCTGACCTTTAAAATCATAACTGAACTTTAGGTCAATATAAGCCTTGAACAAAAAGATACATGTTTTAAGGATCTTTTTTTGTTTTTGATATATATATATTAATTAGAATATATTTCATAAATTTTGATTTTTACATATTAATTAAGTAATCAACCGCACGTCGTGTCACATCAAAATGAATAAACGGTGATAATCACAACGATAAATAAATTCGTGATCACTCTGTCATCCTCCAAAAATTGAAAAAATAAACAAATCATTCAACTCTCTTTTTACAAGAACTTTAAACCCCAATGCAGGGAAATCAATAATTTTGTGAGTACTGGCAACTTAATTTCCTTATTTAATGGAATTAATGTTACCAACGATTTAAGCCCCAAAATAATGAAAAAATTTAAAATATTAGAGGCGCAGTGTCATTTTTGATTGACAATTTATATGATGTATTAATATCATATAAATGAAGGGACATCAGAGGTGGAAGTAGGAAGGTGCAACACAAGAAGAATGGAAAGCCTGATGGTATAATCATCACTGACACTTTACAATTAAGAAATTTGGCATTAGATAACCTACAAGGGCTGTAAAATACAAGCCACATTTTCATTGTATGTCGTTCTTCCTGCTTCTCTTTGTCACTTCGTATTCTTTCCCTATTTTAAAACGTTTTTCCTTTAAACTTTTTCTTTTTTCTTTTTTCACTTGCTTTCATTTTTTCTTCATACCATCAGAATGATTTGCAAGTATCTCTCACGCTTTGTTTTTTGCTATCACTAAATTTGTTTGTTCACCCGAATGAGTTTAATAAACAAAATTATATAAACGTTAACAACATAAAACTGTCATGTTTCCAAACTACATCAACAGAACGGCAGACTTGTACGTTTACCAATACGTTACGACGATATTTATTAATGTCTGTGATTAAGTAAATTCTAATTTATACGCAACATTGCACATATATTGAATGTATCATGGTTTCTTCTACTCCTTCATTTCCATATAACACACACACACACACACACACACACACATATATATATATATATATATATATATATATAATATTTTTTAAAAACTATTTTTAGAATAAACGGACTTTTTTGAAAATTATTTTAGGATTTTTCCTTTTTACGATAAATTTGCATTGATTTAAAGAATTTAGAGCACTAAATATTTCCCTTTTTATAATATACTATTAACTATTACAAAAAAAGCAAACAAACATTTCACACAAAATAGCCAAGTTATGGAAGTATGGCAAAATCTATCATCTATTACAGAAACTATGCTAATTATAATTGTCACTTTTTGATTCATTTTACTCATTCACTAAAAGTTTTTATACGTTGTTATCTTCCTATCTTTTAGTAACTAATTATTCTTCATTTTTCCGTTTCTTTCCTTTAAACATATTCTTTCCTTTTCTCTTGAGGTTCTTCCTTACTTTCTCTTTTTCGATTTTTTTTTCCTTCAAACTTATCATCTTTTTGCCAGCGATGTTTTCTTTCCTTCTCTTTTCTGATTTTTCTTTTCTTCTCCCTCGTGATTCTTCTCTCCTCTCTTCCGATTTTCTGTCTTCTTTTTTTTTTCTTTCAATTCTATCTTATGTTCTCTCTTTCGTTTCTTCCTGCCCTTCAAACTTTCTTCCAATTCTTTCTTTTCTTCTCTCTTTCGATTCAATCTTTTTATCAAACTTTTTCTCTTTTCCGATTTTTTCTCCTCTCTTCTTTCTTTCTTTCTTTCTTTCTTTCTTTCTTCAAAAATGTATTTTGAAGGATTTCAATCGATCAATTCTCCTGCTTTCTCAACTCACCAGTACAACATGTACAGATGTCAATCCAGACGTAAATATTACCGTCATTCATGACGGAAACTAAGCTCTTATTATTTAGGATGAAAGCTCAATTTTAACTTGATTCTATCAAAACCCAAAGGAATTTTTTCATTTATTTATTTTAATTTTTCCTTGATTCTTTCTATTTCTTCAATAAACTTTTTCTGCGTTCTGTTCGTGAAAAAAACTTTTTTCTAATTTCTCTTTCATCATCTTTAGCGGTATTTGTTTTTCGATTCAATAAACTTTGTTAAAACATGATTTCTGTGAAACAATAACGCCACTGTCGCGGCCGACATGTTTGTCATCGTTGTTGCAAATTACGTTTAAATTTATTTACTCTCATGTCCCGCAGGGTCCGGTATCCTACCTTGACTGCTAGTCGAAATAAAGGGAATTGAATCGTCTCAATAATACTCGCGAGCGAAAGAAGATAAAAAGGTGTTGATTATTGAAATAAACGACTGATGATATAATGGACAAAAGGAAAAAAAGAAAGAAAAAAGATGGCGGAAATTTACAAAGTCTAAACGAAATTGTCGAACAAAAGAAAATCGAACTTGGTAAAGAATCAACAACCGCCGAAAAAGAAGTCAAATAAAGGATCAAATAAACGTTAGAAATTTGAAAAGTAGGAGCGGAATTGACTCGAATGAAGAAAAAAAAAATTGGTGCAGAGGAAAATTATGACAAGAATAGTAATTAAAATATTTTGAATATTTCCCAAAAATAGATGTCGAAAAGAGTTTAAGAAAGAAAGAAAGAAAGAAAGAAAGAAAAAGAATAATTGTAGATGAGACAACAGGAAAATAAAATGCTTATCATTGAAGAAGGAAATAAAAAGAAGAAGAATACGAGAGACGGCAGATGGAAAAAAAGAAAATAATACAAAGAAAAAGAAAGATTACAAAACGAATACAGAGAACAAACAAAAGAGTAAACAAATAAAATAAGCAGAAAGAAAGAAAGAAAGAAAGGATAATTTTAGCTAAGAAAAAGAAGGTATTGATGAAAAATAAGAAATCAGCAAATAAAAAAAATCCCAAACCGATAAAAGCAAATTAAACGTGATAAAAAAAAAAAAACGAAAAAAGAAAGACCAAAAATAGTACAAAAGTAAAAAAAGAAAAAAGAAGAAAAAAAGCTGAAATAATCAATTAGATAGATAAATAAATGATGAATGAATAAATAAATAAATAAATAAAGGAATGAATGATGATATAAACAGATAAATAAATAAATAAAAGAAAAAATACTCGACGAAAAATTGGAACACAAAGAAAAAAGACAGACGAAATAGTAGAAAAGAAATGAATAATTTAATAGATAATATATATAATGAAGGAAGTGTAGAAATTAATGAATAAATAAATACTTAAATAAATAAACAGAAAGAAAGAAAGAAAGAAAGAATAATTAAGAAATCGAAGAAAGAAAAAGAATAAATGAAACAAATATCACAATCGGAGAGCAGAATATTAGTATACGAAGGACTTGAAGAAAAAAAGTAAAGAAAGAAATATTAGGATAACATAGCTGAAAAGAAAGTAAGAAAGAAAAGAGAAAGAAAGAAGTAATCACTAAGATTAATAATGAATAAATTAATGAACAGTAGAAAAGATAGTCTTGAAATGAACAAAAAGAAGAGAACAATACCAAAAGAACACAAAATCTGACATTGCAGAAATTGATTAGTACCAAATAAATCTAGTGGAGGTGTTAATAAAAGACGGAGAGAGATTTGGATAGAGAAATAATTATTCTTTGAAAAGATTTTAATAGAAAAAGAAAAAAAATGGTACTTCATTTTCTATTGTTACTAACGTTTTTCAAGGTTTTGATGTCACCCTCTAAATCCAAGTTTTTTTAGTAAGTTTTCTGGCGAGGTTCAAGTGTTTTCCTCTGCTTTCCTTTACTTTTAATCTGGGATCTGCTGTTACGGAAAAGTCTTCCACTTGAAAAGTTATTTTCAGTTTATTTACTTTTACTAGGTCTAGTATTTTAGCTGTGATTGGATGATTCGTTTTTTTTTTTTCGGAAAATTCCGATAATTTTGTATGCCTCATAGATTATGGTCTTGCCATTTGTGTGTTGGATTATGTTTACTTGTTAGCTCGATTTTTACGTTTGCTTTTCCTTTTACTTCTGTATTTTTCATCTGCCCATAATTTAAAAAAAATATATTCATTCACTCTTCTTTCTCATCCAGTTTGTTGTTTTAGTTAACAAGTTTGTAACTGACCACTTTTGCTTTTGAGTAAGTTACATTGCTTAACTCGGCGATGTTTTTGCTCTTCATCTGTTTTCTGTTTCTTGTTTCAATTTTTCTCTTATGTTGATTCTTTAATGAAGTTAATACTTTCCTCTTTGCTTTTTCTATTCTCTTGTGTTAATTTCATTGTAGTAGTTAGTGTGATGTTCAGTATTTTGAAGTTATTTCAGTCCCTTTTCATTGGGGTTTCTTGTTTGTTTGCGTCACTACATGCCTTACAACATATTTCTCAACATTCGAATTGATCACTGCCGTGCTGTCTTCTGGACGGTTTTAATTCTTTCCTGGATTCTAGTTTCTCTTGTCGTTTTTAGGCTCTTTGCTATTGCTCCGAGAATTTCAGTTACGATTGCAATGACCTTCACCTTCATTTTCACACAACCATTTCTCTTCAATCCTTCTTAATACTGGATGAATTAAGAAGAATAACTAATTTACTAAAAAGCTATCAGTCGAGGGTGTAGAATACACCAACTGTATCTGTGCAAAAAGGTAAGAACTTCCCTCTCTATGAGTGTCCTGATTATGTCACTGACCCAGAGTAGTAGTACCTGTTTGGGTCCGATCGATGGGTCAAATAAAACTGTTTAACCTTCTAACTGCGTGCAAACAAATGACGAATATAAAATTGTATTGTTGGTGCCAATTAGCAATGCTTGAAACAATTTAATTGTGTGCAAATGAATTATTAATACTTAATAGAATTATTTACGTTAGATAAGAACACTTGAAAACTTTTGTATGCAAGCTACTAAATTATGGCTTGTTTAAAATGTTACCAACAAACATTTCCTACACACACACACACACACACATATATATATATATATATATGTATATTTTCATCATACAACGTGTGAAAGCACGTGCGATACCCTAACCTCATCAGCCGCCAACCAGGGTGATAACGCAGTTTCGGTAGCTCAAGGCGGTACTGTCACTCCTGGCGCTACCAAGCAGCTTTTGCCACCGGACAGGGTACTTAAAAGAAATATATATCTATATATACACAGGATCAACTAAAAGCAGACATTACATTATATATAAAGGATTTAGCATTAAATAGCCTACAAGGGATGATAAAATCAACCCAATACGAATTAATACGAACAAAGAGGTAAAATGTGTATTTTAAATGTAGATAAAAAAAACAAATATATTTTTATTAATACGTTAATTTGGACTACAACCAAAGATACAAAACTTTTTAATATTTCAAGTGAAATATTGTGCAATGAAAACGCGCATTATTAGGTGCTATTTATTACCGAATCATACAATATTGAAATTTTGTAATCAAAATAATAACTAAAGTTGTTTTTGCTATATATATATTCACTAGAATACATATATTGCTACTTCACACTATATATATATATATATATAGGAAAAAAACTCAGTGAATAAATTAATCGCCAGGCTACCTTTTAAATACCAGTTATACCAAAGTAAAACAAAAATCAAAGTTAAGCAGCAACCAACGTTCTCAGAATTTAGATGGTTGACCCATAAAGGACAACAGATACTGTTAACCCTCCAGGGTCTGTGTACCATATCACCGATATCAAGATATGACGAATATGCTTGGAAATTTTATCGGTGACTTAGTGGCGCATCGATGCAAAGTCCCTAGCGGAACCCTTATTCATAATGGTGTCTTCTTTTTTGGCGGAGAAATATAAATGAAATACTCTTAATGACGTTGATCAGTACTTGAAAAACAACAAATTTGATAGCAGAACGAACTTCATCATATTTTAACCATTTCGATCTTTTGCAGAAGCAAACTTACTCATAAATTGGTCAAAGTCTATCTACAATTTCATGTTCAATTGAAAAGAGGGACAAATTGCGGCATACTCGATCTCAAATGACTTTTAATGAGCTTCAGTTTTGAGAAGTTTCAATAGCAGATGATTTGGTCATAATTATTATGCAACGTTTTACTTTGGAAGTTGCTGCTTAAAAATTCCAAAGTCGGAGAACTACCAAAGGCAAACTACGTTTGTCTAAGTCAACACCGCATTCGTTACTAAGAATTTTAAATTTTCGCTCCAACTCGCCTTCAGTATTTTCCAGGATTGCTTGCGCTGATAATCCAGCAAAGACAGTTTGCAGATGAGACATGGAATCAGATCGTACTTCCAGTCATTTCTCTTTACTTCCTGCACAAGTGTTTGACGTATATCATCTTTCTTTTCCCTTGGTATCTTTTTCGTTCGTCTTATCCACTTTTCAACTGGAATTTCTATTTATATGCACTTTGCATTTTTTTGATTAACCTATTAAGACACCAGCCGGGCCCAGTTTTTTTTAAAGAAAATTTTAGTTGCATCCATGTGGTTTACACGAATATCCAAACCAATACGAAGTTCTTGAAGTTTCTTTTGGATGAGATTTATTTGTCACAGAATTTCTTACCAATAAAAAAATGTGATATGAAAGTGAAATTTTCAACTAAAGGCAAAATAATTTGTGCATCTCTCGTTTTAAGATTTTCTGAACTATGGTTAATGAATCATTTGGCGGAATCATTCGTTGAAATCCTGTTTTCACTGCACGAATAGCTTCGTAACGTGCACTCCAATGGGTAGTTACCAAACGCTTCATCCTGGCCTTCACATGCGAAGATGAAAACGTTCCATCAGTGATTGGAAGAAAAGAAAAATCTTAATCACTCCTAAAAATGTAATGGTACTGACATTCACTGATTAGACATGAACACAGCATAAGTTGAGACTATGATTAGAACATGGCACAAATTTAGCTTTTCCATTTATATTTCGTATAAGACATTGAAAACCTCCATGGATTCCTACCATACTAGCGGCATTGTCAAATCCTATTCTTCTATATTTTTTAAAATCAATTTTCTTTTTCTTCAGCCGATCCAAAATCATTTTCTTGATATCATAAGCTGTTTTCCCATGCTCAGTGATAAAACCAAGAAATAATTCCTACACCTCCATTTCTTTGTCTTCAACAACGACGTATCGATAAATACAAGTCAGCTGATCAGTATAAGAAAAGTACGGTGTGCTGTCTTGTTTAATCGCAAAATAGTTGGCTCTTCGAATTCGATCCAATATATTTTCCATCACACTGTTTCCCAAGATATGAATGAATTCATATTGGAATTTCAGTGACAAGTACTGCCAGTTACTTCTTTCAAGTAATACTTTTCAAGAACAGGATCATACTTGCCCATCAGTTCAACAAGTTCTTTGATGTTACCTTTATTTGAACTATATACATCTTCTTGATGACCTCTGAAAAGCACTTTTAGATAAGTCAGAAACTTCATGACATCAAGTAACCGTGGTAAAACCTGTCTCCAAATCTGTCTTTTATTCATAGCTTGTTCATGTAATTTACTGTCAAGATCTTTACCTTTATTAAGAGTCCCTTCCAACATCTTCGATCCCTTGAAAGCTCTTTTGTGGTCAGAGGAATATTCATGTTCACGCCTTTTGGAATTAATTTTCCAGAACTTTGGAAATCCTGGATTTCTTACTAGAATTTTTAGCTTCCAATATTACAAGAATAACAAGTAACTGCCCTGAGCAAGTTCATGGCCATAATGGGATATCTTCGCACACAGCAATATTAGTGTTTGCTTGTTCTATTTCTTAATTTCTAGCAACTTCATTAGTTCCTACTTCATATTCACACCTATCTTTACCGCATGCACTAGAGCTTTCTTCCTTTGGCATATCATTGTTGTCACCTTCAATTTCTTTAATAACATTAATTCCCGCTGGAAATTCCTCTGCAACTTTTATTTCTATATTTGTCTCCACCATAATCGCATTTCTTAATGTTTCTCCTCTCCTAATTCTGATGCACATTCAGCATACTCGTCTTTTCATTTGCATATCTCTTCTGTAGGAAAACATGAGAAAATGCAGTATATTTTCTCTTCTCCCGGTATCTGGTAACTTTCAACTTACAAGAAGCAGCACCACTCAGCTTTTGCCGTTTACTCATTATAACCGATGAAAAAATAGAAAAAGAAAATATAGGAAAACAGTAAACTCAACGATAAAGGGAATTTTTATGTTTTGTACTCAGATACAATTTGGCACAAAGCTGAAAGTGGGTTTGTAAAAGGGTTGATGATTTTTTAACTGTCCCAAACTTAGCTTGACACTTTCGTGACTGATTCGCATCTTATAATGGCTTAGGGAACTATTCCTTAAAAATAGAAGAAGTAAATAATTACAGGAGTTTATCTAATACAGCCAATGATTATTTTAATCTTTTCTTAAATTCAATTTTCAACATTTACTATCCTTCTTTTATTTTACCTTTTTCTTATCTCTTTTTTTTCATTCTTATATTCAATATAATAATTTGAAATGTAAGCCATGGTAATGATCGTAATAAAAATAACTGAATATTAAACTTTTATAAGAAACTTTCATCTCTGAAACTTGCATTAAACATTTATTTTCCAGACAACTGACTGACAATTAATTTTTAGGCAATGTTACTAGCTTCTTATTATTTTGCCGGCGCATACTTTATTAACCTTACGGCGTTATGAAAGATGGTAATAAAATTAAATTTATAAGGAGAGAATTATTTGATTACAATTTTCTTATTTTCATCAGTTCAGCTGGTTATCTAAAAATATTCGTGCTTTAAAATAAAGTTTTTTTTAACATTAAAAGTCAGTATTAGATTATTACACTTCTGACTTAACTCTATTTTTGTCTTTATAGAGAAAAAAATCTTTAATTTTTTCTGTTTCTAGTATACGATGTAAAAATAATTTGGTTCAATTGAAGAATCTCTTTCCCCCAGAGTTGATCCTTAATAAATATTCTAAAATATTCAAAAAATCGGCCCGGAAGAATTTAAAGCATAATATTTGAAAATTTTACTTATAACTTAACTTACTTTTTTATATTATAAACTTAAGATTCTTAGTTTGTAATACAAATCTTATTTACCAATCCCTCCGCTCGGACACAAGGTCAATTTTTAAGCAGAGTTTACAGGTTTGAATTCAGAGTTTTCCTTCTCCTAGACGAGTTGCTTCACCACGGCTGAAGAAACCAGTCTGCCCTACTATTTACCCATAGCTAGAGGGAGAATAATTGCATTCATACCTTTCCCAAGGGTATTACTGCTATGTGAAATGTAATCAGTCTCGTCCAGGATTTGACTCGTGTCGCCGTGTCCATTTCCTTCGACTATAGCTACTACACCACGGGCACCTCCAGTAGTTTGTAATACAAATATAAAAAGTTGATCCTGTAATATGCGCTTGATTTGATTTTCTTAAAATGCTTTTTTCACATGATGATTCTAAAAGTTGTTGCTTTCATATGATAATTCTAAAATAAAGTTCTTATGAAAAATCTATTGAAATCTCCAAAGAACATGATATCTATACAGCTTTTGAACTTTAAAAATTGCAAGTTTAGAAAAAAATTCGATATGAAAACAAACTTTAAATCGTGTATATTTCTGATTTTACTTTAATATGATAGTTTTTCTTTATTAAAAAATCTCCCATGTTTTTCTACGAAAAGAACCAATTTAAAACAAAAAAAAATGATATTCATTTTTTACAAGTTTCAACGATCTACAGTTGATAATTCTGGGAGGAGAATCTACAGTTCAATTATATTGGAATAGATATTTTACAGTTGATCAGTCTGGAGGGATTCTTCAACTGATCTAATATTTTGTATCAACTTTTTTCCACTGAAATATAGCAAATAGTTGTTTGTCTACAAGATGCACACTCCCAATAAAGTGTCACCCGGGGTCCGGGGCTGGGGAGCTCCTCCCCCATGATCCGCCACTGTGGTGACTACTTCGTAACAGTAAGCAATATGAAGCCTCTGTACCAAACTAGGCAAAGCTTAGTGAATTCTAAGGATATTGCGGGTGTACAAAAAGATAGGAAAAAAATGAAAGACTTAAGGAAGAGAGACAAGAAGGGAAATATAAAGAGAAAGAAAAGTGCTTGAATAAAAGAAATGAAAAAGAATGTAACAGTAAAAAAGAATAAAATGGGGAAAAAACAGCCAGAAATATAGAAATGAATTTGGATGACGATGGACCTGAAAAGAAATAAATTTAAGTGCAATATTTATAACGACATTAAAAACTGATAGCAAAACAGAATGGAGACGAATAACTGAAGATATTTATACCACTGGATGTTGAGTCAACGTCAAAAATACTATTGGAAAAATGTCGGAAAAATACAAAATCTATGAAAGAAACGCAACAATGGAGTTTAGCAGACAGATGAAAGACAATAAACACAAATTAATGGAAGATATTTTGTAAACACTCATGGTTATCAGAGATTTTAATAAAACATGCAATATCGGCCATACATAAGTAAACTTCTGAAATTTTTCCTATGTAAAAAAGTTAATTTTCTTTGAAATGAAAGATGCCAAGATTTTATTATTTGTAGTGGCACATTTTTATGTAATAGCCTACCACAATCACCATCACTCTCTGAGTGGTGAGACTTGATAGACTGGTGAAGTTACATTTTATTTCGATTAGAGCAATCATTGAAAAAGTTTGTGTTTTGGGTTTTAGCAGTTGGATTTCTTGTGTACCAAAGAGAGAACGTGTATTTTTTTTGTTTGATCTCTTCGAGGAATCTTAAGGGTTTCGACATTTTACTTTACAAGATACAGTGAGCTTTCTCTTCTGTGTGAAAGACAGCTTCGGGACTCAAGGAGATGGCCGGCCTGAATTATTAACAGATCAATTGATGTGAGAACCATACATTAACAACATGTTTATTTGATCTTTTGTTACCAGGATCAAGTAACTACCTTTGTCTTCTTAACTGTCACATATACAAACAATATAACACGTTATGCAATCAAAATGGAAATTATTAGTTATTAGTCATCACCATAATCTAAAGCATTGAATCACTCTGAACCAGAATATGAATGAGCGTTAGAACTTATCCACATTGTTTTTTCTTTCAATTTCTTCTTTTTCTTATTTCTTTTTTCATAACTTTACTTTTTCTTTCTTCTTTCGTTTTTTCGTAATTTTTTTGTTTGTTTTGTTTTTTCCTAATTATTTTCTGTTGTGTTTCTGTATTGCCACCGCTTGTTATTAAAGCAAACAGTACACAGTTAATTCATTGCAAGGTAGCACACATCTCGTTCATAATAAAATTGCATTCAGCAAGTTAAGAATAAGATGACTTGCGTTTAGTTTCACTTGATTCTTGGGAAAAAAGATCTGAGATTTAACCAACCTCCACAGTTTTTCAGTGTGACACAAAATCGGATTAATGTAAGATGTTCTGCAGGAAGCAAGACACCTTAGGGTGGAAGCAAAAATTCCTTAGTTTCAGGGATACTTGAGGCACCAGGGAATCCACCCTTACACCTCTTTTAAGGCGAGACGTCAAGTGCTGTCTTAGGGAAAGTTTCCCAGAAACTAAGTAGTAATCAATTTCCCTCGACCCAGCTCGTGTGAATGTGATGTCTCGTGAAAATGTTTTCACTTCTTGCACAGGAGGATTTTTCATAATCCCATAATCTCCTCCCTTTACGTGAATTCTTAGCCTGTTCCTCTGAGTAAGGGTCAATACTCAACAATTTGTTTCTGTCTGTCTGTCTGTCTCTTTTTTTAAAACTTCTTTCTTTCCTTTTTCCTTAATTCCATCATATTCTATTGGTTTTTAAAAAAATTCTATTTTTGTCTATTGATTTATATTCATATTCACATAAAATTTCTTTTCTGTTAGTAATTACAGAAATATGTATAGTATCCTGCATGAAAGAGTATGGCCCAATCAAAATAAGTATGTAATATATGTAATTTAATTTTTTTTACTGAGCTACTGTACTTTTATCGAGAATTTGGATAATCAAAAATGTCATTCTGTGCGAATGCAGGACACAAAAATTATTATTTAATTACAAATTGGGATAAAAATTGATTTTCTTCAGCGACTTAAAGCATTTTAGTAGAAATGCTCTAAGTAAAACTTATCATGTGCCATTTTTGCTGAGTTACAGTTTCATGAAAAGACATTTTTTATAATATATAATTATTTGGCTAAGAAGAGAAAAAGTATATTTCATCGAATGCAGAGCTTGGTAACAGGATTTGACCCCAAGTTTAAACACCTGCAGGAGGGGTGATAAATGGCCGAGACATCAAATATGAACCAACGTGTACAATTAAAGGAAAGCTAGTGATTTTGAATCACAGATGCTGGCTGTTTGGTTGGCTTAAGGAAGTCCCATGAAAGAGAAAATGGATTGTTTTAGTTATCTGAAGGTTTTTGAAAACGACAGCAACACCCGAACATGTTCAAATGGTCTTAAAAGTCTAGAAGTCGCTTTTTTTATGTAAAGTTTTCTTTATCTTTCCTATTAATGAGATGGCGCTAGGGAATCCACTGAAAAGTTTGGTCCGATCAAATTAAAATAATTGTTATAAACGCGGGAACCAAACTTATTGCATTTTTGCCACCTTTTTCGTCACCCGTATAGGATTGACGATGAACAGGTTTTGAGTCCAATAAGACATGGAATGGTACACGAGATGTCAAGCCAGAAATGATACTCATTTTTAGATATTTTCAATTTGGTGAATAGACAGATGAACAAAGGAATGCATCCTCTCTTTCCCTAAAAAAGGTGACCTCGGAATAGCCAAGAAATACCGAGGTATAACCCTTACATCCATACTGGCCAAAATCTACAATGCACTAATACGCAGCCATATAGAACCGAACATTGAGAAAATACTTTGGAAGAACCAAAATGGCTTACGGAGAAATCGATCCACGACATCACAAATTTTGACTATCCGTCGAATTCTAGAAGCATCACTATGATTCGTCGACTTCTCCAAGGCATTTGACTCCGTACACAGAAGGAAGATGGAGTAAATAGTTCTCGCCTACGACTTCCCCAAAGAAACCACGACCTCCCCAAAGAAACCGTCGCAGCTATAATAATGCTATATAAAAACAAGGAAGTAAAAGTCCGCTCACCGGATAGAGACACGGATTACTCCGACATTGTATCAGGTGTGCTACAAGGAGACACATTAGCCCCATACATGTTTATCATCTGCCTACACTACGTCATTAGAACGTCCATAGATTTAATAAAAGAAAACGGTTTCAAGCTGGCAAAGGAAAAGAAGCAGAAAATACCTCGACTTAAACAGTTACGGACGCGGATTACGCCGATGATATAGCGCTTCTGGCAAATACACCCGCCCAAACCGAATCCCTGATACATTGCCAAGAACGAGCAGCTGATGGCATTGGCATCAGACAAGACAGAATACATGTGCTTTAATTAAGAGGCTACATCTCTACAATAAAGCGTGGTCCTTTGAAACTACTGGACAAGTTCACCTAACTCGGAAGCAGTGTCTCATCAACCGAGAAAGACATGAACACGTGACTAGCAAAGGCATGGACAGCTATCGATAGCCTATCAGTCATATGGAAGTCGACCTGACGGATAAAATAAAACGCAGCTTTTTCCAATCAGTGGTCGTGTCTATACTGCTATATGGATGCACTACATGGATGCTAACTAAACGTATGGTGAAAAAGCTTGATGGCAATTACACAAGAATGCTTCATGCTGTATTGAACAAATTCGGGGGGTAACGCCCCACTAAACAAACAGCTGTATGGACACCTACCTCTCATCGCAAAACTATCCAAGTTAGACGAACCAGATATGCGGGACACTGTTGGAGAAATAAGGACGAACTTATAAGCGATATACTCCTGTGAGCCCCTTTGCATGGATGAGCAAAGACAGGACGACCAGCTCTGTGCCAATACAGGTTTTAGCCTAGAAGAACTCCCAGGATGGATGGACGATAGACACGTGGGGAGAGAGAGGGTTAGGGAAATCCGTGCTGGCAGCACGACATGATGATGAATCCTGATAGGGAATCACTTCATCAATGTTGACTTTGAATACATGGCAAATATTCAGTTGATGTTAGCCACCCAGAATTCTTATTCAGGAGACGATAGATATGTATCAGTAAATGAAGCACAAGAATATTTTTACAAAAGGTTCAATCAACGAATTTTTGGCTCAGAAGAATGTTCCTATCGTACCATATACTTCCTTCCCCCACTGAACGTAGAATACCTGTGTATATTTATGTATATGTTACGATCCCAAATTGCCACTTTACCCTTTTCTAACATGGGTGAGAACTACTACACGGAGTTATACCGCTTTTCTAAAAGAAAATGAACGATTCTTTTAGAAGCATCTGTAAAAAGGGCGCATTTTACGAACAGTACGAAGAGGCGGTTCGTTGTGGTAAGGAATCTTTACAAAAAAAATTGTGAATCGAGGACGTGTTCCCCACTTTTGTCGTGTATCACTGAACTTTTGGTTTTTTTTTCGACCTTTTTGTTTCTTGTATAAAGTTCTCTTTTGGACTTTTCACTTGTATATCTACGTGGTTCCTGCGTTTATTTTATTTTCGAATTCTTACGGTCAAATGCCTTTTGGACTGTCGGATAGAATTCTCCAGCTTGTTGAACGAAGTCAAAGAGGTTTCTTTCCTTTGAGTTGTAACGTTTTATTTATCAGCTCTCCGTTTTATAGTTTTTGTTGTTACTCATTGTTATTCTTAATTTGTCTGTCTGGTTTTTGACAACATGATTTGCCCTCAACTATCGTCAGCACCAGACTTGAAGAGTCAGTAAGTAGTGTAGCTTTAATTGGAGCTTAAAAGTGGGAATAGGTTTGTCAAAATGTATAAGGAAAGCATTTGGTGGTGGTATTCATTTGTTATACCGTTTTACCCTCTGTGGACTTCATTAGATGGTAATTTGGGAAAAATGAAGTCATTGTTTTCTTTTCCCAAAAAACAAAATCAAGCTCCGTTGAACTCATTTGATAAATCCTAAAAACATAAAACAGGTCACCATAAACCAACTGATGGTAGTGTCAGTTGAAAACTTCCTGCCATGTCTCCCGGAGTAGGAAGGACTTAGTTGGTATGTGACATCCCAAGGGATCTATTTTGAGGGGAATAAAATTGATTTATATTTAAACGAAGCACTGCAGGTTTGAACTAAAAGTTTTCTTTCTCGCAGAGAACCCATTAATTCTACTATTTACTCACAGCTGGTCGGGAGATGATTCTAGGCTTTTCCAAAGGCGTGAAACACAAAGCAGCTTAGAACAGGATTTAAACTCGGATTTTCGATTTCATTTTCTTAAAGGATAACTGTTTCGCTAAGCTCACCTCATGAGTGAAATATATAATAGTCGTGGGTAAGTATCAAACGTAAACGTTATAGAATGGAGGCATCGAAGGGTCACATAACTAGTTGTTATTCAATTTGCTTGGTAACTAGCGACTCTCAGTTGAATAAATGCTAAACAAGTAGAAAATGGCAGTAGGATAAACAACTGAAACTCTGTATGAAAAACCAAAATTTAAACTCGCTCTTCCCAACTATTTAGCAACTATTTAATGGTAGGAGGATTAAAGCTTTTAAAAAGGGCATTAGCACGAATTCAAATAGCCTTTAAATTTAAATTCAGCTCACCGATTTCCGTGGATACGACGATAACCATTACGCTGATTAAGTTGATAAATGAATGCAACAGTCTTTTTTAGATGCTTGACAGATTTCATATGCCGACAAATTTCGTTCTACTTTTTAAAATTTCAATTAATCGTTGTATTTCAAATATTTATACTACGACAAGCAAATGAACATTCAAAATTAAGAGAAAAAAATACACAGAAAATGGTTAAAACTTTAGATTAAAAAATGTTTTCTTTTTTTAATTTATTTTGTGTCACTGTTTTAAGTTAAATTCGCGCGGTTTAATATTTTATTTTATTTTTGTATATAATTAACATATTGATGGCAATGATCACCTGCTTCTTGGCCTAAGGCTTCTTCAGTGAATTGAAACTTACCATTCTTAATCTCAGTTACAACAAATAATTGAGCAGGTTCAAATTTACATGCTCACATTACGGACACAATTTTCTATGAAACAATAAGAATTATAATAGATTTCTATAATATTCTCCACGAAAATGAATTTTGAAGAAAAAAAGGCGAAACACTGAGAATATACAGAATCTAACACCTATAAATACAACTCTCTATAAATATCTAATATACTCCTCAATATTTCACCCACCAAAATATATCATTACCATCAAGTCATGCTCTCTCTTGCCATCCTTCCATATTGTCCCTCGCTCCTGGCAGGTTCTCTAAACTGTATCCTGTCTTCACACACAGGTGATATAAATCCTTACAAGACAGCTGGCACTGACACATCCATATGAGATTATCCTTACTTTTCATGAAGTACCCAGCATGTCTTGTTCGTCTTACTTGGATGGTTTGTTAGATGGGAGGTAAGTAACAGTACAACTTCTGTTTTGTAAAGTGCAGGTTCCAGGATTTGTTCAAAACAGACCGCAGAATTCTTGCATAGTTTCCATCTAGCTTATCCCCCATGAGTTTCATTAGAGTCCAGGTAGCGCTTCTATACAGTAGTACTGACACTGCCACTGCAAGGAAGAAATCCTGTTTAATTTCATTACAGAGATCAGATTTCTATATGGTAATCTCTATATTGCAACCCCCTCTTTCCCAATGTTGACCTGAGATATTGCTGCTAAAGTATATGAACTGGTCAACTAATTTCAGATGCTTACTATTTAAAGTGAAGAAAACTCTTTCTTGTTTCAAACAAATGAACTCTGTTTTATTTGGGTTCACGTTGAGGCCAATGCATTCTACTACTTACTACAGGCTATGCAGCAGAGATTCGGCTTGGACTGGTGCATTTGCGAGAGGCGCTACGTCCTCTGCTTACGATAATAATCATTCGTAAAGAACAACATTTTTAAGTAACTATTATTAATATAAATACTTTAAATACAGTTATTTCATCTATTGCTGACACAACAACTATCAAACAGATCTATTTGACCCATTCCTGAGACGCTAACATTCCCGGTCAGTGTGGATCAGGGAGTAATTTCAACAAAGACATGACTCCACATTCCCCAGAGCTCCAAAACTAGAGCTTTCAGTAATGGATGAAAAGTCATACTTACGATACTGCCATGGTTGTGGGGGGGGGTCTAATTCTTGCTGCCTGGGCTGCAGTCAGTCGATTCTACACCCCACCGACGGGGCTGATGTCACAATAAGGTCCAAATGCATAGCACAGGTAGATATTGAAAAATATTCCAGTTTCACCCACAAACCAAAGGTCTCTGTCATCTGACGCCATGTAACCTAACTTTTTATACGTCAAAACAAGAGATGACAACACAATTTTTCCTTTTGTAAGAGGTGATGAATTGTTAAATCTCACCTGACGATTGGGATTGCGGAACTTAGAGAAGTCAGTCAATCAATTTTTTCTTTTTTACTTTTTAATATTGTTATATTTGCTATACATTCTTTGTGGATAGAGCACAATTTTGAATTGTCTTAGATCTTAAACGACTTGGCGTTAAATCGTTCAGTTTTATCTGACACTCATGCACAGACACACGTATATCGGTCTGACGTAAAAGTTAGACGGGTTTTAATCCCAGCTTGAAGTGTTCAGCGTGTCTAGCATCACTGAAGAGTTATGATACAGCGAAAAAGTTTCTCTGTGAATGACATATATATATATATATATATATATATATATATATATATATATATATATATATATATATATATATATATATTCTGTAGTTCTAAAGATCTGGGTAGTATGGAGTACTTCATTGTCGTTACTCACATGTTCACTCTGACCAAGAGTGTTAGTAATTATTACTGTCCCATCTATGGATCAAATAGATCTGTTTAAAAATTATTTGTATTTGATTAGACAGTTTTTGAAAAGATCTCTTAAGAAACAACTAAACAAAAAATGTGACGACGCTTACTGAACGCGATTGCCTAAACTCTTTTCATAAAAAACGTAATTGGGTTGACATGCCGTTAAATCAATCTATCAATCAATCGAACAACTCTAACTTTAACATTAAACAACCCAACAAAGTTTGTCATTCAATAAAACCAACAAACTAAACAATATTTTTGTCCATCACTTACAATTTTTTTAGTTTTAGATTATATATTGTTGAGTATTTAACCTTACGAATATGTTAACATTATTTTGCTGTTGATTTCTATTTAATTTAGGGTGCTAAATCCAACACTCAGAACTGTTGTTCTCTATCACATTCAACCTTTTTTTTTATAAAACAGATTTTTTTTCTTCTCAATTATAGCTTGTCACATAATTTCGCTGAATATACATGATTTATGTGACAGTGTTTGAATTTGTTTTTTTTCTTCTTTTTTTAAGATATCAAAGCCCGTTTTAAAAACAGCAGTTATTTCTTGAATGAGTTTCAGAATGGGCCAATAAAAATAAACAAACAAACAACCCCCACAAACCACAAAAACTAACAAAAAGACAAAACAAAACTACTATAGCTTGCTGTTAAAAATATCATCAGATCTAGCCTGGTGACTCCAGCTAAAATGCCTCTACCACAAGCATTTCTAATGCAGAATGTGATGAGGCAATGAATGACATGAAACGAGATAAGTTGATTGGTTTTATGGCTTGTTAGGTTGTTTAATACTGAGTCAATCTTTCTTCAATCAATTTTATGATTTTATGTTTGTCCTTTGTAAACAATTATAGCTTCATGAAACTATTCTTAATACTAATATTTACCCGCAAGAAGATGCGGGCTTAGTGTAGCTGTTATCGCTACAGGAAATTGAATGGATGGCCCTAGTTCAAGTTCTGGACAAAACTTCATTTCCCTTCTCTCTAATGCCTTTGGGAAAGGCACGTGGAGACATCTCCTCTCGTCTCAGATATTGGCAAGTAGTTGGTCAAATTGGGTTGTTTAGTCTTGGCATAACAGTCGCTCAAGAAGAGGGAAAATTCTGGATTCAAACCAGCTATTCTTGGGCAAATCCCAACCCCAAAGATATAACAATAAAATAGATGCTGTAGGGGCGGAAAATGTAGGAGTTTCTCTGCTTTTCAACACGTGTAGCCTCTTATAATCGGGCTTCTCTACCTTATAATCTGATATCAGATTTGTTTCTCGAAAAAAATAAAATAAAAAAGGAATCAGTCTCAGAAAGACATTAAAAAGTTTGTAATTTCTTTCGTTTCTTTTAATAGTGATTATCAATTAAATTTAGTTTAAGTTATTATCATTCAAATATTGGATTTTATTTTAAACATATTGAAATTGCATCGAGTACTGCTTTGTAGTTCACAATGACTTTTAAGGCGAATTTTAAACATGCAGGGTCTTGTTAATCACTGACTAAGTGGAAAATAGTGATTTTTAACTGAAAACTTATTCTATCTAACGGAATAATTTTATCCTCGGCGTATGTTGTAGTTTCCGTGAAAAATAGCCGGAGGTATTTTTTTTGGAGTATTATTTGTACCTAACTGTCACAACCCTAGATCCAACTCAGTTTCTCCTATTTATAGCATAAAACCTCTAGTAGTGTCTTTCTCCTTCCTTTTCTCTCTTTCTCTCTTTTTTCTTCTTCCCATGCCTTGTCCTGTACCCCATATCTCTCCCTTCCTCTCGCCATCTCCATCTCTCACAGTTCTTCCTCCATTTCTCTCTCCCCTCTTGTTCATTTCTTCTTCTCCATCTTCACTCCCAGTTCTTCGGACAATTTAAAATTTGCTACATATATGCCTCTTTTTAACCAAATCGTTACTAAATCTGATGTGTTTTTAAGGAAAAAGTCTCATGAATAAACATAGTTTTTTTTATTTGTCCATTCTAAAACTCACTCAAAAAAAATAACTGCTGCTTTTTAAACGGGCTTTGATATTTAACCACCCCCAAACACCAAATTCAAACACTGTCATATAAATCATGTGTATACAGCGAAATTATGCGACAAGCTATAATTGAGAAGTAAAAAAAATGTGTTTTATAAAAAAAAGTGGGGAATATGATAGAGAACAATAGTTCTGAGTGTTGAATTTTGCACCTCATTTTATTTGACTTCTCCATTTTGTTAAGTTTTTCTCTCTGTTTTTCCTTTTTCTCTGATTATTATTATTATCATTATCATTATTATCATCATTATTTACTCTTTTACAGTTTTTCACATCATTATTAGCTGATGGTTTTTCACTGGAGTTTGAGTGACAGCAAGTCTCCTCAAGTCTCCAGGACTCGTCTCATGATTCTGGCCGTTCTTAGCAATGCTGTTGTTTTGAGAGTCTCTACTCGTCCACCAATTTCCAAGTCCTCCAGGCCTTTTAATAATCCTTTAGTTATTGTGCCTAACTCACCAATCACAATTGGCACAATCGTTACTTTCATGTTCCAAAGCTTTTTTAATTCTCTAGCAAGGTCGAGGTACTAAAACTTCTTTTCACTTTTCTTCAGATTTATTCTGTGGTCCGCCGGGACGGCAAAGTTGATAATTTTGCAAATTCAATTTTTTTTTTGTTGATTATTATAAGGTCTGGTCTTCTGGCCGGGATTAGTTGATCCGTTTGTATGTTAAAGTCCCATAGAAGTTTATGCGTGTCATTTTTTCGGACAGGTACTGGGTTGTGCATATACCATTTGTTTGTATGGTCGAATTGAAATTTCCTGCACATTTGCCAGTGGATCACCTTGCAGACACAGTCGTGTCTAGCCTTATATTCCTTCTGTGCTAATTTGCTGCATTCGCTTAATATGTGATTGATCGTTTCGTCTCTGTCACCGTATAGTCTACATGTACTGTTTTGTTGCGTCTTATCTATTCCCTCTTTGATATGATTGGTTCTTATGGCGTTGTCCTGTGCTACTATTAGGAGGGATTCCGTTTCTCTTTTTAGGTTACCTTTTCTTGGCCATGTCCAGGTTTTCTGGTGTGGGATGGTGTTTATGAGACGTTTAAAGCGGCCATAGAGTTGTTTTTCCTCATATTTTTGTTTCTTAGTTGTTGTCATTCTTTTATCTATCGTGTTGTCCGTATCGTTTCTGATGGTTGTTTATTATTACTATTATTATTAAAAAATTCACGTTGATCTGTTCATGTGAGTGTTGGTTTAGTGGTTATTATTCTCGTTTTTTATTCATTCTTCTTTATTCCTCTTTTTAAAATTCTCTTCTTTCAATCGTCCTTCTTCTTAACCACAAGAGGCCTAGAAGTATAAATAAAGCTTTAATATCAATATTTCTTTATTTTCTGTTTAAGCAGATTCGCACCTTTAGATTATATTTCCCGCGTTTTGTTTGTTCGTTAGATAACATTGACGATTCTTTATTAGCTCAAAAATAATTTTTGTTTCTTTTTCATTTGGCTTTTTTCATTCATTTTTTTTTTCATTATTTGTTTATAGTACCACTTATACATAGTTTTCCATTATTTTTTCATATTTTCTTTTTCCACTGTATTTTTAAAAAAAATTCTTTTCGTAATATGGTTTTCTACCCTTTCTACTTTGTTCATTCTTTTATCACTTTTCCTACTTTTTTTATTTTTCACATTTTGTTTTCAGACATGCCCCATCTGTTAATAAAAATAAAAAAAAAACTTCTACCGATGAGGCATAAGGTCAGACTGTGAGGATTGAAGTCATTAAAGCTGTAATAATCTGCAAGAGTAGATATAATCCTGTTTATAAATAAATTCAACACTGTCAATTAAGAAAAAAAGTTAATGCTCTTCAACCCAAAGATTGCATGATATTTCATGATTTATATCCGAGCAGCTTTCAGACAAAACGCATATAATCAGGCAAGATTTATTGCACAAACCTTATTGCACTGCAAACTCATAACAGAAACGATGACTATATAAGAATTAGTAGACTACTTTTATATGTTTCAGTAGTTTCATTTTGTGGATAGAGGTTTTATTTTAGTCCTAAGTATAATGATAAAATAAATACTCCCCCAAAGAAAAAAAATCATAAACATAAGATCAGAAAACGCACAAAAATAAACAATCAACAAAATAAAACTACACTTATTTTGAGTTAATTAAAAAGTATTCTTTAAAAATCAAAAGTTATCTTTAAACATATAGATTCATCATTCTACCGACGGCAAAAATTATGAAATTAGAGCATATAGTAAGTTTTTTTTTAATTTAACTGATAAAAGCATGATATTTTTCTTTAAAACCGGAACATTCAAGCTCTATAGAACATGCTTGAGTAAACTAGATTAAATCATCTAATTTAAAAAATACAGAATAATAAAACTGTCACGTGGTCTACCACTGAGAGGAGAGAAATAAGGAATGTCCCCTACCCCTCTGTATTTGAATTAGCAGGCCGCCAAAGAATGACCGTTGAGAGAGAAATGGGAATCTGGGTCAGTTCCTCGCGGCCCTAGTAACAAATCCAGGTCAGAATGAAGGCCAACAGATGTTTGCATTCTGTGACCGGGTGAAAGAGATAGTAGTCCTAAAGAATCGCCTGACAGAGGAAGGAAGAAGATAGAGGCGAAATGATTGTCCAGAACCCTAAAGTGGAAGTGGCACCTTCTTTTGTCAGCGGAAATAGAGGTAGAGAATATCAGTTTTGAAGAGAGATGTCGTCGTGAACAGATGGGGCGAATCTCGTGCCAAGCTCCGGGCGAAGAACCAGAATCGGAATTTGCGGGACAGTAGTTGAAGTGATAAGATATATTGAAACTACCGCCGAATTGAAAGAAGTAAAAAGAAAAAACAAGAACCAACCAGCAACAAAAAGAGGAACGGACCGACGCGAAAAGAACAGAAAAAATAAGAAAAGAGGAAGACGCTGCAACGTGCTGGAAGAAAAGAAGAAGAAGAAAAAAACACGAACAAACCAGCAACAGAAAGAAAAAAAAGAGGAACAGTAAGTACATCGCTCATTCATATAATACTTCTCTCTGTCATTTAATTTTGTTTCGTAAAAAAAGGATTTAAATTGATTATAATAGTGAAAGATTAGATTTAATGACGAGGGCCTTTCTAGAAGCATAAAATTGGAAATAATTTAAAAAAAAATGTGTGGTCCTTAGATAAAAATTGAAATTAATGCTATGTGTAATACTGTATTGAAGTGAGGGAGAGAAAAGAGAAGGGAAACAAAGATGAATGGGACAGTTGCTGTCCGTTTTTTGATAGACTGCAATAGTAAACAATAAATTTTATGAATGGGGTTTCGTAGTGACTCGTCAGTTGTCCGGACAAGTGATGATTCAAAATTAGAATTTCAGTTCGAGATCTGGAATCCCACATATCTGTAGTTAAGACTTTTTTGGCAGGTTTTTATGTTTGGAACTTGTGGATTGGAAATGAGAATTTTAATCTGAGGGATGGAATCCTGGGGGCATCAATGGGATTGTCTAAGAATTTCGCACATTGGTGTTTGTCTGAAGAATGCGCATATACTTTTTCGATATTTATGAAGTTGGGAGAATCGATATTCTCAGCGCTGGTAGAATCAGGCCGTTTTTTTTATGGAAGTTGTTGATACCAATTATTGAAGACATGGGTATTGTCTCGGTTTGTTATGGTCCGTATTGATTGAAAATGGTCTCGCCGTGGAGGCAGATGTGTTTTTTGTGTCTGACGAGGCAGACAGGTATTTTGTGAGTTCCCCCTGGAGTGGAGCTTTGAGATTGTTATTGTGGAAGTTATTTTGAAACAGGGTTTTGGATATAATTAAGAGATGCGTAGAATTTTGACGGAACCAGGTGTGGCGAAGATTCGCAGATTCAGATTAGGAAATATTTTGAATTGGGAAATGTTAGCAGAATTGATAAAAGTTTGGGTTATTTAGAAAAAAAACAGGATATTTCGTGCAAAAAAAAAAAAGAAAAAGAAGAATGCTCGTAAGATATTGAGAAAGTTTTATTATAAATCAGACTTAATTTATGGTACTATAAACTGAAATTGAATAAACTGGGAAGCGAACCTATAGTTATAGTATTAAGGTAAGGACAGAGAGAGGGAGAGATAAGGTTGAAAAAAAAGGGACATTGAATGAGCAATTTATTATGAAAAAAAAAGAAAAAAGAAATGAAAACGAAAGAGAAAACAAAAAGTTAATGGACAGAAAAAAAGAGAAAAGAAACTTGAACATTGTTGAACACGGCATATAGAAAAAAAAGAAAGAAAGAACAGACATTTTTAATAAAATAGACAGTACATAGATTGAAAAAAGAAGAAAAGAAAACTGAACATTTGTGAACTGTGATTGTAACATTGTTTTGACTTGTTGTAAAGTGAAAAATTTTGAGTTTGTTTGAGTTTAAAGGCGACATTAGGAAATTTTTTTTTCCTGTTTCATATTATGAAATTTGACGAAAACCATTAACAGGGGATTTTATACTAGGTTCTAATAATTGTAATTATATTGATTCGAAATGTTTTGTTTTTTTTAGAATTTGGGTTTTCGTGGAATAGGGAATGTTTTTTGGGGGTTTCTGTTTTGACGAATCGGTGGCTGACGCGATAATAGGACAGACATTCATCCAAGTGGTGTTACAGATTGTTTTTGGGTAGACGGCAAAGAAAGTAATTCTATCGAAGAATTAACCGGCCCATGAAGTTGTAAGGCCTATGGAGGCTTCTATTTTTTTTAGTTTGGAGTTCCGAGGATGGAATAAAAGAAAAAAAAGGCGTGGCCTACTCCAATATTTTGTGGATGATGTCTGGGTCTTTTAGTCACGATGGTGTTTAGGATTCGTGCGTGATTTGGCAAAGTGAAACGAATCTGGGAAAGGCGAGGTGCCTATATATTGGTAGTCACGAGGGTTACTGATTAAATTGAAAAGAAACCCGGCGCGGGTTTGATCAGGTAAAACATGTTTCCTCAAGGGCTTGCAAACCAATGGGCATGGAAACAGAAACTAAATGAAAAAAAAATGGGTAACACATTGGTAATTAGTATTTTGCGTGAACTATTTTAGGTGGTTTACAGCATGCATGCCAGATTGTGATATATTCGGATTTATTGTGATACTTTGTTTTGGGCCATGATTTTTGTAGTTTATGGGGAATGCTTTGGGCCTTAAGAATATTGTGTTTTAGTTCATGGAATTCTCCGGTTACTCCAGGTAGGAACCTGCTGAGCGAAGAACTGGAGTGTGGTCATGATGAATCCAGGCGAAATGTATTACTGGAATGACCAGGGTCTCTAAGTTTGTGACCAGGATATGGGATCAGAGTATGGTCCTTTTAGGGTTTTGAAATTTCTTCAATGAATTATGGAGGGCCCGTTGTGTTGAGAAGATAAAAGATGCATGCGTATTGTACTTTGATGCACACATGTCAAGATGGCTAACCACGCAAAGATAGTAAGAGAAATTTAGATAATAATTAGCCGGGCAAGTGTTACATAGAGAGAAGGTCGCCTTCTAAGTAAGATTTTATTTGCTGTGTTTCAAGTGATTCTTTTTGTGTTTTCAGCCATTTATTGTCCTTGTAAATTATTCTGTAAAATATGTGTGAGGGTGATGGAGACGAACGTGAAGAAAATTCCACATGTGGAATTTTGAAAAATAATTAATGGATGATTGTTATGTTTTGACCTTTTGACCCGGCCAAAAATGCCATTCTAAGTGATGCACCGGTAGGAAGTGACACATTTTAATGGCAGTTATGAGAGGAAATCGCGTGATGAAATGGGACGAGGTAAAAAAAAAATCCCATTATACTCTCATAGACTGATGCACCGGAAGAGGGTGACCTCTGAACTGCATGGCTGTTATTTCCCCTTGATGACGATTAAACATTCGATTTCAAAGATCGCGAGGGCGATCAAGTG
The DNA here is from genome assembly GCA_963585895.1 of Sepioteuthis lessoniana. NCBI lineage: Eukaryota > Metazoa > Mollusca > Cephalopoda > Myopsida > Loliginidae > Sepioteuthis > Sepioteuthis lessoniana. The sequence continues at coordinate 33,372,948 of OY757938.1, forward strand.
GGCGTTGAACTATTATATAGCTCAGTCAAGACAGAAGTCAAGCAGTAGAGTTGGAGTTCCAGGCCAGTTGGAGAAAGATGTGGGAGGGAAAGCCACACCCGGCCGAGGGGGCCCTCGGGAACCCCGATGGAGTTTGGGGACCTGAGAACCTGCTGATAAGATGTAGCAGATCCCCCAGCAGCGGTTGAGCGTCAAGAGAACAAGAAAGACACAACGTGACGGCCATAAGAGTGAGGGGTCAAAATATTGCAGTTATGTTCGATCTCCAGCTCCCTCTCACAGTAAAACCCCACACAACCTTTTCGAACCCTTGCAATAAAGTGAGAGGTAAATATTTTTTAAAGAAGTCTTCCTGCGTCTTTATCATTGCGTCTGTTTATCTATTGTGTCGTAATGATGCTGTAGATGAGCATGTAACAAATTAACCCCTACATAATATGCCAGTTCCTATATGCCTAAGCAAGGACTTATTCTACGAGGAATCAAGTGCCAGACCGCCCCGTCTTCACACGTGCGAAAAAATAAATTCCCGTCTTGGGATTTTAATCATTTTGCCGTCACAAAACATATATACGGGGATCGTTAAAAAAATTTTCACCAAGAAAGAAGAGCCATAACTGAAAATTTTGTAGCTGTTACAATAAAACTGCACTTCTTACAAAACTATAAAAACTAAACAGATTGCTGTCTTAATTTCTTTGAAGTTGAAGCCCATACAAAATGAGAGTTGTGCGACAAATCTAAAATCTGGTCAAGGCTGAGAACTTTTTGAACAATTTCCTTTGATATATATAATCAAAGAAATAAAAAAAAGAAATGCATAAATAGTAGAATTATGGATACTATAATTCCGTTACTTTAATTTTCTCATTCTTCAAACAAAAATATGGGAAAAGTGGTTAATTAAGGGTCTAGATACGAGGTACCTTTAATAAGTTTCCAGAATTTTTGGTACAGGCATTTAAGATTGTCGTAGACTCTTGAAAATTCAGTATGTTATTGCTATACATCTTATGAGATGACTGACCAATTTCTATGATTTCAGGTTCAAATGAACAGCTACAGCAGGAATTGGAATACACCCTACTAAAGCCTAATTGTCACAGCTGGTGAATTTCAAAAATGCGATCTGGACGTGAGGATACATTAAAAGAACGATATGCAATAAAATTCTGTTTTTAAACTTTGAAAAAAAGGCCACAGAAACGTGGGGAATGCTTCAGACTGCTTTTGGAGTAAAAGTAAAGTTGGCGACCTTAGTCGCGGGTGACCTGAAGGCTCACTTTTCAAAAGCGACAACACCGAGGTGTAAGGGAGGGGACAACTCCATTCCCTGGATTGCTCCACTTCACCCTTGATCCTTACCTAATAATGCTGAGTGTTAAGTGAGGCTGCGTCAATTAGCATTCTTTGAGTCTTTGGTATGATTCGACCTGGGATTGAACCTTGATCTCCTGTACCTTTGGCAAACTCTCTACTCATTAAGAAATGGTCCGGTATAGAAGCCACTCTAAATAGCAGTAATTCCCCGATTGAACTATTTGATCCTGGCCGTTGGCCCGTGGGGTTCGTCCGTCCAGCACCTGGTTAGGCATTCCGTTGACCCGTCGTTGGGTTCGTCCGCCTGGCTGCTTTGCATGGCTTCCGAGGTATATCTTTAAAAAATCCTTCCGCTCACTACGCATGTATTAAGTTTTAACATAGTATAAGTCCACTATTTTTTTTTAAAATTTCAATGGACAGTCACTATTTATGGTTCATCGCATCTATTTTTACGCTAACTTAGGTTTTCAAACACTGTAATAATTCCAAAGGTATTAAAAGTTTTTACCTCGTTTTACATGGTTCAAATGCAACTTGAATTTATAATAATAGTCTTTTACATTTAAAACACAGATAATATACAGGGATGATTTTACACTTAATAGAATCTTTCATGCATTTTAAAATGATAGTATAGTTAAAAGACAAGAAAACTAACCGTTCGTTGATCAGTACCAAAGGTAAAAAGGATTTGTTTTTCTTTTGGCCTTCTTATTTTCATGCGAGTCGATTCTACGGAGGTCTAGAGGTTCTAAATCTTTCATTATTGCTGTATATTATCGGTTGGTTGGTTGGTTGGATTTAATGGTATATAAACCTCTATCGTTTATTTAATGCCAGGGCCTTTTTACACATATATTATATATATGATTTGTAAACGCATATTTTCAGGTTGGTGATGGTTGGGTTTTATAGCAAATTAACCTCTTAAGAGAGTCAAATTCTGATATATACGGGGTGGAACGATAAAATTGTCGCACTAGAAAAGACGACATGATTCTATTTCCGTTTAATGAAAACCGGTTTTCTTTTTTTTTTTTTTTTTTGTTGCAGACCATCAACGAGTTGGCCAGTTGTGTACAAATCCCAAGAGCGATAGGAGCCTTCTATCATGTCTGAAAGTGACACAATGTTCAACGAGCGAGATCGGAGATACGCCGCTGTACAACACATGCCCTTTACTTATCCAAGTTATGACAACAGGACCATTGCCAGCACCCTCAAAATGCAAATCTGGATTGCCACAAGTAACAGGGACGTGACCAGGGTGATGAAAACAAAGTTTCCAGCTACGGTTATGGTTTTTGGTGTGGTTTCAAGTGAGGGCCACATCATGCCACCTCACATCTTCGAAGTCGGCTTGAAAGTCAACACCAAAGTGTACCTGGATGTGCTGAAGAGTGTGGTGATCCCCGGGTGCAATCTGGTGGCCGGTAGCAGACTCTGGGTGTGGCAGGAGGACTCGGCACCGGCCGACAAGTCCAAATAGACCCAGGCTTGGCTTCAGAAGGAGTGCTAAGACTTTGTACCGTTCTCTCACTGGTCCCCCTCCTCCCCTGACCTGAACCCGCTGGACTTTGTTTGGTCATACGTCGAGAACATCACCAACATGACCTCCCACAACACCAAAGCCAGCCTGATCGCCGCCATCAGCCGAGTATTCGCCGAGCTCCTGCCGGCGCTTGTGGAAAAGACATGCTCCCAGCTCCAGATCCGTATCGAGGCAGTGATTGAAGCTGAAGGCGGCTACATTGAATAGATGTCAGCTCTACTACATAATCAAGTTACCTGAATTGATTTTTTCAATAAAAGTTTTAGAATAAAGCTGTAATGTTGTTTTCTTTAGGACGATAATTTTATCGTTCCACCATATATATATATATATATAAATGAATATTAATTGTAAAGAAATAGTCCGGAATTAGTGTTTTAAAATTGGTCAAAGTTTTTTGTTTGTATAAACTTGATGGTCGAAGGTCTTGGTAACATAGTCTGTATCTTTAATAGGAGGCCAATTGTTTTTAAGAAGTTGATTATGTTTTTGAGAGCAATTTTTTAAAATAGTTCCTTCATGCTGTTTGCCTTATAAAACTTTTTCCTGGTGTTGTTGAGTTTTGTGCATTCTATCAAAATGTGCTTGATTGAGTATTGGTTTCCATATGGACATTTTGAGGGAGGTTCTCCTTTAAGAATGAAGGAGTGAGTCAGTTGAGTGTGTCCAATGCGTAGTCGAGTAAGGATTGTTTCTTCTCTTCTGGTATTATTAGGATCCAGCTTCCTTTCTTTTAAAATGGGTTGTATTTGAAAGAGCTTATTGCGGGAATTTTCATCCCATAATTGTTGCCCTTTTTTTTTGGTTATTATTTGTTTGACTTTAGGTTTGAGGTCAGTATATGGAGTTTGAATGTTTTTATTGGGAGTTATGTTGATTGCATCTTTAGCTAATGAGTCGGCTTTATCATTGCCATGAATTCCGATATGGCTTGGAATCCAGCAAAATATCACCTTTTTGCAATGGATCAGTGAGTTGAGTTTGTGGAAGATCTTGACAATTAGCGGATTTTCCGATTTGGTTCATTTGAGTGATTGATGAACTGAGATGGAGTCTGAGTGGATGATAAATTTTTTGGAGTTACTTGTTGAAAGTGCCAATTTATAGTATAGATTTCGGCAGAAAATATGGAGGCTTCTTTTGGGTGACATTTTTCTGAGATTTCTTGTGGAGAACTGCTCCACGTCTTGTTCCGTAATTTCTTTTGGACCTATCTGTGAAAATGTGTTGGTAGTTTGGATAAGTTTCTTGGATGTTGTTTAGTTTCTCTTGGTATATTCAAGGATGAGTTTTATTTTTAGGTAGTTAATATAAGTCAAGGATAACGACAGGCTGCTTGAGTAGCCAAGTATATTATCTGTGTTTTAAATGTAAATGTCTATTAGTGTATATCCAAGTTGCAGTTGAACCTTGAGTAACGAGGTAAAAGATTTTAATACTTTTGGAATTATTACAGTGTTTGAAAACCTAGGTTTAAGTAAGAATAGAATAATTTGGAAATTTTGAGTTAGGTGATGAAATAGAGGTAGAAAAGGAAGGGAGATAAAATGAATGAACAAAAAAAAAATGAAATAAAATGTCAGAAAACACGTGCATATCTCTATGACCAATATAAGCATTAGCTATTATAATATTTTTTGAGAGACACTGTCGAAATTGACATGTGAAGGATGACAGAGTACTGGATGTCAACTGAAAGTCAACATCTGAGAATATAGAGGCTCTGAAAGTGAGCAAGGTTGTAGATATTTGTGTGTATTTAAGAATTCCTGTGCTTCTTATTTTCAGTATTGGCACATTTTCGAAGATATATTTATTATGTTTCACTAATCTTTTCGGTAATGGACATTTTTATTCCAAAGAAATTAAAGAGATTCTAATTCTGTTTTGCTATTATCATGAACAAAATGTATATACAAAGAATATGAACTTTGTTGAACGTAGAAAACTTACTGGGATTGAGGGTCGCTTGAAATTTGGTGGCATAGACACTAAATTTTGCATGAACCCAATTTTATTGTAATATATCATTAGAATGAATAGAAAAAAGTCTTTAATAAAATTATTTTCAGTTTAGAGGCATAATTTTCTGTTTCATCACTTGTGACATCAATATAGAGACTATGAAAAAAAGAAGGTTGCTCTTATACTTGACAATGATCCGTTGATTCTGACGTTTAGTAATAAAATATAAATAAAATACTTGTTGAGTTTTTGTTGTTTGACTTCTGTCAATTTTGAATAACCTTTGATGTCAATGTCACAGAAACTATGGTTACAAGGAGAGCTCTTTTGAGTGTTAATATAAAAAGAAAAAATACATCAGCAGTGTGGAATTGGAATGGAGAAACTAACCAACACATACGTGTGTGTGTGTGTGTGTGTGTGTGTGTCTGTGTCTGTGTGTGTCTGTGTGTGCTTTGAAGACCGTAAGATAATATTAGCGAAGTTTTATCGATATAATATACAATTTCTGTGATTGCTTCAGAAGCGTTCATTTATATTCATTGGCCACAGAGGAGATTGTGTAAAAAATATGTAAAAGAAATGCATTTTTTTCTTGAGAAAATGGATTTATATAGGCATTATTATTTTACTTCATGCGAATTTTTCACATCAGCCTTACCTGTTGCTTTTTCAATGGATTTTTTGGGTCAGTAAGTTTCCTTCAGTCTCTAAGAATCTCTGTATTCTGACCGACCTCAACAATACTGAAATACTGAGATCTCAGTAGTTTCAATTCAAGTGCTGAACTACAATTGATATCCCTTTTACCCTCATAATCCACAACTCTTCACCTGTCTAGCAAGAGCCAAGTATTTGTTTATCTTCTTGGTTTCTTTTATTTTCACTTGTTGGTCAGCTTGAATAGCAAATTACGTTAGATATATTTTAATTTATGTAGTTTAATTGATGATGTCTGCTTCCAATATTCCTGAGTGCTTATAATTTATTTTTCTCGTAATTTTCTGATGCTTTCCTCATTTGGTAGTAGTATCCATCTTTTTCATTACCAGCACTGCACATTTTCAATGCCGAATCCCATTCCTATATCCTGGCTGTACATTCTTGCACTTTGTATCAGTATTCTAGCAGTTTTATTATTATTCACTCGCTAGAATTTTTCACATTAGCGTTAGCTGATAGTCTTTCACCAGAGTTTGAATGACAGCAAGTCCCCTCAAGGACTACTCTCAGTATTCTGATCCTTCTCAGTAATGCTGAAGTTCGGATGGTGTCCACTCGTCCTCGACCTTCCAAGTCCTCCAGTTCCTTTAATCGCTGTTTAGTTACTGAACCAAAATGACCAATCACAATTGGTATAATCGTCACCTTCATGTTCCATAGTTTTTTTTTAATTCCCTATCAAGTTCCAGGTACTTATCCTTCTTTTCACATTCTTTCAGTTCTATTCAGTGGTCCGCCGGTACACCAAAATTAACAATTTTGCAAATTCTCTTTTTTTGTTGATTACTATAAGGTCTGTTCTTCAGGCCAGGATTAGATGATCCGTTTGTATGTCAAAGCCTCATAGGAGTTTATATGTATCATTCTCCAGGACAGCTGCTGGGATGTGAATATACCATTTATTCGTATGGTCAAATTTAAATTTCTTGCATATCTCCCGGTGGATCACCTTGTCCACCCTGTCATATCTTGTCTAATACTCCTTCTGTGCTAATTTGCTGCATTCGCTTATTATGTGATTGATCGTTTCGTCTCTATCACCACATAACCTACATCTGCTATTTTGTTGCGTCTTATCTATTCTCGCTTTGATTTGATTAGTTCCTATAGGGTTGTTTTGTGCTGCTATTAGGAGAGATTCTGTTTCTCTTTTAAAGTTTCCTTTTCATAGCCACGTCCACGTTTTCTCGTGGAAGATGTCATTTATTAGTCGTTTAAAGCGCTTATAGAGTTGTTTTTCTTCCCATTTTTGTTTCCTAGTTATTGTCATTCTGTTGGTCAACGTGTTGTCAGTATCGTTTTTGATAGCTGTAATCAGTCCTCTTCTGTGTTTTTCTTTTTCTTTTTATTATTATTTACTCTTTTACAGTTTTTCACATCAGTATTCACTGATGGCTTTTCACTGGAGTTTGTGTGACAGTAAGTCTTTTCGAGTATCCAGTACTCTTCTCAGTATTCTGGCCGTTCTCAGTAATGCTGTCATTTCGATAGTCTCTACTCGTCGGCCACCTTCCGAGTCCTCCAGGCCTTTTAATTGTTTTTGGCACAATAATGCCAAAAACACCTATCGTAATTGGCACAATCGTCATTTTCATGTTCCACCGCTTTTTCAATTCACTAGCAAGGTCTAGGTACTTATCCTTCTTTTAACATTGTTTCAGTCTTATTCTGTGGTTAGCCCGAGCAGCAAAGTCGACAATTTTGCAAACCCTCATTTTTTTGGTTGATTATTATAAGTTTTGGTTTTATGGCCGAGATTAGGTGATCTGTGTGTATGTCTAAGTCCCATAGGAGTTTATGTGTGTCATTTTTTAGGACAGGCACTGGGTTGGCATATACCATGTGTTAGTGTGGTCAAATTTAAGTTTCTTGCACATTTCCCAGTGGATCACCTTGCCAACTCAGTCGTATCTCGCCTTATATTCTCTCTGTGCTAATTTGCTGCATTCGCTTATTATGTGATTGATCGTTTCGTTTCTGTCGCTGAATAGTCTACATTTGCTATTTTGTTGCGTCTTATCTATTCCCTCTTTGATATGATTGGTTCTTATGGCATTTTCCTGTGCTGCTATTAGGATAGATTCCGTTTCTCTTTTTAGGTTACCTTTTCTTGGCCAGGTCCAGGTTTTCTCGTGTGAGATGGTGTTTATTAGTCGTTTAAAGCGGCTATAGATTTTTCCCTCATTTTTGTTTTCTAGTTATTGTCATTCTATTGTCTGTCGTCTTGTCGGTATCTTTTCTGATGGCTGTAATCAGTCCTCGTTCGTGTTTTTTTTATGTAGTCTTCGAGCCGTTGTATCGATGCGTCAACGTCGTCTTCGATGCTGGCAAGTCCTCTTTCTCCCTCCTTTCTAGATACATATAGTCTGTCAACGTCGTCTCTGGAATGTAATGCCTTATGCATGGTCATCAGTTTTCTTGTTCTTTGATCCATTTGTTTAAGTTCATCTCTAGTCCACATGAAAAATGGTCTCGAATATCTAACGACGGGCACAGCCCAAATATTTATCCCTTTGATAAGGTTTCTACTAGAGAGTTTTATCTCAAGTAGAGTTCTAGTTCTCCTGAGATATTTTTAAAATCTTGTCTTTCATTTTCACTTGTTTGATGGTGTCAGCCTCCAAGGTAACCAAGTATTTGTAGGTTTCATTTTCTCCGAGCGTCCTAATTTTGTCGTGATTTGGTAGTTCCATTCCGTCAGTCATATGTCGTTTGCTACTTTTCATGACTAGCATGGCACATTTTTCAATGCCAATTTCCATTCCTATGTCCTGACTGTATATTCTAACGGCGTTTATGAGGGTTTACAGTTCTTTTTCATTTTTTGCAAATAGTTTGATGTCATCCATGTACATTAGGTGATTGATCTTTTCTTGCGATCAGCTAAGTTTGTATCCGGCTGTGCATTTTTTGAGTATGTGATTAAGTGGCATCATGGCCATTATGAATTGTAAGGGTGATAGTGTATCTCCTTGGAAAATACCCATTTGGATCTTTATTTCAGCTAAGCTTCTTCCTCCTGCGGTCAGCTCCACTGTCCAGGTCTTCATGTTTTTTTTTATGAAGTTTATGTTTTCATGCGATATTTTGTACATTTTGAGGCAGCCTTGTGGAACCATGTCATATGCCTTTTTGTAGTCAATCCAGGCCATAGATAGATTTTTCCGTCTAGTCTTGCTCTCATTCAGGATGTGCTGATCTATGTAAAGTAATTCTGCTGTGCCTCTGGATCTTTTGCGGCATCCTGTCTGTTCGTCGAGGAACAATCCGCGGCTTGTTAGTGAGTAGTAAATCTTTTCTCTTATTTGTGCTGTTAGTATTTTCCACATCATCGGTAGGCAAGTTATCGGTTTATAATTGTTTAGAGCAGTTCCTTTGCTTGGGTCCTTTGGATCAATGTGGTCTTTTCTTTGGTAATCCAGTCTGGTACCTGTGCTCCTTGTAAGCATCAGTTCATTTCTAGTGCTAGTCTGTCGTGAATGGAAGTGAACTTCTTGAACCAGAAACCATGTATTCCATCGTGGCCTGGCGTTTTCCAGTTGGGTATTCTTTTTAGTGTCATTCTGAGTAAATCGATGTGTATTTCCGCTTTGAGGCCTTCTCCAAGTCCTTCTAGTTCTCTTGTAATATTGTTTACCCGTTCAGTCCTTTCATTATGTTTTTTTGGTTGTCATAATTCAGTCCAAAATGGTTCGGTTTCTTTGGCATCCGGTTGTTGGTATGTTTTCATGTCACTCCCTCCTAATTGTTGATAGAATTTTCTTTCATTATTTTTGAAAGTCCTGTTATGTCTGTATATTTTTACCCTTTGTCGATATCTCTTTAATCTCCCTTCCTTCGCTAGTACTTTCTGTTTAATTTCCTCTAGTTGTATTATTTTTTCTCGTGTTACCTTTTCCTTTCTGTTCCTGCATATTTCAGCGTCTTTATTTTGTTTTATGTTTCTGGCCTGTTTTCGTAGGTTTTCTATTTGAATTTCCTGTCGAATTTCCCATCCTGGTTTTGACTTTTTCTTCGTGTGCCCAATTTTCTCACTGACTTATTTCGCTCGTGCATAGATTAGTTCATTTAACTCTGTTATATTGTTCGTTGGTATTTACGGTAGTATTAACTTAGTTAAAGTCCGTTATTCACCTTTTTCGGTTTGGGGCTATGGCCGTGATCTAGTTTCTGGTTTTCCTAGATCGTCTTCATAGTTTATATCAATGATCCTATTTTTAGATAATTTCTTAAGGGGCTAATTACTTTTATAGATAGAAGTTTCTGATGACTCTGCAGTGAAATTAGAGCATAACAGTGAGTATCACTGATTTTTGCACGTTAAATCAAAATAAATATTTCACTATTGTTTAGCTGTGAAAGTTTAGCCTATTAGAAAGATTCTTCATTTAGAACAAATATAAATTACAGATAGTACACCGCAACATTTCACAAATATTTGAACAAAATAAATGTTGTCTTCTTTTTTACTCTTTACTAACCTCATCCTGTATGAACTATTCTTCTTCTTCTTCTTCTTCTTCTTCTTCTTCTTCTTATTATTATTATTATTATTTCTTGCGTGTTTCTCATTCAGCATGAGCTGATGGTCTTTCTGAGGGATAACAAGTCTCCTCAAATTTCTTGGACTATTCTCAGTATTGTGACCCATTTCAATAATAGATAGTTCCGGCTCATTCTCCGATCTACAACTTTTCCAGCCCCGCTCTCATGCTTTTGGCGATCGTTCCTAGCACACCAATTATTATTAATATTATTATTCCAAGTGAGATTTTCAGACCAGCTTTAACTGGCGATCTTTCACTACTCAGGTCTTAAAGACTCTCCTAAGTATTCTAGATGATCTTAACAGTGTCGTGGTCTGGATTGACTCGATTCTTCCTTTGATTACTAGTTTTCCAGTGTCTCTCCCTAGCTTTACTTCTGTTCTCAATCAAGATCCAGGTATTCAAAACCGTCTCGCTTTCTTTCATTTTCAATCTGTGGTCAGCTGGATTGGTAAAATCAACAAGATGAAAAGTTCTTCGCTTTTTGTTTATCAATACTCGGTCTGATCTTCTGGACTGTATTGAGGGATCTGTTTACATCTCAGTGTTCCAGAGAATGTTATTCATCTCATTTTCTAAGACAAATCCTGGTTTGTTCATATATCATATTATTATTACTTCGTAGGAGTTTTTCACACCGGCGTTCATCGATTGTCTTTCACTAGAATCTGAGTGACAGCACATCTCCTCAGGTCTCCTGGATTCTTCTCAATATAATGACCGGTATTAACAATGCTATAGTTTTGATCGTCTTGATTTGACGTCCAATTTTCAACTCTTCATCCTCTCTTTTCAAGCCATGGGTTACGGTTCTAAGCGCACCAATTTAATTGGCATTACTGTTATTTAATGTTCAACAGCTTTTTGATTCTCTGGCTAAGTTTTATCTCTCTTCTCGTTTTCTTTTGAGTTTCACTCAATCTTTCTCTTTTGAATGAAATTTCTCAAATTTGTCGCTTGAAATCTCCGTACAGTTATTTTTATTCACGTTTCTGTTTCCTAGTTTTTCTTGTTCTATTTGTCCTTATGTTTTCACTGCTGTTGCTGGCCGTTGTAATTAGCCTTTCTTTTCTCTTTTTGAGAAAGCTCTCAATTCTTCGTATTGATGCCTTCACTCTATCGTCAATGCTGTAAAATCCTCTTTCTCTTTTTTATCATGACATATAATTTGTCTATGTTATCTCTCAGATGTAAGACATTGTGCATAGCTATCAATTTTCTAGTCATTTAGTCTATTTGTCTAAATTCCTTCTGAATCCATTTTATGGATTGTCCTGACTATCTTACAAGGAGGGGGCAGTGAAGGTTTTTATCCCTCTGATAAGATTTCTGCTGTAGAGTTTGGTTTTGCGCAGTTTTCTCGTTTATTGATAGTTTTTCCCATCAGCTAACGCTGATGGTTTTCACTGGAGTCGGAGTGAAAACAAGACTCCATGACTCTTCTTAATATTCTAAACGATCTCGGCAATGCCGTAGTTTGGGTGGTCTCCACTCGTCTTCACTTCCAAGACCTGTCGTCCCTATACCAATCCTTTGTACCAAAAGCACCAATTACAACTGGTACAGCCGTCATTTTTATGTTCCACAGCTTTTTTAATTCCCTCTCAAGGTCCAGGTACTTTTCCTTCTTTTTGCTTTCTTTAAACTTTACTCTATGGTCAGCCGGAACTGCAAAGTCCACAATTCTGCAAGTTCTCTTTCTTTGTTGATTATTATTAGGTCCAGTGATCTATTTGTATCTCCAAATCCCAGAGGAGTTTGTGCGTCTCATTTCCTGGATAGATTCTGGGTTATGCGTATACTATTTGTTCGTATGGTTAAATTTATATTTTTTGAACAGTTCTTAATGGATCACCTTGCCCACACAGTCGTGTTTAGTCTTATACTTTTTCTGTGATAATTTACTGCGTTCAGTTATGTGATTGATCGTTTCGTCTCTATCACCACATAACTTACATTTGCTGTTTTGTGGCGTCTTATCTATTCTTGCTTTGATATGATTGGCTCTTATGATGGCGTTGATTTGAGCTGCTATTAGAAGAGATTCAGTTTATCTCCTAAGGTTTCCCTTTCTCGTGTGAGATTTTACTTGTTAGTCTCTTAAAACGTCCACCTTTTTTTCTAGTTATTGTCGTTCTGATAATCCTCATATTATCCGTATTGTTTCTGGTGGCTGTGATCAGTTTCCCTCCTCACTTTTCTTAGTAGTCTATGAGACGTTGTCTCGGTGCTTCAACGCTGTCTTTAATATTGGCCAATCCTCTTTCTTATTTTTTTCTTGACACATATTACTTGTCAACGCCACCTCTGTGATGTAAGGCTTTATGCATCGTCATTAGTTTTCTTGTTCCCTAGTCCATTTGTTAAAGGTCTTCACTGGTCTTCTTCAAGAATGGTGCCGAGTATCTTACGAGGGGAAAACCCAGGTATTTATCCCTTTTATGATGTGATATGCCACCGAGAGGGGAAAAGGGAAGATAAATTCCCCTACCTTCTGTGTTTGAACTAACAAGCCCCAGGGACTGACTGCTAAAGCAGTCAGAATGCGGGTCAAACGCTGCCAGCACTCCGGGACCTGTGGTCAGTTGAATAGAGAAGGAAGTGTAGGTCATTATAGTCGTGTGACCGGATGAAATAGACAGGAGGAAGAAAGAGGCCAAATGATTGGCCTGAGCCTCTAGCGTCGATAAATAGTACCTTTTCGTCAGAGGAAATTTGAAAAAGGATATTCAGTTCAGGACAGACATTGGCAAGAGATAGACGCCAAGTTAGCCATGTTCCGGGGAAAGAGTAGAATAAAATCTTTGGACAGAAGATAGGAGCCAGATTCTACAGAATGCCGCTCGCCCGTAAAAGAAAGGAATTAGCCTTCGAAAAGATAAGTACAACGTAAAACTGTTTTTCCTCCTACCCTTCTTAAATATTGAAACTTATATATATATACTCAGAAAAGGAAAGAAAGAAACTGAAAACATTTGTTTCATACACCGTAAATGAATGAGTGGACTTAGCTACTTTCTCAAGTAAAAGAAAGAAAAGTAAAAAGAAAGAAAAGAAAAAAAGAAAGAAAAAAAAGGAGAAAGACGGAAAGGACTGTCGAGAGAGACATTTGTATTTCACACTGCCTACTTGGCTTAACTAAGCCGATAGTTTAAAAGGGAAGGAAGAAAGAAAAAGTAACTGTTTCTTAAATCTCATAATTATTTGTTTGGTCGTCACTTATTAAAGCCTTGTTACATTTTAAATGCTCACTCGTGTTGAAATCTATTCGTTATGTTGTTTATCTATCGAGCTGCCTTCTTTTGCACATTATCTTTTTCAGTTTCGTATCGCTTTAATTTATTCTCGCTAAATGTCTTATTTGCCTTAAAAACATTACAAGGGAATTTTGGAAATTTAACTACAGTGAAATATATTTTGTTTTAACCTAGAAGTCCATACTTTCCGTTATCCGAGGGGGTAGGAAAACGAAGGACTTGGTGGAGTGTGTGAAAGTGAAATTCGATCCCCCACTCACCAGCGTCGAGATAAGTCTAGCCCCAAATCAACCCCCACATTATTTGCCAGTACCATATGCGCGAAACAGCTGTCTTGACTAGGATTTATTTTGCGGAGGGTCAAGTGCCAAACTACCCCGACGTCACATGCGCATAAAATAAACTCTTGTCCTGAGATAAATATTCATGCAACGTCACACTTTGATAAGGTTCTTGCTGTATAGTTTTGTCTCGAGTTGCTTTTGGTTCACATGAGACACTCTTTTAAAATTTTTCCTTTCATTTCCACTTGTTTGAGTATGTCAGTTTCCAATATTTCCAAGCATTTGTAGGTTTCGTTTTCTCCAAGCGTTCTGATTTGTTCCTGATTTGGTAATTCGATTCCTTCTGTCATGTGTCATTTCCTGCTTTTCATTGCTAACATGGCGCATTTTTTTTGCCAAATTCCATTCCTGTATCTCGACTGTATATTTTCACTGTCTGTATTAGGATTTCAACTTACTATTATTATCATTCTGTGCGTGAGAGTACGTGGATGTGTGTACTTATATATATATACATATATATGACGTGGGTCTGTATTCAATTATATATGTAATCATTTGTGAAAACAATGAAACGTATAAATGCGCACGTGCACAGACACGCATTTATATATGATGGGACCAAATATTTTCAATGTTGTTAATCAAATTATATTTATTTTCTACTGAGTATTTCGTACACCAAGATAGGCACGCAGCTCCCTCAATATATATATATATATATATATATATATATATATATATATATATATATATTGAGAGTGAGATGGAGCTGGCTTTTTATTCTGTCATTAAAAATCTTTCCGCTCTATTTCATGAAAGATACCTCAATTTTTAGACTGCGATGTTTATACAGTAACTTATTTTATTTTCTCGAACTGTTTCTGAAATGTAATTAAAATCCTAAAATAATTTTAATAGTTGTTCCTTTTATTTATTTTATTTTCTAAATAAAAAGTTTATTCATTCAAAATATTGTCATTCAATCATTTTCTCATCGGAAAAATCCGAGGATGAGTGGTTGATGGCTCAATTTTTCGTTTTTTCTTGAAATTCAATGGCCTCATTTGCACTAATGTGTGCATTGTCATTAGTGTCTGCACACACGCACTTCTACAGATGTATATACATATATATGTCCGCTTTTAAAACATACAAGTATAATATATTCATATCATCATCATCATCATCAAGTGCTGATAGCACGGAGTTGGCTAACAAAGAGTCATGGTAATTTTTCGGTGGCGTTTTTTTAAAAATTTTTTTTTTTAAATCAGTCGATGTTCCTCTAAATGATGAGTTTAATTGATTATTACCCGTTCTCCTATCCTAGATGAGACCTAGTGTTATTCCAAGGAAGAAAACATTCCAGCGTGTCACAAAACAAAAACTTTTTATAAACGTTTCTAATTTTGTAAAACTATGCTTTTTTTTATCTTGATCAGTTTTGGTTTTAATCTTACAAACTTATTTGTGCTGTTACTTTTCCCTCTAGCTTTTATGGTTAACTATTTTTATCGCTGTTTGTTGGCTTTTCATTTGAATTAAATGATTTATCTACTTTATTCTTGGTTACAATACCACATTGTATTTGGGTGGAGACAGGGGAGAGGGATCACATTCCTTTTTGAGGGAATATATAACATTTTAACAAGACTAAAATTCCTGATTTTGCCAATTTTTTCTTAAATTCAAAATTATTTAGTCAACTCAGAAAGGAATTAAGTAAATAAATGAATGGATATCCCTACCTTCTATTACTGCATTCTTGTCAGCGATCTTATTTTGGGGGTTTGTTTTTTTGTTCGGATTTTAGACGGATTTTAAACTTCTATCAAGTTTGAAACTTTTTACCCTTTCTTCTTCGAAACAGACCACTTGAAAGGGAATAAAATAAAGCTAACATATCACCGAGTGAAGAACATTATATATTTTTTTTAATATTGCTCGTAGAATAAATGAAGTGTATTCAACTGCTCGCCTCGTTTCAGCTTTTTTCTGGAATATGCATACATAATTAGATTACAGGATTTTAAAACCAATGCACCAATTGATCTGTATTTTGATCGTGAAACCATAATATAGTTGTATTACTTGTACAAAAACAAAAACCAAAAAAAAAAAAAAGCAGAAAACTAAACTCAACATTATATCTAATGATAATTCTCCAATGATTACGACGAATCTGAGACCAACAGTGCAAAATTATTATAACTCCCTCTCTCTCCCTATGTATTTTTCTAAGTTGTCTATGTCTTAATCGAGGTGTTATTCCTGCTACTGTTGTGTAAACCCATCTACAGAACTGTTAGACAATAGAGCAGGTACATAAGATCTTGTTTTCAAATCAGTCCTTAATTTCCCTGGATGATCGATGCGCAACATTTCAATTTCAGTTATTATTTTCAAGTTTTCAGTGATCAATTTATTTCGCTCCTTACTTTTTTGTTGAGCCTTTTCCCTCCTTTCACTCTATACATCTGCTTGAAGCGTTATAGCATTTTTTTTGGCGAAATAGATTAATGCAAATTAGATCTTACGTATCAGAGTCCCGAATTTTCAAAGGCGAATATCTACAAACAAATTTCAAGTTTGATTACTTTAGGTATAAAATAACTGAGTCATACAACTGATAAATAATATATTAAACTAAATGAATGAAGATATAGTAAAATCTTGTATATGAAAATTTTTATTGGATAAGCACAACTTACCTTGCTTATAATGAATACACACTTCTGATTTGATGGCATTTTGCACTCACAAAACAAATGTAATTCAAATTCTTTGGTTATTGATGAAATGATGTTGTTGTCAAAGGGAATCAAGTTTGTGTGTGTGCAGTGATTGACCTTCAGAAGACAAAACTGAAAAGGTATCACGCAGTTTTGGACCATACAATTTCTTTAGACTTTAAAAATGTTTTGTAGTGTTTTTTCTATTGGCTGTGACTTGAAGACAGGTATCTTCCTTAGACCACCATAATTCTTTTATTCTCCAGAGAGTTTTCTTAGATAGCTGTCTACACGCTTTTGTGTGCACTCTTTTTATATGCTGTTTTCCTTTTTTCTCCTTTTTTAAAAAAATATGTATGATTTATGCAGATGTTAGAACTTAGTTGTGGCGATAAATATTTTGTAGATGCAAATATCTACATCATAACATAGTGCACCAGTTTTCCTGTGGCTCTTTTTATGTCTTTCTGTCAGATGCCATGGTTAGCTGGAATAGGTATGACGTCGTAAGTGAGAATGGGAGAATGGAATGAGTATTTTGGCTCTTCTCAGATCTTGGTCTGCGACAAGATCATCTTGCATGAACCTTCCCAGGAAAACGTAAAAAGTCATACTCATGTGGGCACACACACACACACACACACACACACACACACACACACACACACATATATATATATATATATATATATATACGCTTTTCAAAGCATGTATCCAAAGGTAACTGATTACGTCGTTTTCCTTACGAGTAATGAGAGTCACAAACATATTTCACTTTTTGTACGTGTTTAAATTCAAATTCAAATATCTGACATTTTGCCGGATTAGAACTGGAGTTCCGCTGATGGATTAGGATGATGTACCACAACCCTCAGGCAGTGGTACAGGTGAGCGGAAGGCGTTCGTGGGCGTTTGGTCCGGCAGGGCTGCCCCGTGTGTCCCCTTCTCTATGTCCTACCTTTGAAGCCCCTGCTCCATAGGCTTAGGGATGAGGATAGAAACCGGTCCTGGGCGGTGTCCCCTTTGCTGGCCCTCTTACAGCAAGGATTTCCGCGTTCGCTGATGATGTCACAGTCTTTGCATCCCGCCGACTGGATATAAAGGCTGTAAAGAAGGCGGTTGGCGAGTACGAGCGGATAGCAGGAGCCAAGGTCAATTTTGACAAAAGTGATGGTTTGCAGCTCCGTGCTTGGAGGGGTAGCGATACTCTTCCAGGGCCCCTCCGCTTGAGTGACGGACCTATCCGCATCCTTGGGGTGTGGTTTGGGGCCAACCTCCAATTGGAGGTAAATTGGTCGGAGGTACAAGCTAAGGTGAATGCTCAGGTGGGAATCTGGCTTTCAAGGAGGTTGTCCTTAAAGGGCAGGGCGCAGGCGTGCGCCGTGTACGTCTTCCCCTTCATCCTTTACCGATTGGCTATACTTCATCTGCCTAAGGCACATAGGCTGGTGCTTCAACAATCCATCACCAGATTGCTCTGGTGTGGTGCAAGGCCGATGATCCGTAGACAGGTCTGCATCCAACGTACGCGCAACGGGGGTCTGGGTATGCCTGATCTGGAGAGCCACTGGCTTACTGAAAGACTTGCATACTTGGGCCGATCCTTGACGGGGGACGCAGTGTAGAGATGAAAGGCGAATCGGACTTTTGCTCGCCTCCAGTCAGACCCAAAAGCTGAAGGTTGACGTAAGCCAATGAGCGAAGCACTGTTTGTCCAAGAGTGCCGAACGGCTCTTCGTATCATTCTTAAGTCCAGTGACCTTTCACGGCCTCGCAAAAAGAACTATATCAGGAGCTAGTGGTGGGTTCCGCCTCGGGCCCTCTTAGCGAACGGAGCGGCTGGACGGCGGAGGAGATCCGCTCTCACTGGAATTGGGCTCCAGGATCAAGCTTCTTAAACAACTCCGAGTTCTCGCTCCCCTGGAGACTTGTTCGGAATTCTTTACCCCTTCGCAGCTTGAACTTCAGAGCGGGACTGGCAAACATGCCTGATTGTGCTCACTGCGGCAGTGGTTTAGAAGAAACGGCTGAGCACGCCTTCTACTACTGCGAGCGAGTTCGCCCGTTCTGGGATCACGTCGGGAGTGGACGGCTTGCATTGAACCCGAGCAACTCGTGCCGCTCAACATTGGTTACGTCGTAGACAACGTTCTTCCTCCCTTTCAGGGTGAGAAGCGTGTGGTGTTTTTTTTTCGCGGTCCTAGCTTTAGCTCGAATGGTGATTTGGACGACGCGAAACAAGGGATTGCATGACGATGCAAACTTTTCTCATCGTGATCTGTTTTTGTATTTTAGGCATCAGCTTAGGGTCAAAATCAGATGCGATAGAAAACTCTTGGATTGTATAACATTCAACAGAGGGTGGGTGAATGCAGCGAACCTGGTCGTAAGAAAGAGGGCAATGTTCGAGTCATCCTTCCCTACTCTGCCGGCCCATGGCGTCTACGGTACGTGTCCCCGAGAAACCCATACCGGGTAAGTAGGCATTGTTTTTCTCCCTTGAAACCTAGTTAGCACTATGTTGTGAGTCATTGTCCCCGTCATCTAGTCGTTAATTCTCAAGATCTTACCCATCCCCATTATTTTTTTACCTCAACCCGTACTCCAGCCCGCTTTTATTGACGATCTTAAAAGTTCACATGTATATAATTCATATTCTCTGTAATTCAACTGTCCCCACCGCACCCAACCCTGTATTGGTTTTTCCCGACTAGGCTAGGATCTCTCTCTTCCCTAGGGTCGGTTCGGCTCGTTTTCAGTGTTTTCGGACATCGGAAAACAGTCTGCTTCCATTTCGTAGACGGGGTGATGGGAGTGCAAGAAAGCGGTGAATTTTTTCCTTTGTTTTCGTTTTTGTATTTTTTTGTATATTTCGGGGTTTTTCTCCCATTCCCATCACATAAGTCATCAATTGTAAATAAAATCATACATTTCATTCGGGGTTTTAAGTAGGCCTTTTTCATAGAGCAAATGTGGTATCTTGGTGGTTGCAGCGCGCATGACGATGGATGAATGGTTATATATTGTACTGTTGAATGGGTCGGTGAATGTGGCTAGCTAGGTCCCGTTAGAATAGTTAATGCAAGACCGCTCCCTTCCCCCCCAAAAACTTCCAGCCCTTGTGCCTTCTTTTTTTTACAAAGAAATAAAGCAGAACTGGAGAGATTATTTTTCGGAACGCATTGCGGTCAGGTGAATTAGTCTAACGGCGAAATTCCTGTAATTTTGACTTGTCTTTTGTTACGTGAGTTATTGTTTGAATTATTATTGTTACTGTTGAATTGTTAATGTTGAATTATTACTGCTGAATTTGCTAAGTTTCACGTTATAACTTTGTAACTCCCCTAAAACACTTGTTATTTGTTTGTGAGGAGAGTCAAACCTAGACTTTACAGCAAATTTAAAAAAAAACAACGACCGCCATATTTTATTTGAAAAACTCCCTCTATTTACTCCGTATATCTCATCGTCTCATTCAAATCCCTCTCCTCATAGCTGGCTTCCAAGCAGCTATGGGGGAGACTCCGCCTTCACTTGCCTCGTCGGCGGGAGCTGTAGAATACACCGACCGCTTCTCTGCAGTGGGGTAAGACCCCCCACCGAGTGTCCTGGATATGACACTAAACAATCTGATGGTGAGGTTCCGGGAATGCTGGAGCTTTGGGGAATGCGGAGTACCACTTCATTCCCATCACTCCCAGGTCCACTCTTGCCCGGCGTGGTAGCACCTGATTGAGCCTTATCTATGGGTTAAATAGAACTAACAGTATTCTTATGCTAAACTGAATTGTTTGAGTAAACTGAATAGCTTGAAATAGAAATGTTTTTGACTAACAAAGAGTACTGTGACGGCAAATTGACTAAAATCCCAAAACGGGACTTTATTTTCGCACGTGTGAAGACGGGGCAGGTTGGCACTTGATCCCCTATAGAATAAGTCCTCGTTCAGAGTTTTTCTCTCAGACATATAAGAACTGGCATATTACGTGAGGGATCAATTTAGAACCAGACTGGCCGCCGCTGGCAAGAGGTTCCAAATTTCACACTATCACACACCCACCAGGCCGCTTTCTTCCTTCCCCGAGACAATGGAATAATATGAGCCTATAGGTTTTAGTCGGAATAATATTAATATTGTAGTAGTCGGCAACTCCGGTTTCCCGTGTGATATTTTAGGAATTAATAGGACAATTCTAAGCAAGATAACATAAGGCGAATAGAAGCTGAAAAGAAGCATGAAATAACAACATAGACCACATGGTAACATAAAAATACATGAATTCCTTTACTACAGTTATATACACCTTTCAAGGTGTCAAAACATATAATAATTGGACAGTCCACGAATATAAATGTCTTTTCTTGACTTTTATCTTTCTTCAAATTGAGAGAGAGAGAAATTTGGGTATAAAGGAAAATGGCCCCAAAGTTACTTATCTTATATTTTTTCGACGGGGTTCCACTGGAGAATCTTTTCTTCTTTCACGGGCTAATAGACTTTGTTCTATGTTTTTACACTGGCTTGAAGAGCCTGGGGTCCTTCGTGTCTCAGTAATTCTTTTGTCTTCCACCCGGAGTAAAATGGCTATGGTTCGTCCACCCGCTACGAACCCTGCTCAAAAACTCATCTTTCTTCCTATTTACTTCCGCTGAGGGGAAGGGATCCCCACTTCCGTTTTGAGGTCCCAGCCAATCATTTGGCTTCTCTCTTCTCCCCCTTGGTGTCCGGCGACCTGAGGTTACTAAGTACCAACATCTGGTCTCCCCTGTGTGACCCACATTCTTCCTTAACGGTCACTTTTTTTTTTTGACGGCTAGATACTGTTAATTCAACGGGAGGATAGTATTAAATCTTACCTCTATCGTCTCCGTGGGCTATCACGTGACAGTACTTACATTTAAACTGCGTGCTTATGCTTAACTGAATTATTTGTAATAGAACTGCTTTTCGACATTGAAACTGTATTTACACTTAAATGAATTGTTAAATATAACTGCTTCAATAGTTTGAAGTAGAAATGTTTTTGTCAATTAAAATGTGTGCTTATGCTAAACTGAATTGTTTTAAATAGAACAGATTATTTACATAAAAATGGATTTGGTGTTAAATAACCTACAAAGGTTGATATGCCATAAAACCCAAGGAACCAAACCAAACCAAACCATTTGCCTACACAAAATTTATCATCGGATTTATTCGATGGCTTGAGCCCCTTAAAAGACACGAATGAAGAGAAATGGCCTTTATTGCCTTCGTCATCACCAATATCATCACTCCCGACCAGTTTGATACCACCAGTACAAAAAATGCCAGAAACACCAATCTCCTGGTCGGCACCAAAAAAGTCCCCACTAGACTACTCAAAACAAATGGCAAAATATGCCACGTTCTTCGTTGGAAACTGTATTCTGCCGATACCAGAATTAGTTGAAATAGTCCAACCTAAAATAATATCATTTATAATCACGGACCTCAAAACTAGGAGATTGGCGTGAATAAAGAAGGAGACTTTTGAGGACTTTAGTAACTAAAGGCAGCAGGAATTTCTGCAGAAGGAGCTTCGCTACCTGGAATGTCCTGCTGCCGACAGAAGACCTTGCAAAGAAACTAGCTGGGAGTAATATATCATCGAAAAATCACCGGCTACAACCGGAATTCAAAGGTCATCGAAAAATAAGGGTCACCGTGTGCAATGTCCCCATTGAATTAAATGGAGATGTCCTCGCTGCATACCTCAGCGAGTACAGGGACATAGAAGAAATTACAACGTCCAAATCATCAAGTGGGACCGCACACGGTGACTACGTCGTAACTATGTCATTAGATCGAAAGGGGTTTCAAGCTATCCCACAAACGTACGAAGGGATTTCAAGCCATCCCACAAAACTACGAAGAGCAAACGATTATGGTGGTCGTTGAGGGCAGAAAACCCCAATGTTGGTGTTGCACGCAACTAAGGCACTTTTCGAGGTCCTGCCCTCAAAAGACCACCATAACAACAGTAACACCGCCAACGACAACGACAACAATTAAGATGACTACCACAACGATAATCACGCCACCGACAAAAGAAAAGCCACAATTGGAAAGTAGGGACCATCCCGACAAAGAGGAAGAGGGGTGGACCAAAGCAAAAAAAAAAATCTCCCAAAAGAACAACTGAAGACCCACCGAAAAATATCGCTATTGCAAAATTAACAAAAAAAGCAACCAAAACAACAACAGAAAATGTAACTGCTACTACTGCTACTGAAAAACCATCATCATCATAGTCATCATCTCACAAAACCAACTGAAATAACTACTGACAGGGCAAAATCATCAACATCGACTAGAGGAAAAAAAGAAGAAAACAATATAGAAGAAAAAATGGACACTTCAGTCAACCTCAAACGAAGAAAGGATAGCGGGGACTCGCAAGTGGAAGAGGAGGATAAAAAACATTCTAAAAAAACCACCACAACCCGAAATTCAAACACCCTCCCAGCAACAACCTAAGGAAAAAAATTAAATCACCAGCACCGCTCCTGCTACCCACCCAAATCATTCTTCCCCAACAAAAATAAAAAAATACGCCAGCCCATCTCATTGTTTTCCCTCTTTCCCCAACACCACCTCTTCTCTCACCAATCACAACCCCCAAGTTACTTTCATAGCGCCATTCGGTGGCCAGAGACGAGCGGATAGTAGGAGCCAAGGTCAATTTTGATAAAAGCGAAGGTTTGCGGCTCGGTGCTTTGAGGGGGTAGCGATACACTTCTCGGGCCCTTCCGCAGGAGTGACGGACCCATCCGCATCCTCAGGGTGTGGTTTGGGCCCGACCACCAACTGGAGCTAAATTGGTCGGAGGTACAAGCTAAGGTGAATGCTCAGGTGGGAATCTGGCTTTCAAGGAGGTTGTCCTTAAAGGGCAGGGCGCAGGCGTGCGCCGTGTACGTCTTCCCCTTCATCCTTTACCGATTAGCTATACTTCCTCTGCCTAAGGCACGTCGGCTCTGGTGTGGTGCAAGGCCGATGGTCCGTAGACAGGTCTGCATCCAACGTACGCGCAACGGGGGTCTGGGTATGCCTTATCTGGAGAGCCACTGGCTTGCTGAAAGACTTGCATACTTGGGCCGATCCTTGACGGGGGACGCAGTGTAGAGATGAAAGGCGAATCGGACTTTTGCTCGCCTCCAGTCAGACCCAAAGGCTGAAGGTCGACGTAAGCCAATTAGCGAAGCACTGTTTGTCCAAGAGTGCCGAACGGCTCTTCGTATCATTCTTGAGTCCAGTGACCTTTCACGACCTCGCAAAAAGAACTATATCAGGAGCTAGTGGTGGGTTCCGCCTCGGGCCCTCTTAGCGAACGGAGCGGCTGGACGGCGGAGGAGATCCGCTCTCACTGGAATTGGGTTCCAGGATCAAGCTTCTTGAACAACTCCGAGTTCTCGCTCCCCTGGAGACTTGTTTGGAATGCGTTACCCCTTCGTGGCTTGAACCTCAGAGCGGGCCTGGCAGACATGTTTGATTGAGCTCGCTGCGGCAGTGGGTTAGAAGAAATGGCTGAGCACGCCTTCTACTACTGCGAGCGAGTTCGCCCGTTCTGGGATTACGTCGGGAGTGGACGGCTCGCTTCGAACCAGAACAATTTGTGCCGCTCAACATTGGTTACGTCGTAGACAACGTTCTTCCTCCCCTTTCAGGGTGAGAAGCGTGTGGTGTTTTTTTCGCGGTCCTAGCTTTAGCTCGAATGGTGATTTGGACGAAGCGAAACAATGGATTGTATGACGATGCAAACTTTTCTCATCGTGATCTGTTTTTGTATTTTAGGCATCAGCTTAGGGTCAAAATCAGATGCGATAGAAAACGCTTGGATTGTATAACATTCAACAGAGGGTGGGTGAATGCAGCGAGCCTGGTCATAAGAAAGGGGTTTATGTTGGAGTCATCCTTCCCTACTCTGCCGACTCATGGCCCCTACGGTACCCTTCCGTCGGGAACCCATACCGGGTAAGTAGGCATTGTTTTTCTCCCTTGAAACCTAGTTAGCACTATGTTTTGAGTCATCGTCCCCGTCATCTAGTAGTTAGTTCTCAAGATCTTACCCATCCCCATTATTTTTGTACCTCAACCCGTACTCCACCCGCTTTTATTGAAGATCTTGAAAGTTCACATGTATAAAAATCAAACTACCAGCTTTTATCTGTCCATACCACGTCCAACCGTGCATTTCTTTGCCCCACTAGATTGGAACCCCCGTCCAACCTAGGGTTGGTCCGGCTTGTTTTCTTTTTTTTTTGGACACCGGAAAACAGTTGGCCTCCATTTTTGTAGACGGGTGGATGGGAGGGCAACCAAGTGGAAATTTTTCCTTTTTTTTCGTTTTTGTATATTTCGGGGTTTTTCTCCCATTCCCATCATATAAATCATCAATTGTAAATAAAATCATACATTTCATTCGGGGTTTTAAGTAGGTGTTTTTCATAGAGTAAATGTGGTATTTTGGTGATTGCTGCGTGCATGGCGATGGATAAATGGTTATATATTGTACTGTTGAATGGGTAGGCGAATGTGGCTAGCTAGGTCCCCTAAGAATATATAGTTAATACAAGACCGCTACCTTCCCCTCCCCACAAAACTTCAATGCCTTGTGCCTTCTTTTTATTATTTACAAAGAAATAAAAAGCAGAACAGGAGGGATGAAGAGCTCGCTTGTGCCACCAGAAAATTTGTTTCAATACTGGTTAGTTTAGTGTCTTTAAGTCCTACTAATTTAAAATGCCGAAAATTTTACAAAATTATATGCTGTTTTATTCTTTGTAAAATGCTGCTTGAACTATGTGTTTTAAATGTAAAGACACTTTTACCGTAAATCCAAATTGAATATATGACTCTGTTCAAATGTGTCAGTGTACAGGGCAAATGGTTTCAAATCTTTTCTAAAAGCTTAGAATTCTCACAGTTCCTCGCCTGCATAGTAGTTATTAACAAAAGAAAAACAAAACAAAAAAAAAAAAAAACACAGCTTAAGTAAAAGTCCCAATGCCACAAAAAAAAACACATGTTAGGGCCAGTATCAGAAGACAGATGAAAATATACCAAAAACTCTTACTTAACGTCCAGTACTAATGTATTTTAGTAAGTTAAAACTTAAGGGAAATGAAAGCCCTCCCCACTTTTTTACGTATACGTGGGAAGCAGCATGATGAACATAAAGGTATTTGAATAAACCCATTGACGTCCAAACGCAATGCCTAACCTGGTCCTGGGCATGTGAGTTTTGTGGCTTAACGCTCAGGATCGTCAGTTCGATCGGGGAACTACTGCTGCTCATCTATAAGAGTGGCTTCTATAGATGAGAATAAAAACAGACATCGGAAGATAACCATGACCCACACTCAAACCACATACATAAACCACATCGCTCTTCACGCGGGTAAAAAAGGGGCGCGTCCTGCTAAGGTTGGAGCCCTGGCCTCAGTGTTCGAAAAATCAGCTACCGAGCTCAAACAACAAAAACTACTAAAATGCAAACAAACAATACAAATAGCGACATTTAACATAAGATAGAACATAAGATAGACATAATATGCATACAAGAACACAGATACACGCGCACCGAAGATATCAAATATCATGAAACTGGCAATAGATGGACGCTAGCCACTGTATCGGCACGGAAAACTCTGTCAATGCCACAGTAGGAGGGGTAAGAATGCTTATAGGGCCTAGAGCGTTAAAAACACTTGATAGCATTGAGAGAATACAACCTAGGATGATGGCAGCTACGTTTAATGGCAACCCCAGAGTAACAATCAACTCCTGCTACAGCCCTACCAATGTTAGAGAAGAAACTGAACCAGTTGCCTTCTACGATGAGCTATCCTCTCTAGAGCGTAGCATTCCGAAACACAACATACTAATCATTAGCGGAGATATGGATGCCCAAATCGGGAAAAAAGGAAACAACAAATACAGCATACACAAGATGTCAAATAGAAATGGACAACATCTAACAGATTTCATGATAGAAAATAGATTAACATGCCTCTATACAAACTATCAAAAAAGGGAGGGAAAACTATGGACCTACACATACGCGAATAATAGTAAAGCACTGATAGACTACGTCTTTATAAACAAGAAATGGGAAAATAGCGCTATGAATTGCGAGGTATACTCCTCTTTCGAGGGTGTGTCCTCCGATCACCGAATAGTCACGGCAAAAATACGACTAAGCCTACGAAAAAAAAAGTCACACGAATAGTGATCACCAAACACTATGACTGGGCCCTTCTCAAGAACAGAGATATAAGAGATAAATATGTATTAGAATTGAGAAACACATTCGAGACAATACAAAAGAAGACAGAAAAAGGTACTCCAAATGACGAATATGAGAATTTCGTCAACGTGCACCTCGAGGCGGCAGCGAAGTGTATTCCAACAAAACCTAGAACTAAATATACAGTCCCATGGGAAACGTTAGAGGTGAGAGAAAAACGTGCACACGCAAAAACAGCCCCCAAAAGCTATCGGAAGAACCCAACAAATACAAATACCCGGAAACTAAAAAAGGCACAATATCAATTAGCAAGCATATATCAAAAGGAGAAGACAGAATACATACAAAATCAGATAGATAAGATTTGAGACTAAGTGGAAGATATGCAATCTAGGATAGCCTGGCAAACAATAAATGAAGTGAGTAGAAGGTAGAGCACAGCCAAAGCAAAACTGAAAGCTGCAAACCAACAGGAAAGAATAAAACTGTGGAAACAGCATTTCGAAAATTTAGTAGGAAACCCACCGAAAGTTACGCATTAACCAATCACCAGAATTATAAGTAAGCAATTGTACATTAAACTAGGACCGTTCACTCAAGAAGAACTCGACTCGGTTCTTAGAAAAATAAAAAAAATAGGAAAGCTACCGGGGTGGACGAGATTCCTCCAGAAGTATGGAAGACCAGACAATTCGACGACATACTACTCCGACACTGCAACGCAGTCTATAATCAAAATCCGATAGACAGATGGATGAAGGGACGCATCCTCCCCTTCCCTAAAAAGGGTGACCTCGGATTAGCCAAGAACTACCGAGGTATAGCAGTTACATCCATAGCAGCCAAATTTTTTTAATGCCCTACTACGAAACCTCATAGAACCCAAAATCGACAACATCCTTAGGAAAAACCAAAATGGCTTCGGAAGAAATAGATCCTCGACCTCACAAATATTGACCATCCGTAGAGTCCTTGAAGGTGTACGAGCAAAAAACCTACTCTCGACTTTACCAAGGCCTTTGATTCCATTCACAGAGGGAAGATGGAACAAATCCTACTAGCATACGGCCTACCAAAAGAAACCGTAGCAGCAGTAACGATTCTCTATTGAAATACCAAAGGGAAAGTACGATCACCAGATGGAGACACAGAATACTTCAACATTGTAGCAGGAGTACTACAAGGGGACACGCTAGCTCCATACCTCTTTATCATCTGTCTAGACTACGTGCTTAGAACTTCGATTGATAAAATCAAAGAGAACAGCTTCGAGCTGATAAAGAAAAGAAGAAAAGGAACCGGCAAAAACAATTACCGACGCCGACTACGCCGATGACATAGCGATACTGCCAAATACAACCAAGCCGAAACACTACCGCATAGTTTGGAATAAGCCGCTGCAGTTTGGAATAAGCCACCGTTTGGAATAAGCCGTCTACATGTCAATGCACACAAAACGGAATACATGTGCTATAATCAAACCGGCGACATTTCCACAGTGGACGGAACCTCTCTGAAACTGGTAGACAAATTCACCTACCTAGGAAGCAGTGTGTCATCAACCGAAAATACATCAACACACGGCTAACGAAGGCACGGACAGCTATCGATAGGCTATCGATCAGTCCTGACGGATAAAATAAAACGTAGTTTCTTCCAGGCTGCGGTCGTATTGATACTGCTGTGTGGGTGCACAACTTGGACGCTAACTAAACGGCTGGAGAAGAAGCTAGACGGGATTACACAAGAATGTTGCGAGCGATATTAAACAAGTCCTGGCGGCAACGCTCCACAAGGCACCAACTATACGGCCACCTTCTTCCCATCACGAAAACTATCTTAGTCGGAAGAACAAGACATGCAGAAGCAGGGACGAGCTATTAAGTGATGTTCTCCTATGGACCCCTACATATGGCCGGGCAAAAGCAGAACGACCAGCTCGAACATACATACAGCAGCTGTGTGAGGATACGGGATGTAGCCCTGAAGACCTACCAGAGGCGATGAACGATAGGGAGAAGTGGCGAGAGAGAGTCAGGGATATCCGTGCTAGCGGCACGACATGATGATGATGTAAGATATTTTTCCGCAGTTGATAAAAAAGGTATTTTTGTCAAAATAGTTCTTTTTTTTAACTGGTCTGGACGTTTTATCTTACACTAAATAAAGTAAAAATTGATAACACACAATACAATTTATTAAATAGCCGATCATTTTCTTTATCTACTTCTTTATAAAAAGCTTTAACATTAAAAATGAACAAAAATAAAGGAAAGGTAGTGTGTAAGTGTTTTTCTGGTTTTGATTTGCTTCTCTGATCATCATCATCGCTCTATATAATTGGAATATGTTGTGGACAACGTTGTATAGCTAGAGCGAAGTCTTTTTCTATTAACATATTGTGTGATATCCCGTATCCAAGGACATATGATGTATAGCAACATATTGCTCAACAAATACCAGTTTAATGGTTTACCAGTTGTATTCAGAATGTGTCAAAATTAAAGCAGTATTTACCATGATGCTCATGTACATTCATATATTCCAGAATAGTCTCCTTGCTATTCAAAACAAATGATTTCGGTAACTTTCTCATAATTCGAATCGTCTTTAAAATCTCCCTTTTGATATGCTTGGAAGTTGTGTTCTCGTATTTATTTTACAGTCCCATATATTTGAAGTTTGAAATGAATTTTCTCTTTGAGAAACAAGAAAAAGTCACACGGAGCTAGATTTAGTAAGAATGAAAGTTACACCATGTGCAAAATTTTGTGTTTCGTCAAAACCCCCCAAAGTAAAAATATCTAGGCTGCTGATCAAAAATAGAATTATCGCTAACATTTTCAGATAACGAGTTATTACTTTATTATATAAATTGCTTAACAGTGCACACATTAGATTTTAGAAATATTTTAAATTTAAAACATTAATTATATATATGGTCCTATGCTAGTCACGGAGCCCAATGTGGTGACTACTAGTCACAGTACTAGTTGTGGCTATTGTGTTCGTGACTCCCGCATTAGCTTCCGGCTGTTTGCTTTGTCGAATCCTTCCGTGCTCACGCTGCGTTTGAAAGATCCACGGAGTGGGGTTGACGCAATTCAGCTGGATCTTCTTCTGACGGTCTGGTAATATGAGTGGCTAGATTGTCTAGCTTCTCAACAATTGAGAAAACCCGTTGTTTAACAGAAAACAACAAAATCGTTTTTATTGAAACACGTTTGTGAGACAAGAAATAACAAACAAAGAGGTTTGCTTTCCTAGCAAACAGAAGAAGAAATAATATTGAGAGAGGAAGAGTGGCGATGAGGTGCGGTTAGAGTAACACTAACGTCTCTAAAGTCTGGGACTTTGAAATTTCGTAATGTCTGAAGGTTGTTCAGAGTACTTCAGGTCTAGATGATTCTTTGGCAGTCTTGAGTTTCTTCTTGGTCCCTTTTTCTTATCATCTCTGAAGAATCGTTTAATTATCCTATTTTTTATACACCAATATCTGGACTAAAAATGGTTTCTGATTGGTTTTCCAATAAGAGACAATTAGGAATCATATTCCCTTTGGTCAGCCAAACCTAGTTCAGGATTTTATCTTACAGGTGTAGGAAAAACGCTTTTTAGATGCTTTGACCAATGGGAACAGGTTTAGAGCAATGGGGTTGAACAAAAAATTCTCAGCTCACCTGACTGGAAGAGCCATGCCCAACTCACCTTTATTTAGCGTGGAGCAAAATCAAATCTCCCTTTTGACATTGACCTTCAAGATAAGGACTAGAAAAATATATTTTATGAAATGACCGGTTTGATCATTTTGATTGAAGTCTCAGTTGACAATCGAAAAACTAAATAAATTTGCTCACCTTTAAAATCAAAAACAATTGTCTCGTACTTAACTGACGTTTAAAATAAAAAACGATTGACCTTTAGGAAAGATCAACCAGCTTTTTAGGCCATACTTCATTTAAGGATCTTTTTTTGTTTTTGATATATATATATATATATATATATATATATCAATTAGAATATTTTTAATAAATTCTCTATTTTACATATTAATTACGTAGTCAACCGCACGTCGTGTCATACATATACACTTTATTCTAGCGTATACATACACACAAACAGACCCTGACGCACACACACATCCCCTCACACACACACACTCACACACATATATATATATATATATACTTATTATTACTATTATCACTTCAGCGTTCCATATTTAAAACTTGAATCTATAATTAAGATTTTAAAATTATCGAGTGCTTGTGTCCTATTTATGTTTTGTGGCTGAAAACAGTCCATTTCCCTCGAGCATTCTTCGTCTCATAAAAGAAAAAAAAAAGAAAAGAAAAGTGAAGACTGGAATCGAATTTTGCAAGGCTGACATCCGGTCTGGGATTTTCATTTTCCATTTTTGCTTCCAGGTGCGGAATGTGAACGTCATCAACTGTAAAATTGCTTTTCGCGCGGAGTCGCATATCGATATATAGATCTTTATTGATTACCTGATTGAAGGAGAGAGAGAGAGAGAGAGAGAGAGAGAGAGAGAGAGAGAGAGATAGAGAGAGAGAGAGAGAGAGAGATAGAGAGAGAGAGAGAGAGAGAGAGAGAGATTGCTGTATTTAGCCTATGAGAATTTGCAGGTGCACATGGCGATGGAATACTGGAGATTATTACCCCGCCCCCACAAAAAATTGATCGTTATGTAGTTTTAATACGGATGTATACTTTTTTGCAATTGTCTATATATGACAGTGCCTGGAGTGCTGACTTCTAGGTTTGTGTGTTTAAGTTCACAAACAAAAATGGTTGATTGATAACCACTCTGTATTATGAGTAATACTAGATTTTAATTAATCCCTTTTCCGAACCTGAGATGTTCTGTTCATCGGTAGAATTGGTAATTTCTTTGGCTTTAAATAATTTGGTGTGGTTTCTTATAGCTATGTTTCTAACCGATCTATTGCATTTTCTGGTGCTGAAATTAGTAATACAGAGCAAAAAGTATTGCAAAACAAAAATGTACCTAAAGGTGTCTCGTCATAATTCTGGAAGTAGCCTCAATCATTTATACTTTCGAGAGAAGAAAACAGTGAATTAAGATGATTTGAATTTTTAGAAGGTATCCGAAAAAAAAGACTAACCGGAGGAAAACAGAAGAAAAAAAAACAAAACAAAAAAATATATAAAAAATATATTCTGAAAAATGAAAAGTGAGGCAGAAAACCTATTGATAAAAATTCCTAAATTTATAATGATAAAAAATCAGTGAGGATAAAAGCGATTTAATAAATAGGATAAAGGAAACTGAAAATAATCAATTAAGAAACATTAAAAAACTAATGGCCTTATGTTCTCTTTGATGCCCGGCAAAAAGTCGAAAAGAGGAATTTCAATGGTGATTCAATCAATGAAAATATCACTGGAATCACAAAGTGGCTATTTTGAAAATAATATTTGACTAGAAAATACTTGCGTGCGACATACGGAAACACTGGACAACGTCTTCGATCATATAAGACCTGATCAGCAGTGTAGACCGTGATTTCTGCGACTGGATATCGAACCAGCAACTACAGGATGGAGATACAGAACTCTACCATTAAGCCACCGATCCACACCTATGCCAAATGAACTACTCATGGCAATTGTGCGGTTAATCAACCTGAATGTGTCTTTTAAGTTACATTCGTACTCTTTACAGAGGACACGATCACCTCCAGGGCAACGTCTTCCCAAGAGGATTGGAAATACGCATACGCGTAATTATTATACCCTCAAGGGCAAGGAAAAGATGAACAGTTTCTTTTTTAAGTAGAATAATTATACTGTAAATTGAATTATTATGACCAGAAAATCCGGCAAACACTTTATAATATAATTCTTTTACTTAAAAAAAAAATGTACATTAATTTTTAATTTATGTCTTGGAAAAAGAGATTCATTCTCAATGTTTGTCGGTAATTTCTCGTCGAATCATCGCAAGAATAGAACACAAGCATCGATATTCGGTAATACTATATGAATCATTATTCAATATTGCTTTAAGAGTCGAACAAAGCAAATTGTGTTTTACTATAAATCTCTCTGATCCTTTATATAAATCTATTTTAAGAGTCGAACAAGGCAAATTGAGTTTTACATAAATTTATCTGCTCCTCCCAGTTATATATATATATAGTTGGACAGACTAGGCTGTTTAGTCTTTAGTAAGGTACACATGCGAGGAGAAGGAAAACACAAAATCAAAACCAGCTTTTTTCCATGTCTGAGACACACTTAATTGTTAACATCATAGGAAATAGAATCGGTGATACAAAGGAAAAGCCTGTACCAGGCTATTTGAGTTGGCGTGGGTGAACATTTTCCAGCGGAAAACTGTTAAATTGCAAACACTGATTCAAAATATTAGTACGTGAAAAAATAGGATATGCGGTGTGTCATTCAGGCTCATTTTTTAAAAATTGGTTACGTCTTTTTTTTAATAATTTCAAGAAACATATGTGGATTTTCGATTGATAGGTAAATTTTTCCTGTGAAGTTATTCTGAGAGACATGTCTACAACGATTCATCAAAAATAATTCATCTTTGGTTCCAATAAGAAGTATAAAAAGGTCGTTTACCTAAAAATAGTGTGACAATTTCCTTTTGGGTTAAAGAGTTTTAATGCTGTAGAGTTTGGTAATTAGTAGCAGCTAATAAATATTGTTTTAATGATATAATATTACACTAGAAATAATTACATCCATGTATCTTTGGATTAGGAAAAAGGTAATTTGAATACAAGTGTAAATGAAGCGGTAATCATTCAAACTGATCTTTTTTATTGCCTTGTTTACTTCTTTATGATGGACAACGAGTGACATTTCTAGCTTTATTGAAATTTATATCCCATTTTCCACGACTTTGAACAGAAGAAAATACAGATATAAGAAGAAAAAGAGGAAAAAGACGCGTATGAAGAGTATAAAGACTTTTAAAAAGCCCAACCGATACTAACTATTATTACTACAAATAATTTGCAAACAGTTTAAAGTCTAGAGAAAGATTAAAAGAAGACAAGAATGATTGTAAAGATTTTTTTTGAATAAGGAAAGATGCGATTGTATTGCAATAAAAAAGTATTTTGCTTGTTGCGAGATATTGAACATGAAATCAATCCATAGTAGAAGACGCTGACACGTACACTTCCGAGAGACGCCGTTAAACTAAATTGAATTGTGGGCACCCCAAAATGTAACAGTAAATAATGAAGAAATTCACAAAATTTATAAATGAATTGTTATTGTAGATAAGTTGGCATAGACAAATTTACGTTGAATCAATGAACGAATACAAATATCATCTAATTTAATTATTACTGCTCTAAAAATTGATTTAGAATCATTTATATCTTAATAGGTAATTAAGCAGCACCATCGAGAGGTAAACAAATCTGTTTTTTTTATCATTTTGTTGAGTTGATAATTGTGTCAAATAAACGTTTCTTTCGTCATTAAGCTGCAAACATTGATGGATAAATAGACAGATAGAAAGTTTGCTGATGAAAGAAAAATATTTTGCACAATTATCAGTCCTATAGATAAACACACACACACACACACACACACACACACACACACACACACACACACACACACACACACACACAGAGAGAGAGAGAGAGAGAGAGGCCTCTATTAATATATAAAGAGAAAGATAGAAACTCAGTTTGTAGCTTGATGATCTAAATATGCAGTTTAATGATGAAAGAAATGTGCATTTTACACAATTATCAATCTTACAGATAGGAAAAAATGGATAGATATATAGATTATTTAGCTGGTAGCTTAAAGAAATAAAATCATTTTACTCGCATATTAGCACCAGTGATAGTTAGATGGATGGATTAATGCCTTTGAATATGCATATAGATGGTACATGTGACGTTCAAAATCTTTCCAGGAAAGTAAGGCATACAGTATTTGCTGAGATTTTGAAATACAAACGGATTATCTGATCCTGATCTGTACTAGTCAAGAAAAAGAATACTTGTCTACTAATGGACATCACCATTCTAGCTGATGACATTTTAGAACTAAAGGAAAGAAAAAAAATGAATGAATGCTTGGACCTTGCCAGAGAGTTGAAAAAATAATAACTTGAAAATGACAGCGATGTATACATGTTCGTATATATATATATATATATATATATATATATATATATATATATATATATATATATATATATATATATGTGTGTGTGTGTGTGTGTGTGTGTGTGTGTGTGTTGGTCGATACCTAAGAATAAAAATATTTCTTGGCAAGTGTCCACCGAATTATTTTCTTCTTTAAAAATCAATCGGAGATCAATCAATGACAGACGAAAACATTGACTTGTCGGCCTCATCGGATGACGTTTAGATTCAAGTAAGTAAAAGTTGGATGATCGATTTGTATCCTGTGGCAATTATCAATTTTTCTCCTCGGAAAGAGGCAGAAAAAGATTTTTTAAAATGAAATGTTCAAACCTCAACTCAGATATCAATAATTAAAAAAATAAAATAAAACAAAACAAAACAAAATTCATAACCAGAGCTATATGAGATCATTTATGTAGGTGTGTTAACTGTTTATAAGGTTATTTGTTGGTCATTGATATTTTCTAATATATATATATATATATAGAGAGAGAGAGAGGGGGAGAGAGAGAGAGAGAGACAGACAGACAGACAGACACTTCTTATATAATGGTGATCATCATAGGAAATGGAGGATTTGACTTCCAGAGCTCAAAACCTGGACAAGGCTGTTTACATTTCACATATCGTTGTTACTCACGAGAATGCTATGCAACAATTATTCTCCTTCCAACTATGAGAGAATATGGTAACCTGTCTAGGATAAAGAAAAATTGATCTAATTTTATATCCTGATCGTGTGTAAGGTGTTTGTAGATGCAAACACACACACACACACACACACACACATATATATATATATATATATATATATATATATATAAAAACTAGCTAGGAACCCGTAGAAAGTGAGAAATAATTGACATTTTTACTTTATTCTAAAATCAGCACACGCTCTACCTAGAATCAATATGTTGCACCCGACTCTTCTGCCTTAACCTAGAATTAGAGACGCAGCCTGTATATAGATATACATAGTATAGTAAGTTGGTGACCGTAATCGAGGATTATCCGAAAGCTCCCTTTTTTCAATAGCTTCAACACGGAAGTGTAGTAAAAGGCTATGCTCCTTTCCGTAGATTGCTCCACTTTATTTTTGATCCGTACCTTGTTATGATAGGTGTTTAACAAGGAGGCATCAATAACCACTTTTTGAGTCTTTGATATGACTCGAACTGAGATTGAACCCCAGTATATCTGGCCATTGGTGAACACTCTACCCAAGTTTTCGCCAATGGCCCGGGAGTGTAAAGTGGAGCAATTCCGAGAAAGAAGTCCAACCTTCCCCAGCGCCTCGGTGTAGTAGCGAACAGAGCCTTCGGGTCATCCTCGAGTACAGTCGCCAACTTTACTTATATATATATATATATATATATATATATACATGTTCCAGCAAGTTTTGTTAAATACGATGGAACACTATTATTTATAATTTAATTTTTTCAAGAGCCTTTTTTTTTAGTGTTGGGATCTACATAGTAAAGGAATTGTCCCTTATCTTCTGCTGAAGCACTTTCGAGCATACTTTTAATCGTACTCACGGGTAGTGTAGTTTTAGTTGACAGTTGACATTTTACTGTTTTGAAGTTGTCGGTTGGAACGTTTCCAACGTTTTGTTTTAAAATGTTCGGTTAGAGAAAGGTTTACTAATAGAGGAGTGATTTTTTGTTATCAAAAATATCTATTATGTTGGTGGCTGGGTTAAATGGAATTTTATTTATGTTTGGTTTTTATTTTTTATGCATATAGCTTCTCGGATTTGAAATCGTTTTTATTATGGTTTTTATATCATTTTTGTATTATCTTTGATAATCTTCCTTTCATCGGTAGTTAGTAAGTTAGTGCATTTGTTGCGTTTTACAACTAAATATTGTTTAATGGCGCTATTTTCAGAAAGGTGATAAGTAAGACGACGAAATAACGTTGTGGTTGTATAGCCAATGTGAAAATTATTGTTGTTTTTCTGGAGCATTCTCAAAAGGGACATATAAATTCATAAAATACATTGGTTTGAATTAGGTGCATTTTAGCGGAGCTGGTGTTATTCTTAACAATAAGATTTGATGTTTAAATTTTGTGTAGTAGATGATAAGTTTTATTTGTCTTTGTTTTTTGATAGGTTTAATTTGTATTTTTATGATGTTGGCTATTTCTTGTTCGTCTAATTTGTAGTTATAGTACATTTGGCTTCTGTTATATAGATTAATTCTGTAGGTGTTGTTATTGTTGGTAGTTTTATTATTTTTGTGAATGTTTTGAAGATATAGTTTTATTTGTTGATCAACTAGTTTATTAGGAAAATCGTTATTGACAAGAGTTTGTTTTTTTGTTGGTAAATTCTTTGTAAAATAGTCTTAGATAAGATGTAAAATGCTCTAGGAATTAAGTTTTTTATAATTGCTATTTTATATTTTTGGGGATATTCACTGTGGTAGTTAAGTAGGGTGGAATTTTCGTTGGTAGGCTTTTTATTTGGAGATCTAGTGGATTTGATATTATTAGTGGAGTCTGTAAGTACATAAAGGAAAGGGATTTTTTTTATTAATGTTGAGTTTGGTGGTAAAGTTTAGTACGAAGTTTTTTTCTAGAAAACACACACACACACACACACTCACACACACACACACACACACACACACACACACACACAAATCCCGATTGATTACGGTATCAAACTTTGTTTTTGCATTCAGACCCCCACTAGAACCTAAATAATACTATATGAAAATTAAGACAGTTAATTGTGTATACTCTGATTTTTATTTTTCGAAGGCAGTATATTAAAGTACCTTGCAAATTTTCGCCGAAAATTGATAAATTCGAAATAATCTTTTGCTTTTTTAATGATCCAAATTCCGACTGTTTACAAGATAAGCTTAATAGAATTATTTACTAGCGCCCTGATCACCATCAAAATAAGTCAATGTCCATTGCTTTTGGTAAATTAGTATACCAAATAAAATAAATAAATTAGTATACCAAATAAAATAAATAAAATATAATCTTAGTAACAAAATAAATAAAAAAATTCTTGAATGAAGAACTGACTATTCTTGTATTTTTCTTTTTTTTTGTTTTTGTAATATATTCATAATAACGTATTTACAGTCCAGAACGATTAAAACAATCCTTAGAAATATAACAAAAAAGAGCCACTACAAATTAAAAACAATGCTGAAAACGAATACTGAAATATAATTACTATGTTGTATATAGGGAAGAACAACAACGCTGATGTACTTTTGTATCTTTGGACAGAAGATAACTGAATCGCCTTCTGTCAGATTCTAGAGAAATGCCGCTCGTCCGTAAAAGAAAGGAATCTGCGAAGTAAACCCTTCGAAAAGATAAGTACAGCTTAAAACTGTTTTTCCTTCAATCCTTCCTAAATATTGGAAATTATACATATATATATTTTTTTTTTCAGAAAAGGAAAGAAAGAGATTGAAAAGATTTGTTTCGTTCGGGTGGACTTAGATACTTTCTCAAGTAAAAGAAAGAAAAGTATAACGAAAAGAAAAGAAAAGAAAGACAGAAGAAAGAAAGAAAAGAAAAAAGAAAAAAGAGAGACATTTGTGTTTAACACTGCCTACCTGGCTTAACAAAGCCGATAGTTTAAAAGAAAAGAAAAAAAAAAGAAAGAAAGAAAAGAAAAAAGAAGAAAGAGAGGCATTTGTGTTTAAGACTGTCTGCCGGCACCTTAAAAAGAAAGAAAGAAAAGAGAAATGAATTGTTTCTTAAACCTCATAATTATTTGTTTGGACCTCACTTATTAAAATTTTGTTACAGTTTAAATGTTCTTTTATGTTGAAATCTATTCGTTATTTTTTTTTTCTATCGAGTTGCCTTCTTTTGCACATTATCTTTTTCAGCTTCGCATCGCTTTAATTTATTTTCGCTAAATGTCTTATTCGCCTTAAAAACATTACAAGAGAATTTTGGAAATTTGACTACAGTGAAATATATTTTGTTTTAACCTAGAAGTCCATGCTTTCCGTTATCCAAGGAGGTAGGAAAACGAAGGACTTGGTGTGGTATGTGAACGTGAAATTGGAATCCCCCTAGCCAGCGTCAAGATGAGTCTAGCCCCAAATTAACCCCCACATTATTTGCCAGTTACCTTATGCCCGAAACAGGAGTCTTGACTAGGACTTATTTTGCAAAGGGATCAAGTGCCAGACTGCCCCGACGTCACACGTGTGTAAAATAAACTCTCGTTATGAGATAAATATTTATACACCGTTACACTCGTTTTATATAATTTTCCGGGCACCCACGCAGTACTCGTGGTTTCAAGTTTCGCCTCACGTTGCACGCGGCCACGCCTCCAGTCTTGTATGCAACCCTCCTAACTTACGAGGCACTTCCACAGAGAAATACTTGCGTCCTGTTTACCTTAGGAAACGGGTGAACACCCTGTTATGCCACCCACGCAACTTACACGGCCTTTCCGCTTTAGCATCGTCTTGTTTACTTGAGGAAATGAGTGTATATGCCCCTTACGCAAATTATGCGCGGTGTCATAGGGATCTTTCTGGTCAATATTCAATAATTACTTTTCAAACAAATTTCTGGCTTTTTGATTTTGTTATGCGGTTTTAAAGAAAAAAAAATAGCAAATTTGATCTCTTAGGACAAATGACTATCACTTTTAATACATGGGGCATTCGATTATTGTTCTTTTAGGGTAAGTTTATAAACAGAAATTGGACCGCCAGAATTATAACCCATAACAAGAAGTATCATAGATTCCTTTGTAAAGGATCACCGGAAACATTTTGTTCTAACTTGGATTAAGAAGGACTAATTTTCCAGATGATCAACTAAGATCGATGCCATAATACAGACGACTAAATGTTGATTTATATGTCTAAATTTTAGTTCGTTAATTTTAGTTAAATTTGAAATCAAAATTATAATTCAAAATGAATCCCAAGAAGGAAAATATGCCAAGGCTGTTAGAGAAATAATTTTGGTAAAACAAATTGTGCTCTACAATATCATATTTATTTCAATTGAAGCCGAGTATATATTCATATATAATCTCTCTTAGCCAATTTTTCATACCAGTGTAAGCTGGTTGTTGCTCAATAGAGTCTGAGTTATCGGAAGTCATCCTGGTCTCCATATATCTTCTGGGTATTCTGACCGATCTCAACAGTGTTGAAGTCTGAATGGTCTCGATTCTTTCTTTGATTTTCAGTTCATCTCGTGCTTTTTGGAGACTGTTCCAAGCACACCACTAGAATTGATATCACCGTCACCCCATGATCCACGGCTTTCTTAATTCTCTGGCAAGGTGTAAGTACTTATCTATATTTTCGGTTCCTTTGTAGCACTGTATGGGTGGCATGAGCAGAGGATTCCTTTGTCTGTTTCGGCGCGAAACCAGACAAAGGATTTTTGGACCTGAAATCTCGCCGTATCCGGAAGTGGTAAGGGGACGTGAAAGAGAGTTGACGACGGGACCCGGACGAGAGCAGTTGGCGACTGGACAGCAGAGAGTTGGCGTGGAACCACGGAGAGATGCAGTCGACTCCGGAGACAGTAGCAGACAATATAGGGTCCAGCGAAGAAGATTGAGTCAAAAGATGTCGACATTCCAGTGCTTGTGGAATTTTCGCTAGTAACCCACGCTAGTGATAGTCCGCACACGGAAATGAAATGTTGCATACCTCCTTCTGCTCTTGGTTAACCCCAAGCTTGTTCGTGTTTGTTCGTTGTCCTTCTATTTCCTCCTCGATCGTATTCTTGTAGCGGTAAAGAAATGTGCGTTACCCGCCTCGGACCACTAGTTGATCACCGGCCGGCTGAGAAGAAAAGGTTCGAGAAAGAGGATGAATGCGTGGTGGGGGGAGAGGGGCGTAACGTTACAAATGGTGCCGTGACCAGGATAAAGAGACCTGATGAAAAAAAAAATTGGAAATGATCGGACGAGGGAATCGAAAGAAGCTGACAGACGAACGGAAAAAGAAGAAAAAAAATGCCATAAGGACCCGCAACCGGCGAGACAGAGAGAAAAGAAAAAGAAAACGAGAGAAACAAAGAAAAAAAAGATGGAAAAGAAAGAAATCTACAAAGGTAGGAATACACATTCCCCCCTCCCCCACTGCACTCGAATATAAGAACACAAAAAAAAAAGATTTTTTAGATTAAGGAAATTTTAAGATGTAGAAAAAAATCCCAAGTAATCTATTTCGTTTTTGTGTGTGTGTGTGTGTGTGTGTGTGTGTATGTTTAACCCCTTAACTGCTGATAATTTTTGTTGTATTTTTCTTAGAAGAGAAGAGAAAGTTTCTTCCCTTACCCCCTTTTCACACTTAAATTGACCGGTAGAATTCAAATGCTTTTTTTTTCCTTCTTCGTAGCAGTTTCACATAGTAATTTTATACTTAGGTGTTAGGATCAGTGGCTTAAGAAAGAAAGTTAGTCTGTTCTGGGAAGTTTTATAGTAATTTTTTTATGCTGGAAAGGTGATAAGTCAACGGAAAAAAAAATTTTGCTGTGAGGTTCACTGGAAGAAAAAATTGTGGTATTTTAAAACCCCAGAGAAAGGGAAGATGAAACGAAAAATAAGAGAGAGAGTGAGATCGCTAAGCTAGGTTAAAATCGACTGGTCAAAGTCGGATCGTTCCGAGTGCAGAGGGTAGAAGGTGGAGGAAAGCTTCTACCACAAAAACAAAAAAAAAAAAAGAAAGAGGATGAATGCGTGGTGGAGGGAGAGGGGCGTAACGTTACACCTTTACTTCGAAACTGTGGTCCTCCTGAACGGTAAAATCCGCTAGATGGTAAATTATTTTCTTCCTTTTAATCAATAACAGGTCTATTCTTTTGTTTGGGATTTGGTAATCCGTCTGAATCTCAAAATCTAAGAGAAGTTTTTGCGTTTCATTTTCTAGAACGGATTCAGGTTCGTGCATATACCGATTGGTAGTACGGTCAAATCTTAATTTCTTGCACATTTCCCGTTGATCACCTTTCCCACCCTACTCTTGTAGTCCTTTTGTTTAATTTTGTTGCACTCACTTATAATTTGATAAAGCATTTAATCGTTGTCACTATATTATCTGCAATTGCTATTTTGTTGCATATTATCGATTTTGGCTTTAATATAATTGATCGTTACGGCATCATTTTGTACAGCATTAAAAAAAGATGCAATTTCTCTGTAAAAGTTCCCATTTCGTAGCGATGTCCAGGTCCTCTCATGAACAATCTCGCCAGTTTGTCGCTTGAAATATCCATATAGTTGTTTTTCATTCTATTTGTTTCCTAGTTTTTATTCCTTTTCTCTACATTTTTATGTTTTTAATACTGTTACTAGCTGATATAATTAGTCTTCACTTGTTGTTTTTAATGAAGTTCTTGAACCTTTGTATTGATGCATACACTTGACACATAAACTCCTAATAATCTTTCGAACGTAAATCCTCGTGCACAATCATAAGGTAAATGAGTGACATCATTGCTCTTACAAACAATTGTGAGTGTGTACGAGATAGAGAGAGAGAGATAGAGAGAGAGAGGGGGAGAGAGAGTCTCCTTGGAAGATGCCTTTCTGGATTTTCTACTCTGCTAAAGTTTTTCCTCCCACTGTTAATTCCACTTTCCAGTTTTTCGTGACTTCCGTAATGAAGTTTGTGATTCTGTCAGATATTTTGTATATTTTCGGACATTCTATTATCTAAGTTTTCATATAATAGGCTTTTTTTGTCAATGCCATAGCTACATTTTCCTGTCTCGTTTTGGTCTCCTTAGGGATGCACTGATCTATGTATTGTAGATCTCTGGTTCTTCTTATTTCCCTGCAGCACCTTTTCTGTACTTCTGGAAATGGTCCACGGCATAATGAAGAGTAATAAATATATACTTTAATGTAAGTAATTAGGATTTTCCATGTAATAGAGAAGTTGTCAGTCTAAATTTGTTGGCGTCGTTACTTTTGGAGGTCTTGAAAATATCCTTAATCAAGATCAATGATATTTTCTCTTGGTCATCCATTCGGATAAACTTGCTTATTCTAAGCCTTTACTCAGTTGTAGTGCCAGTCTATCATGGGTGGACGTATTTCTTATATCAGAAGCCATGACATACTGACTTGATGTTTTCCGACTCGGTACTTTTTTGAAGGTTGTTCTAAGCAAGTTCCCCTCAGGGTTTTCTTCGAATCCTTGTAATTCTTTGTTCGTGTTATTTATCCATTCGGTCTTTCTTTTATGTTCTTTCTGTCCTTATATTTTAATTCAAAATTGTTTTGTTTCATTGGATCCAGTTGTTGCTTTATCCTCGTGCATTCTCCTCCAACTTGTCGGTAGAATTTTTTTATGTCATCTTGTTGGTATTTCATGACCCTCTCCTGGTATCTTTTGATTTATCTCTTCAAATTGTATTGTCCGAAGTCTGTTGTATACTCAGCTGTGTTGTTATTAACAATGAGTAACACGTATATATATAAAAATATAAGATTATATTTTTATTCTTGGCGATGATACTTGTGCGGAGCAGAAAAGCAAACGCAGAGAGTTCGTGCACACGAAGGAGTTGTCAGGAGACGGAAGAGCCAGTGAACCACTGACTTTAGCCGAAATTAGGGAACTCTCACGTGACCAGCAGCAATTCCTCTTTTTCTTGACTATGGTCACACCCACGTCTGACTTCTTTGCTTTCCATTGGTTATGTTGTTTGCTTCCCATTGGCTACTTGCCCAAGCCCAGTTCTGTGGGCTTACGCATCTGTCACCATCACCGAATTCAACCACGTCCACAGATCAAGGTTATATTCCGATATCTTCGGCCGGATGTTTCAACATCCACCGATACACAGCACCTGTGGGCATAGTGACATTTCGGCAATCACCTTGTTGATATTATCCCTGGCCGGATGCAGCTGTCTCAGCATCCACTGATACACAGCACATGTGTGCATGATGACATTCCGGTGATCCAACCGATCTTAT
Source organism: Sepioteuthis lessoniana (assembly GCA_963585895.1). NCBI lineage: Eukaryota > Metazoa > Mollusca > Cephalopoda > Myopsida > Loliginidae > Sepioteuthis > Sepioteuthis lessoniana. Next base: position 33,416,744 of record OY757938.1, read on the forward strand.
TAATCTATCTGTCAACAACATCCGCTGTATTCACACCTGCAGGTAACGTTAATATACAAGTCTGCTGTTTTGGTCTTTTTATCCCAATATATGTTTTCCTTAATTAGTACTTTTCCTTGTTGTCGAAGTTTCTTTATCTGTCCTTCAAACCTAATTTCCCTTCCAGATTTTGTATTTCTGTTCGGGTTCTTCAGTGGAACACCGATTTTATCACAGAATAATATCTCCCCTGCATAAATTAGCTCGTCTAGCTCAATGATGTTGCCCGTTGGGATATTTGGCAATAATTTTTTTTTTCGGTTGTCACTCAAACGTTTTTCATATCTGAGGGATGTAATATAGTCTTTTTTCTGTCATGATTTTTTATCTCTAAATTTATTTTGTCTCCTTCTGTTAACATTGTCTTTGTGGTACTGGGGTCTGTGGTGTTTTGGCTTTCAGTATTTTGGATATCAATTCTTCTTAATAAAAGTTATAAATAGCAAAAGCAGTGTAACAAAAGTCAGGCAGTAAGCCTTAGTGTGCCTCAGAAACATTACAATTAATTAATGCAGTATAAGAATGACATTTAATCTAATTTAGTTTCAGTCTCTTATTATCCAGTACTTTACTCGAGTGTTTTAGCTGAATAAATAAAATCAGGTAGAGAAAGAGTAAAAGGAAAATAGCATGCGTTGGAAAAAACTAGGAAGTAATTTATCTAGGTTCGGCTTGATTAATATTAAGAATCAAGAATATACGAAAGCAAATGTCTGAATTGACCGTCTTGGAAAGACGCGTAGGGTGCTCTATCGCGTGGTTATGGCCAGAGTGCTTGTCTCGCATATCTTTTACTATTGAGTAGTGAGTTCGATTCTCACAAGCTGCCCCATATTTCTGGGGTTTTGAGGGGCAAAAACCATGCATGTTAGAAGAATTATACATCAATCAACAGCCTGGACTACAGTTGGTATGCGTTTAGTGCAGTGGTTATAGTAAAAATGTAATTGACCCGATTTCAAATCATGATTGCAATTCATTTCGCGCTGATGGCATTGGCAAAGGCATGATCTATCTTATCTATCTCATCCGTGAATGAATTAACTCTGGTTTATTCTCTAGTTGAAATGTTGTGTATATATACATATATGAATATAATGATTATACATAAATAATGTATATAAATAATCATATATAAACATTATATTTATTTTTTAAGGTGGCTTAAATTTGGCTTAAGAGCAGAATACTCGACGCCCAATGAGAATCGAACTCACAACTCATCAGTAAAAAATGTACCTATCATTGTAGAAATGTATTTCTCGATTTGGAGGAGTTATTTTTTAAAAATGTTAATTGTCTTAGATCCACTACATGATATAGGAAGCTTCCGTATTATTTTATAAAGAGAACTCAATGGAATTTTGTTGCAAACTTTAACAATTCGACTCAAAGGCGGCAGAATATATCGATTAAAAATTAAAAGTGGATATAAAAATTAAAATATGTGGAAAGAATATTCCATTTAAAAAAATACTGCAACCTGCTGTAATTTATAAATAATATACTTGAGCAGAAATTATGATTTTGCTCGGCAAAAGCCAACGTTACGACTCACCTTTCTGGTTTCTTTGCTTAATGGCATATCAACCTTCAAGGGTTATTTAATGTCAAAGCAATTCTTGTCGGAATGGGGCTCATACCTTTCCCAGGGATATGAACCCGAAAGTCATGTAATAAGGTAACTAGAATACTAACTTGTTTGCTACGATTCCACAGTTCATCACTTTAATCATTAATCTCCATATGACTCACCTTTAATATCTTTCAAGTGGGGCAAACGATTCTCCATCTCAAAACGAAACTGAAATATTCAATAATTTATGAAGACATTTACAAACGGAATATTTAATTCGGAAAGAACGTATAACGTTCATAGAATGTACTAATTAAAATATTTTGGTAGTGTTTTTTTATTTTGTATTCCCGTAGAGATTTAGATTTTTTGGTGTGTGTTGGGGAAGGAGAATGGCATTTGCAAGATTTATTAATCTGGGATCTGGTTTTCATCGAGGAAAACTTATGGCACCATTTTTAGCAAATCTTCCAGTGAGCCAAAGAGCTTAGTAATTTATTATAAATGAAACGTAGTTTCTTTTCACCGTGTTGTAGGGAATTGCATTTCTCTTGGTTTGGTTTCCTTTCCGTCTTGTACTTTTAACTTGTTATAAAAAAAAGAAAAAAAGAAAGAAAACGGAAAGAAAAAGCAAATGATCTCTACAAAAGGCAAATGAGAAATAAATGAATAAAAAAGAAAGTAAAAGTATGAATCTCAGCGCGAAATAAGCAAAAGCAAGTAAAAGTGAAATAAAAAAAGTTAATAAAAAGCAATGGAATAAAATAAAACTAAACGACATTTATCACACACGCTGATTATTGCCTAAAGATATTGAAATAGTTTTAAAAGAACTCGTCTCTTAATCATCAAAAATCCCCTCCCTCTAGTGAACACTCTAGTATGGGTCGTCCATTTTGTTTGGTCTCTTTGGGAAATAGGGATTCCATCAACCCACTTTTATTCGCCTCTCCAACTGAGAAAAAAACCAATATCGATAGGCGTTTTACTATAAGCAAAATAAGATAAAACAGAAGAGAGAGAGAGAGAGAGAGAGAGAGAGAGAGAGAGAGAGAGAGAGAGAGAGAGAAAAGAAAAAACTGAGAGCGATAGAAAAGAATGTAGGTACATCAAATGCGATTGTACAAGAAATAAGAAAAAATCACAATAAATGAATAAATAGAGATTGCCATTTTCTTTATTATGACCAAGTCTCGTAGCATTGACAAGATGAAAAGGAGAAGAGATAGATAGCTTCTTGAATGACATAGTTACATCAAGGGAAACATACATTAGGCTTCAGGCTTTCTCGGTGACATTTATTGCTACCTTAGTTTCTGCAATTTTTGAAAGGATTATTTATGTATGGATCTGAAATCAAACTTGGGATCATGTAACATCTGTGTAGTTAGCCTATGATCAAAGGGTACCATCTCTAAGTCACACGGTTATTTATATAGGAGAAAAAATGATAAAAATAACAAAATAATAAAAATAATGACATTGGCCTAATAAGTAAAGTGTTCGTCAATGGTCCTGGAGACCAGAGTTAAGACCCAGGTCGAGTCATACCAAAGACTAAAAAATGGTACTTGATGCCACCTTGCTTAACACTTGGCATTATAAGGTACGGATCAAGTGGAGCAATCCAGGGAATGGAGTAGCCCCCTCCCCTACACATCGGTGTAGAAGATATATATATATATATATATATATATATATATATATATATATTCAAGAACTCCTTCTAGAACTGTGTGTCTTAAATCAAGAAAGTTCTCAAATACCGACCGAGTAAGAACCGAATCAAGTCAAGTTCTTAATACTTAAATTGATATCATTTCATTTAATTCGTTTCTGGTCAGAGTAATAAAAGGAAAGGAAATGATTATAAAATAATTACTTGAAAACAACGGTAGCTAGGTAGGTAGGTAAGTTGAAATTGAAAAATTTGCCTACCTTGCATACGAGAGTCAGTTGAAAAGTCCATAGCAGACCAAGATACTCTAATGAAATGTGACTTAATGCGGTTTACTTTTTGATATAGCCTCGCTTGAAACCCACACACTGCTTTCATAGGCATTGCAGTGCTTGGATCACTGTGGTAAAAAGGTCATCAGCAGATATGACGTCATCATATAAACTTTTCACAGAATTATTGGCGATTTTGTATTGATTATATTTAGTTATTAACTAAAATTTTAAAATTTAGCTTTCATTGTTGAACATTACTGAGTGTGACCTAGTGAGTTGGTAACATATTTCACCATTGCCTTCAACACGAAAAGTTTCCCCTATGTTACCACCTTCTTGGTTGAACCAAGAACTTTTCACCACTTTCTCATCTTGTTCCTAAATGTAATGCTGCTGCTGCTGCTAAGTGGCACATATGAAAACCAATGAATATTCAAAATAAAGTTCAAATTGCAGGGTTTGTTTGGATAAAACATCACAGATGTAAAAATGGTTTGGTTTGGTTTGTTGGGTTTTATGGCATATCAACCTTTGTAGGTTATTTAACGCCAAATCCATTTTTATGTAAATAATCTGTTCTATTTAAAACAATTCAGTTTAGTATAAGTACACAGTTTAATTGTCAAAAACATTTCTATTTCAAACTATTCAAGCAGTTATATGTAACAATTCAGTTAAGTGTAAATTCAGTTTTAATGTCAAAAAGCAGTTCTATTCCAAATAATTCAGTTAAGCATAAGCACACAGTTTAAATGTAAGTACCGTTTAACTGTCAAAAACATTTCTATTTCAAGTTATTCAGTTTACTCAAACAATTCATTTTAGAATAAGTATGCTGTTCGTTCTATTAAACCCATAGATAGGGACTTATCAGGTGCTACCATTCCGGGTCAGAGAAGACCTGGGAGCAATGGCAATGAAGGGGTACTCCGCATTCTTCAAAGCTCCAGCACTGCTGGAACCTCACCATCAGATTGTTTAGTGTCATATCCAGGACACTCGTTAGTGGGGGTCTTACCTCTCTGCAGAGGTGTAATCAGTGTATTCTACAGCCCCAGCCGACTGGGCAATACACAGAGTTAAACGTCAAACAGTTTTATTTCAAATAATTCAGTTCAGCATAAGTACACAGTTTAGAGGTGCCGGTGATATAATTGTTATTGTCGTAGGAAATGGACACGGCGACACGAATTCAAATCCTGGACGAGACTGATTGCATTTCACATAGCACTAATACCCTTGGGAAAGGTATGAATCCAATTATTATCCCTCCAGCTATGTGTAACTAGTAGGACAGACTGTTTTTTCTGCCTTGGTAAGGCAACTAGTCTAGGAGAAGGAAAACTCTGAATTCAAACCTGTTAAACTCCGCTTAAAAAAATTGACCTTGTGTCATATCCTGCTCGATCGGAGGGGTTGGTAAATATGATAAGTACACAGTGTAGACGTCAAAAATAGTTCTATTTTGAGCAATTCAGTTCAGCACTAGTACGCAGTTCCACTGTCAAAACAGTTCTATTTTAAACAATTCAGTTCAGCATAAATACGCAGTTTAAATGTAAAAACCAGTATAATGAAAGAAGCACTATTTAGTTATATTTAACCCACAGATAGGACCCTTATCAGGTGCTACCACTCCGGGGAAGAGAGGACCTGGGAGCGATGGCAATGAAGGGGTACTCCGCATTCCCCAAAGCTCCAGCACTGCTGGAACCTCACCATCGGATTGTTTAGTGTCATATCAGGACATTCGTTACCCCTCTGCAGAGAAGCAGTCGGTGTATTCTACATCCCCAGCCGACTGTTCAAACAGATGTAAAAAGTTAAAACAATTACACGATTAAGGTGGTGTAATATCCGCTTATGGTAATCAATTCACAGAAGAGATGATGACATATACAAAGAAAAGTAATTGAATTCATGAAATAATAATAATAATAATAACATGACAGAGGGAATAGAACTACCAAATCAAGAAAGATCAGAACGCTTGGAGAAAAAGGAATTTACTAAAACTTGGGAATATTGGAAGCGGACAACATCAAACAAATGGAAAAGAAAGAAAATATTTAAAAAGAGTATCTCAGAAGAACGAGATAGCTACTCGAAACTAAACTACACAGCAGAAATCTCATCAAAGGAATAAACACCAGGATGTTATTCCTGTAAGCTACTCAGGATAAATTTTAAAGCGGACGAGGGAAGAACTTCTACAAATGGACCAGAGAACAAGAAGACTCATGACCATGCATAGCGCCTTACATCCCAGAGTCGACGGAAAAAGACAGTATGTGTCAAGAAAAGGAGAAAGACGACTTGCCAGCACTGGAGATAGCGTTGATGAATCGATACAACAACTGTAAGACACCATAGACAAACGCGAAGAAAGACTGATTTCTGTCATCTGAAACTATACAGACAACACAGTCATCAACAGAACAGAAATAACCAGAAAACAAAAATGGGAAGGAAAAGAACTCTGTGGGTGTTTCAAGAGACACATAAACAAAATTTCACACGAGAAAACTTGGACATGGTTGAGAAAGGGAAATCTTTAGAGAGAAATTAAATCTCTTCTGATAGCAGCACAAAACATCATAAAAACCAACTATATCAAAACAAGAATACATAAAACACATCAAAATAGCAAATGAAACTTATGTGGTGATTGAGATGAAACGATTAATCACAGAATTTGCGAATGAAGTAAATTAGCACAAAAATGTATAAGGCTAGACATGACAGATAAGAAAGATAAGTACCTCGACCTTGCTAGAAAACTGAAAAAAAAAAAAAAACCCAAACAAACTGTGAAGCATTTAAGTGACGGTGATCCCGATTGTAATTGGACGACTTGGAAATAAGTAGACGAAGGGAAACCATCCAAACTACAGCGTTATTAAGATTGGTAAGAATACTAAAAAGAGTTCAAGACACTTGAGAAGATTTGCAGTCACTCAAACTTCGTTAAAAAACAACATAGTTTGAAAAACTCTCATAAGAGTAAAATAATAATAATGATAATAATGTAAAGAAGAAGAAGATCTGATCAAAACATAGCCATAAATTGAAAACGTAACCGTAATTTGATATTAATTGCAAAGCCTTGGTCAAATTAGGGAACAAGTTGATTTTATTTTCATATGTTCGTCATGATTTTAAAAATCACTTGGTGAAAAACCAACAAACAACAACAACAACGAAAGCAAAAAAAAAACAAAAACAAAAAAAACAAAAAAACAAAAAACAAGATAACAAACAAACAAACAAAAATAGACAAACAAATATCCCCCGTTACCACCACCACTACCACCACCATTAGAAAATAGATTTATGAATATAACGCACATATAATTAATGTTTAAATTCAAAGAATGAACTGCAGAAAAACACCTTTATCATTGTTATGTAAATGAAAACTAATACATGTTATGAAGTATTAAACGGTAATATAACAGTACCAAATCGATCTTTGTACCATAACGGTAACGAATGGACATTTGTGACATTACGGTACTAAAAAGACATTTGTGCCACCACATGCTCGAACGTATTAATGGCCGCATCGCTACGTATATAGTAGTAATCAGACCCAGTTGTGACCCACTGTGAGAAAAGTTAACGAACACAGGAAACTCTATCATAGTTCACAACACAAAGGTTTATTCTTTACTACAATTCTTAAGTAGTCGCCGGGAGAAATAAGAGAGTATGAAAATTGAGACAACCGCGTTAGCAGTGCAAAGAGAAACAAGAAATCATTAGGAGAAAGAGAGAACAGACTCAAATCTTAAATTTCCTTCCTGATTTTCTGTTGTAGTTCTAACATGCTTGTCTGCTGGTTTTGGTCTTCACAAGATCACGTCTCGTGTAAGACCTTTTTACGGAGTCCATTCCCTAATTTTCGTCTTCTAACATCTTCGTGGCTCGTGTTCAACTGACTGTCTTTTCTTCATCACGTCTTCTAGCTAACACCCTTAAACCGAGTCTTCTTCTTCCTTCCTCCTGGTGTCCACGGGAAGAACATCCGTTTACGCTGGTTCCATACTGCACAGAAAATTTGAGATCTCGATTTTTTCTAGTCATCCTCAACTAATGTAGTCATTTACCCGTAACCGGCTGACCCACAAACAGAAGTCAGCCGCCTGCTCCCATAGACTCACTGTCTGCCATTTCATCTCATTCTTCTTCTTTTTCTTCTCTCTCTCTCCCTCCCCAGAAGCTTGCCTAAAGGTAGATTTTTTTCCAATCTGAAAGAAAATAGAAAACAGCTTTTATACATGTATACAACCCGGCTACTACAGCCAAAATACCACACAGGGGTAATTTTAAATTCGTTGGTTGGTTGGTTGGTTGGTTGGTTTGTTGTTTTACGGCGTATCGACCTTTTCCGGGTCATTTAACGCCGATTTAAATTTCAGACAATTCAGTTTATTATAAGTACAGTTTTTGTTTAGAGTCAACTGTCAAAACACTTCAGTTAAATGTAGGAACAGTTATGTAAGTTTCAAACTATTTAGTTAAGCAAAATTACACAATTTCAATGTAAAAAACTGTTCTATTTCAAACAATTCAGTTTAGCATAAGTACACAATTTAGTTCTATTTCAAACAGTTCAGTTTAGCATAAGTACGCTATCAAGTGTTACCCTCTCAGGTGCCACCACTCCGGGCTAGAATGGGCCTAGGAGCGATGGCAATAAAAGGGTACTCCGCATTTCTGGAACCTCACCATTAGATAGTTTAGTGTCATATCCGGGACACTCATTCGGGGGCTGTCTTACCCTTCTACAGAGAAGCAGTCGATTTATCCTACTGCCCCTGCCGATTGAGTGTGTCAGTTTTACCGGGGATCAGGCTGATTTAAAGTCATAGTGTTCCGTTTTCTGGACTACTTACCTAAAAATGGCAAAAGAATCTCATGTATTACATGTTGCTGAGGGAGGCAAATATTATATTGGAACATATGCCAAAGAAGAACACCCCTCGAAACAATGTTATCTGAAAGTTCTAAAAAAAAAAAAAATGTATTCGTTTATTAAGTTCATATTTTCTTTTTATTTTCATTGCATGTATTTTGAATTGTAATTTCCATATTTACTATTCCCAAGATAAAGAAACTTAAGTTGTTTCTTAGTTGACTTTATGGCAAATCTTGTTATATCGAAGTCAAACTGTTTTTCCTATCGGTTTCATGATTTCAAGGAACTAATGATCATTATCATTTGCAAACAATTACCGATTCAAGTAACTACTCTTAATAAAAATAATTTGCATACTGTGGTATGCTTTCAAATATTCCTAATACTAATCATTATATGGTTTCCAGTAATTTTTTCTTTTTCATAATAATCATTTGTTTGTATACATCTATTGGATTTCAAGTATTTAATAGAAATAATCCTTTATAAACAATCATAACTTCAAGCAATCAATCCTAACAAAGGCAACTTGTACAAAGTTGTATGATATTCTGATCTAATAATAATTTTTGAATTTGAGTCATGGAAATCTTTCAAGAAATTTCAGCAATATCTCATCTACTAAAAGTAATATTGAGATACGCCGAGCAAAGATGTGGACTGTTATCGATAGGATATCGGTCATATAGAAGTCTGATCTATCCGATAAAATAAAACGGGATTTTTCCCAAGATGGATCTGTGTCAATACCATTGTATGGATGATCCACAAAAATGCTAACAAAACGCATGGATAAAAAGCTAAATGAGAACACGAGAATGCTACGTGCTCTTTAGAACAAATAACTCCCAAAATAGCCGCTTGTATGTCAGGGAAATCCATGCTGTCAGCGCGACTTGATAAGAAATAATAATTTCCGAATTGATCTATTTGACGTAAAGATTTGACCGAAACAGTTACTTTCACTTCAAGTCATTATACAGCATTGATTAATGGCAACGTATCAATAATTCCTAGAGTTCCATGACTGGGGTTTCTCCATTGAATGAAGTTTACTGTTATATCCAGTAAAACCTTTGCGAAGTTTTAAAACTCTGCAGATGATGTTGTGAACGTAATTCTAGTCACAAGCGACATGGAATCCAAATGAAAGGGTTTATGAATCCTAAAAACGCAATACTAACGAAAACTATTTATGACATAAATAGTTTTCATACATTTTTCGTAGTGGTAAACCATGTCGTTAATATCCTTTAAGTTCTATTTATTTCCATAGAAATTAAATCCGATACAGGTAGACCAAAATCGTTGTATAGAGCAAATTTTCAACTACAAAACAAGATTTTGCACAAGGTGACGACAGTTTGCTCAGTATTTTGCATGAATATCGCGTTCCTAATATTTTATCATGGAGTCACATGACTTTAGAGACAGTTATTTGTGGTATGTCAGTAGAGGTTGAAGCTTCTACTAAATAACTGTTACTTTTTTTGTTGCTTAGTTCCCAACAGAAGTAGAGCAAGATTGTGTCAAAATAACGTTCGGCATAAAATCAGAAGTATGTAAATGCCAAGAACGAAATTACACATTGAGATTCATCGACATTTTTTACGAAGACTAACCAGTTGAGTTTGTCAGGAGAAAGTGTGTCTATGATTGACTAAAACCGTTCTACAAATTCAATAGTTTGTATTTCTTTAATTTTAGTGAAAAGTGTGTTAAAACATATTAGAGTGTAAATATGCTTCAATTTACATTATATGTTAGAAAGGTTCATGTATTTAGTGTCACATTTTCGTTCAGCCTTAAACTGACTATATTTTTTATCTGAATGAGGTATTTTTATGCATACGTTTGGTTTGGTTTGATTTTCAGGCATATCAACCATTGTTGGTTATTCAATGCCAAATCCTATTTTTTTTTTCATATATAATATATAGTTTATAAACACAGTTTGAGATACACTCAGTTAAATGATCAGACAATTCTATTTCAAAGCATAAATCAATAACGTTAAATAAATCCAAGTATTGTTATATATCATAAACAATTCAATTAAACATCAGTCATTTGTTTACACACAGATGATCAAACAGTTCTATTTTAAACAATTCAATTTAGCATAAGTCATATATTTGCACTCAATTTGAATGTCAAAAGTTCTATTTGACCCGTAGATCAGGTATTACCACTCCGGGTCAGAACCAGGGAGCGATGGCAATGAAGTGGTACTCCGCATCCTCCAAAGCTCCAGTATTACTAGAGCCTCATCATCAGATTTTTTTATGTCATAAACAGGACATTCGTTAGGAGGAGGTGTCTTACTACTCCTCTGCAGAGATGTAGTCGGCGTATTCTACAACCCCAGCCGACTGGGCTGTATGGATATGTTACTATGTAGTGCAAAAGTAACCTTTATGACGTTAATGCCAATTTGTATACAAGACAATTAAAAGTTAGATGGCAATTTTTTTTCATATTAATTGAAATATTTCTTGTACAAAAATGTTAATAAACAAAATGTTGATATTTTCTTTATCAAATTAGTTTAGTAATATTTAATCTTGACCAGTTTCGAGGTATTGTTTTTTTTTTTTGATGTTTGAGAAAAACAGAAATTCACTTAAGACGGAAATTTTCAGTAGGATAGAAAATAATCTATCTACTGAACGTTTATCCATTTCATCGCTGTATTCATATGAAAGAGGAATTACGTTAACAATATTTTTATGATAATAAAATTGCTATGATCGCTAGCGTGCAAAATAAGTTGCTCTCTCTGATGGCAGCGCAGTAAATATTCCTAAATATTAAACACTCTATCTTTAAGACTTACAAGATTGCATCTACATTCTCCACAGGGGATCAGTTCCCCCGCTATAAAAATATAAGAAAGCAAAACAAACTATCAAAATAAAAAAGTTTCGTTGGTATGATAGTAAACATTATCTGCTGTTGAGTTTTCAGCTGTGGAGTTTAAAAGAGTTACTTACAAATCGATTTAGACCTGAAGTTGTTTTAAGTATTAGTGTTCCATTTATGTCATGAATAGTTTTCTTTAAAAGTAAATTGTATTGGATAGGAATGCTCGAAACCATATAGCTGTGTGCAAACAAATGATCATCAAAGAAAAATTGAAAAAAATACGATAAAATAATTGCTATAGAACGTTGAAATTAAAGTTATGATTTTAATCAAGCATTTACAAATATATCAAATTTCGGCATCTAATAAACTAAGTAAAGATTGGTATGTAGTTAATTGATAACGTGGCATAAAGATCTTTTCCTGAATACTTTGCTCTCTCTCTCTTTCTCTCTCTCTCTCTCTCTCTCTCTCTTTCTCTCCTTCTCTCTCTCTCTCTCTCTCTCTCTCTCTCATACACACACACGCACACACTTCCATGAAGTGGTTATCTATTTTTGAATTGTTCCAATTCATCCTTTTTACAGTTTTTAAATGTTGAACAATTAATGAAATCCGTTATCATCATCATCATCATCATGTCGTACCCCCAGCACGGATATCCCTGACCCTCTCTCGCCACTTCTCCCTATCATTCATCGCTTTTGGCTGGTCTTCAGGGTTACATTCCGCATCCTCACATAGCTGCTGTATGTATGTTCGAGCTGGTCATCCCGCTTTTGCTTGGCCATATGCGGGGGTCCATCGGAGTACATCACTGATGAGATCGTCCTTGCTTCTCCAGCAGTGTCCTGCGTGTCTGGTTTGTCTAACTTGTATAGTTTTCTTGATGGGAGGCAGGTGGCCGTATAGTTGGTGTCTTGTGGGGTGTTGTCGCCAGGACTTGTTCAATATTGCTCTCAACATTCTTGTGTAATTGCCGTCTAGTTTCTTCTTCAGCCGTTTAGTTAGCGTCCCAGTAGTGCATCCCAACAGTAGTATCGATACAACCGCTGCCTGGAAGAAACTGCGTTTCATTTTATCGGTCAGGTCTGATTTCCATATGATCGAGAGCCTATCGATAGCTGTCCATGTTTTCGTTTGTCATGTGTCGATTTCTTTTTCGGTTGATGAGGTGCTACTTCCTAGGTAGGTGAATTTGTCTACTAGTTTCAGAGAGGCTCCGTCTAGTGTGGTAATGTCACCAGTTTGGTTGTAACACATATATTCAGTTTTGTGTGCATTGAAATGGAGGCCAATGCATGCGGTGGCTCGTTCCATACTATGCAGTAGTGCCTCGGCTTGGGTAGGCGTATTCGCCAGTAACGCTATGTCATTGGCGTAGTCGGCGTCGGTAATTGTTTTTGCGGGGTACCTTCTGCTTCTTTTCTTTGCCAGCTCGAAGCCATTTTCTCTGATTTTGTCGATCGAAGTTCTAAGCACGTAGTCTAGACAGATGATAAAGAGGTATGGGGCTATCGTGTCTTCTTGTCGTACTCCTGCAACAATGTCGAAGTATTCTGTGTCTCCATCTGGTGAACATACTTTCACTTCGGTGTTTCTGTAGAGAATTGTTATTGCTGCTGCGGTTTCTTTTGGTAGGCCGTATACTAGTAGGATTTGTTCCATCTTCCCTCTGTGTATGGAATCGAAAGCCTTGGTAAAGTCGACAAATATTAATGTCGCCTGTAGGTTTTTTGCCCGAACGCCTTCAAGGACTCTACGGATGGTCAATGTTTGTGAGGTTGTGGATCTATTTCTTCCGAAGCCATTTTGGTTTTTCCTAAGGATGTTGTCTATTTTGGGTTCTATGCGGTTTCGTAGTAGGGCATTGTAGATTTTGGCTGCTATGGATGTAAGTGTTAAACCTCGGTAGTTCTTGGCTAATCCGAGGTCGCCCTTTTTAGGCAAAGGACGGATACATCCCTTCGTCCATCTTTCTATCCTGTTTTGATTATAGACTGCGTTGCATTGTCAGAGCAGTATGTCGCCGAATTGTCTGGTCTTCCATACTTCTGGGGGGATCTCGTCTAGCCCTGCAGCTTTCCTATTTTAAATTTTTCTAAGAACCGAGTCGAGTTCTTCTTTGGTGAACGGACCTAGTTTAATGTCAAATTGCTTACTGATAATTCTGGTGATCGGTTCATTCGGTACTTTCGGTGGGTTTCCTTGTAGATTTTCGAAATGCTGTTTCCACAGTTTTACTCATTCTTGTTGGCTCGAAGCTTTCAGTTTTGCTTTGGCTGTGCTCTTCCTTTTACTCACTTCGTTTATCCTATTAACCAACCCCTCCACTCGGGCAGGATATGACACAAGGTCAATTTTTAAGCGGAGTTTAACAGGTTTTAATTCAGAGTATTCCTTCTCCTAGACTAGTTGCCTAACCAAGGCTGAAGAACCTAGTCTGTCCTACTATTTACCCATAGCTGGAAGGAGAATAATTGGATTCATACCTTTCCCAAGTGTATTAGTGCTATGTGAAATGCAATCAGTCTCGTCCAGGATTTGAACGTGTCACTGTGTTCATTTCCTACGACGATAACAATTACACCACGGGCATCTCCACTTCGTTTATTGTTTGCCAGACTATTCTAGATTGCCTATCTTTCACCGAGTCTCTAATCTTATCTATCTGATTTTGTATGTATTCTGTCTGTTCTTTTAGATATATTCCTGCTAATTGATATTGAGCCTTTTCTAGTTTTCGGGCATTTGTGATTGTTGGGTTCTTCCGATAGCTTTTAGAGGTTTTTCTCTTACCGCTAACGTTTCCCAAGGGACTCTATATTTAGTTCAGGGTTTTGTTGGAATACACTTTGATGCCGCCTCGAGGTTTGCATCAACAAAATTCTCATATTCGTCATTTGGGGTACCTTTTTCTGTCTTCTCTTGTAGTGTTTCGAATCTGTTTCTTAATTCTAATGCATATTTGTCTCTAATATCTCTGTTGTTAAGTAGGGCCCAGTCATAGTGCTTAGTTGTCGCTATTCGTGTGTTTTTTTTCGTAGGCTTAGTCGTAATTTGGCCGTGACTATTCGATGATTGGAGGACACACCCTCGAAAGAGGAGTATGCCTCACAATTCATTGCACTATTTTTCCATTTCCTATTTATAAAGATGTTGTCTATCCGTACTTTACTATTGTTCGCCTATGTGTAGGTCCATAATTTTCCCTCCCTTTTTTGATAATTTGTATTGAGGTATGTTAATCTATTTTCTATCATGAAATCCGTTAGATGTTGTCCATTCCTATTTGACGCGTTGTATAGGCTGTATTTGTTGTTTTTGTTTTTCCCGATTTGTGCATTCATATCTCCGCCAATGACTAGCAGGTTGTTTTTTCGGAATGCTACTCACTAGGGAGGATAGCTCCTCGTAGAAGGTGACTTGTTCGGTTTCTTCACTAACATTGGTAGGGCTGTAGCAGGAGATGATTGTTGCTTTGGTGTTGCCATTAAACGTTGCGGCCATCATCGTAGGTTGTATTCTCTCAATGCTATTAAATGTTTTTAACGCTCTTGGTCCTTATAAGCATTTCCACCCCTCCTACCAAAGCATTGACAGAGTTTTCCCATGCCGATACAGTGACCAGCGTCCATCCATTGCCAGTTTCGTGATATTTGATATCTTCGGTGTGCGTGTATCTGTGTTCTTGTATGCATATTATGTCTATCTTATGTTCTACGGCTGATGCAATTAGCTATGGTTGTTGACCTATTCTATTTAGTGTTCTAACGTTAAATATCGCTATCTGTATTGTTTGTTTGCATTCTTAGTATCTTTGGTTCGTAGAAAGATACTTTTAATCATAATTCTTGAGATATACTTACAAATATATGTACTAACCCTTTGACTCAAGGAGGATGGGATACAAAAGTCTATTTGAAATGGTTTACCAGGTTTGAATTCATAGTTTTCCTTCTTGACAGGTTGCCATATGTGTCCTGCTGGACGGGTTGGAGTGAATGACAGGTTAAAGAGCCCAGTCTGACCGATGTAGCAGAAGAGAGAATTATTGGATTTGTATATTTCCCAAAGATATTAGCATTATGTGAAAATTCAAACGATTTGAACTCAGGTCTCCGCATCCATTTCCTTCGACGGTATATATATATATATATATATATAGAGAGAGAGATGTGTGTGATTCTATCATGTTCGAAAAATAATGTCCGTTATTGGAAAAAGGTTTTTCAGACTATTGTGTTCATCTTTACATATCGTTCAGGCCTTTTTTTTTTTTAGGTATTTGTCGAACTCGGGAACCTACACAGAACTTCGAACTTTATTGAATCCATGGGGTCGCCTGTTCTGATTCCGTTAGCCATAACCGGGTGCAAGTGTTAAGTATTCCTGTATTGTTACTCGTCTGCAACCTCCAGATAATTGTCTCCTTAGGGAACCAACGACTATAACCGTTACGCTGTGTCCTGCTGGACAGGTTGGAGTGAATGTTTGGGACTTATAAACTTAACGTTCTTTTTTGACTCGGATTACTATAATTATATATGATTTTTACCTGTGCTCATATTCAGATTTTTTTTTCATCTAACCTTTTTAATTATCGGTTCCCATATTGTATTCATCTCTATACTTGGTCTACTCAATTACCTTTTACGTCTGAGTTAATGAACAGTGTTTTAATCAATCAAATTAAGATCCCTAAAATATCTATGTATTTCTGCCTTTGATTAACACAGTTCTTTGTGCTTGCATGATAAAACTCCGAAGGTTTTGATGCCAAGAAATCTTTAAAAGTAATTTCTACTTTTCCTTGAGAACAGAATGTTTTTTGATGTAAAAAGTGGCCGGATGTACGAAAAATGGTAGACGGTTGGTGAAAGATCAGGGAAATATGATGGGTGATATGAAAAAGTCTTATATCCTATGTCAGCGAGTTCCTGGTCGCATTTTGATTAACTGAATTCTCTCATATTGCTGGCAGTAAACTTCCCCAGTGATATACTGGTTAGATTCCAGAAGGTTGGAAAACACCAACGACAGACCTCTCGGAAGACACCATAATCTTCTGTTCATTCAATTTCAGTTTTAGAACGTGTTTGGGTGTTTCATCATCCTCAAGCTGTTGAGCTGATCGTTTACGATTGTCATAGGTGAACTACCACAGAAATAGTATCGAACGCACTTCAAAACGCCGTGCTCGTTAACTTTCATTGAATTCATGTGTTTCTTCCCCGCTTTCAATTTCCATGAGATAATCCGATATGCTGATTCATTTTGCCTGAGATTTTTATTGGGTTTGTTCTATAAGTATTTTCATATTTTGGTCATCGATTGCGGATGGATGTCGTTACCCTTTTGATCTTCAAATTTCGTACACCCACCACGGAATTCCTGAAACCAGTGCCATCCTACAAGATCACAAGTGCTCTATTGATATTGGTAGCGGTTTGAAAAGCATTGATCTCATCCAAAAGTGTAAATGAATCACTTCATGTTCATGAATAGGGACATATAACTTTGAAAATCAAATTCTGACTGAAGTTATAGAAAATGAACAAACAGGGTATTTAATCATTAGGAATGAACATTTTTAATAAACTATAGCACCAATCAAAGTAATACATTAGAACTGAATTTAAACGGTGCATACTAAAATCTAACAACCGTACAACCTAATAATTAAATAGATGAATAGGCAGACGTCTTCTCCAAAGAACTGAAGTAAAATAGCACTTGATCATTAAAGTGTATAAAACCTGGATCAGTTGCGAAAAACAACCTCCTATTTCACCAAAGGGGTGTATCAGAATAGTCTGATTCTTCCTTGACATTGGACCCATGGCCTTGGCTATCTTCAGGCCTTACACACACGTAACTGTTTAGCCACCTAGGTTAAACTAACCATGTGTCATATTCTGTCGCCCTGGGACGGTAGTTAGATATCAGATCAAGCTAGGGGTATTAATCTCGTTTTTCGATACCTTCGCTCTCCTTTCTTACAATCTGACCAATATATTTAACTGATTTCGCACACGCAACGCACATATATCTCTGTAGCTGTACCTACAATCATTATAGCAACGCTCGACGGAGTAATCTTGGAGCGAGATCGTTAATTTTGTTCTCGTGATGCTAAGAAGCAACATTAATTGGCTCGTATCCAAATTAAATTTGACTGCTGCTCCTTCCGTTTTCCCGGCAGCGAGTCAGCGGTCTCGTTATAAAAGAGTCCAAAATACGTATTCAATAGCCCGGATGTGATTTAGTCTTCGTTGCCGTTATGACAGAGGAGTGAATTGGTGTCTGGGAAGGTTGAAGCTAGTTAGCGTTTCAATGCGTCTAAACTAAGATGATTCTGCTATTTATAAATGTAGTATCTCTTTAAACTTGGGGTAAAAATCCCTATCTGCATGATTATAACTATAAACTCCTATAAATCATGAGTATATCTATACATGAATAGATAGATATATCAAAAGGATGACAGTGTTGAAAATCAGATTGGTATCTTTTCATATAAAGATAGCGTCATCAGAACAAATTTATTATTTCACAAAAATGAAATTTACTCGTGACAAAGAAGAGAAGCATGCAATTCTTATTTTGTATACAATATCGGTTAGATTTTGATATTATTATCAATATTGTTAGTATTTCACTCCTTTTGATTTTTTCCCACCAGCATTAACGGATGGTATTTCACTGGAGTGTGAGTGACAGCAAGTCTCCTAAGGCCTCCAGTACTCTTCTCAGAATTCTAGCTGATCTTAATAATGTCGTAATCTAGATAGTCTTCAACTGTCCTCCAATGTCATCCAATGTCCTTTTTTTAAAGCCCTTTTTGTGACTGTTCCAAGTGCACCAATGACAACTGGTATCAACGTCATCCTCACGTTCCACATCTTTATCAGTTCTCTGGCAAAGTCTAAGTACCTGTTGTTTTTTTTGTTTTCTTTGTTTTTCACTCAGTGGTGTGTTGGAACAGCAAAATCCACTATTATTATTATTATTATTATTATTATTATTATTATTATTATTATTATTCCTTGCGATTTCTTCACACCAGCGTTAGTTGATGGTCTTTCACTGGAGTCTAAGAGAGAGCAAGTTTCCTCAAATCTCCAGAATTCTTCTCAGTATTTCAGCCGATCTTAACAATGCTGTAGTTTGGATGGTCTCCACCTGTCCTCCGATTTCCAATTCTTCCAGTCCCTTTACTGAGCGTTTGAAATTGTTCCCAGAGCACCAATTAGAATTGATATGGCCGTCACCTTCACGTTCCATACCTTTTTCAGTTCTCTGAGGTCCGTTGGGACAGCAAAATCCACTATATATCAGGCTCTCTATTTTTCGGTAAATATCTCTAAATCTGCATTTTGGCCAGTATAAGGTGATCTGTTTTTGTTTTAAAATCCCAGTGAATTTTATGTGTCTCATTTTCCAGGACGAATTCTGGTTCGTGCATATACCATTCGGTGGTATGGTCAAATTTCGATTTCTTGCATAATTCCGAGTAGATCACCTTCCCTACCCAGTCGAATCAATTTTTGTACTCCTTTGCGCTTGTTTGCTATATTCACTTATTATATGAGTAATCGTTTCGTCTCTCTCACCACATAATCTACACTTGCTATTCTGTTGTGTTTCATTTATTTCGCTTTAACATAGTTGGTCCTTATGACGGTGTTTTACGCTGTCATCAAAAGAGATCCAGTTTCTCTCTTAAAAGTTGACCTTTTTTAACCATGTCGAGGTTTTCTCGTGTGAGAATTCGTTTATATGTCACTTGAAGTATCTATACAATTGTTTTTTTTGTGTTTTTTTTTACTCTGGTTTTCTTTCCAAGTTATTTTCATTAAATTGATCTTTATGTTGTCTGTGCTGTTTCTGATCACTGCAATTAGTCATTCTTTGCTTTTTTTAAAAGTATTTTTTGAGTCCTCGTGTTAATGCATCAGCTCTATCTTCAATGTTGGCGTATCCTCTTTCTCCTTTTCTTGACACAAATAGCCTATCTATGTTATCACTCGGATGTAAGGACTTATGCATTGCCATCAGCTTTCTTTTCTTCTGGTTCATTTGTTGAAGTTCATCTCTTGCCCAGACTATCTTACTAGAAGGACAGCCCAGGTGTTTATCTCTTTGATGAGATTCTTGCTGCAGAGCTTGGTTTCGAAAAGTTTTCTTGTTAGTTTGGGATTTTTTTTTCTTTCATGTGCACGTATTTGATGGTGTCTGCTCCCAATATTCTCAAATACTTGAAAGTTTACTTTTTTCTTAGCGTTCCGATTCTTTCTTTATTTGGCAGTTCTATTATTATTATTGTTATTATTATTTTCTTTTCTTGTAAGAGAAATAGGAATTACCAATAAGTTTTTATATTATCGTATGAAATTAACATTGTTCGATAAAGAATTTTGTACTGTTACAAAGAGTATTATTTTGAAAATTTTAGTGAGTGGACGTATTGATTTTTTCCGGAATGTTTTTCCAAATTAAGCAAGGCAGCTTTATAATCACTTTACATCTCATTTGAAGAAACTCGTATAAATCTAATGGGTAATGAGTAATTAAATGTAAATAATTATATTAACTTATAAGATAAATCAATTCACAGTCCATTTTGTAACTGTGTCGTTGTTAAATCATACAAATTCTCAATATAATTAAGATTACAGTAAAAGGCAAATTAGAACCTTTCGTTCATTCCAAAATAAAAGCAGTGATATCATCAAGGATACTCAGTAGAAAAGTAATCTATACATATACGGGTTCTATAAAACAAAAAAAAAATGAACAACTATATTATATCCTATGTGTTATTCTTGGTTTAATGGCATTTGAAACAATGTGCGTTATTTACTGCCCAAGCCATCATTGTAGACGAAAATTTGTGGCACTATTAAACCAATTGCTGGGATGATAAGGGGATCCATTCATTTTCCTGTTTTTTCGTATTTGTCTGAAAGTAAATGTTATGTACGAAGTGGGGTTTGAACTTGTTTACACTGATTCCGCTGTCCGACAAATTAGCCTCTACGATACTATTATTCTTATGATATTAACTTATGAACTGATTTGATTGTGAATACTTTCTCTGCGTAAATATTTTCAAGTCGAAGTGATAGACACTTAACGAAAGCAATTGGTTTTAACATTTTTTATTTATTATTGGTTTTAAGTCCACTTATTTTCAAGACAAAAATGTATATGTGTTATGTAATGGTCAACACCAACATCCTTCACATCTGGCTATCGTGGATGTTATTGACAGAGATGCGTCAAAAGTTCATTCACTGCCGAATCATGCCTGGGTACTGTGGAAAACGCAGGATCACTCTTTGATTGAATATATACCTGAGATTTTGAGAGATTTGATTACTTAGAAAAGAGAGTTGGGATTTCAGACAACCGGAGAGAAAATCGTGTAACTTGTGGCTTAAATTAAACCACACCCACCATTGTTAGTGTGTAATGGCGTCTAAATAAAAGAAAAAATGTTTTGCTTTACCGAGACAACAATGTCACTCCATACTAACCTTCTTCGAACCGGTTGAAAAAGAAATTTAACACCAGAAATAAAACTTTTTTTTTTATAATCAATGCGTCTATTAGTGAACTTCTTATGAAGATGAATAAAAGACAAACTTTACGTTACCATCAGTGCCTCTTCTTTTTTGAGACCTTCTACGTTTCGATCTTTTCGAAATTACCAATACGTTACATTTGAGCTAATGCTATTGGAAAAGGCATGGGTTCATCTCATCTCTCCCAGCTATAAGTAAATACTAAAACAGACTGAGTTCTTTAGCCTTAGTAAAAGAACCATTCTAACTAAAGGGAAACTCAGAATTAAAATTACAGGTACCTCACTTAAAAATTTACCTTGTGTTGCAACCTACTTGTGATAGAGGGATTGAGTACATACATAGAAAATTATTAAACTCTTTACAATGTAAACGGAAATCACGATTGAATCACAAGAAATTTCCGAGGTTAAAATATCATGAATTTAAAACTTTACTTCTTTTTGATATTATATATTTAAAAAAAAATTAGGTGTTTCTCATTTTATATTTGACTTGATAATGCGTTGAGTCCTCATGTTAACAGTGTTCTAGGAGCATATTCAATCTTTTTTTTCGTAAAAAAATGAAGGGTTTTAATGAGCATTTTATAGTTATTTCCGCTATAGATTTTGGTGATGAAAAATTTTCTTATACACGAATAATCATCCGAAAGACTAATTATTCAGTTGCAAACTAGCATGAAAATTGCTTTATATCCTAAGTTAAGGAATTTTATGTGTAATGTTTTAATAAAATCTCTTTATGCACAGCAGTTTCGATTATTTAAGCTCTCACTTAATTTCTCCCTGTCACTATCTCTTTCTATGACTCTCTCGCCCCCCCCCATATATATATATATATATATATATATATATATATATATATATCAGGGGCGGAGATGGGACTAGTGCTACTCGTGCCCGGCACGACCAATAACTCGGTCAATGTTATTCAAAATGGATTAAAAATCATCCATTAATTTCAAGCAAACATACTTTGTCTGATCTAAATTAAATTACGTATCTATTCAAGTTTCGATAACTAAGTAGCCAAAAGTTCATAAATATATCTGGGAATAATACAACGATGCTGTTTTGAACGGATGGTCTTTGTCCGGCCACCGTCAGATCCATTGAACATCCCATAAAATCGGCTATAATGTTGAACACGCGTAATCCGTGCCAAGCAGAAGACCCTTAGAAATAACAGTAATATTAGAGAAATCTCGCTTTTGGCTGTAGCCAATGGCAAAAGCAAGTCAAAATACCGTGCTCAAAAAAATTAGCACAATGTGACTGGTGACGCCTGTCTTGGGAAGAGGGAGAGGGACAGAGAGAGAGAGAGAGAGATAGGGAGAGAGGGGGGATAGCAGATTATAGCCGTCGCCGACGTCATCATCATCGCTCTGGTAGATGTTGGTTAAATGGCGTGTTTTAATTCGTTTTTTCACTAACAGATCTCTATTTCTTTAATGAATGTTGCATATATTACGTTCTGTAACTAAGATTTGTTTATTTGAATACATTTTCAACAAATAATCTTTATTTTAAGCGAAATTGAAACTACTAGCTGTGTCTGTGTATATCGTAGACACATACGTACGCATAAACATATGAAGAACGTTGACTACTACTGCTGCAAGCAAACGTATATGTAGTAGTACGAATAGCTGTATGTAAACATAACCACGCGTATTTATTGTAAATATCAGTGATGAAGTTATTGTTTCATTAATTAATTAATAAAGAACAGGTTTTGAATAAGAGTGAATCTGTTTGTTTTTTTATTGAGGAATGTTTTTTTCGTGAATTTTGAATCATAGAAATCTACGAAAAATACGGGTTTTAGAACATCGATTGACAAAATCAAAGAGAATGGCTTCGAACTGACGAAGAAAAGAAGCAGAAGATACCCCGCAACAACAATTACCGACGCCGACTACGCCGATGACATAGCGATACTGGCAAATACACCTGACCAAGCCGAAACACTTCTGCATAGTTTGGAACGAGCAGCAGCAAGCATAGGCCTCCATGTTAATGCACATAAAACGGAATATATGTGCTATAACCAAACGGGGGACATCTCCACTCTAGAAGGAACCCCTCTTAAACTAGTAGACAAATTCACGTACCTAGGAAGCAGCGTCGAATCAACCGAAAAGGACATCGAAACGAGGTTAACGAAAGCATGGACAGCTATCAATAGGCTATCGACTATATGGAAATCAGACCTAACCGATAAAATGAAACGCAGTTTCTTCCAGGCAGCGGTCACATCGATACTGCTATATGGATGCACTACATGGACGCTAACAAAACGGCTGGAGAAGAAACTAGATGGCAATTACACAAGAATGCTGCGTGCAATCCTCAACAAGTCCTGGCGGCAACACCCAACAAGACACCAACTGTACGGCCACCTACCCCCTATCACGAAAACTATTCAAGTTAGGCGAACCAGACATGCAGGACATTGCTGGAGAAGCAGAGATGAACTCATAAGAGATGTACTCTTATGGATCCCCACACACGGCCGCGCAAAAGCAGGACGACCAGCACGAACGTACATTCAGCAGCTATGTGAGGATACAGGTTGTTGTCCTGAAGACCTACCTAGGGCGATGAACGATAGGGAGGAGTGGCGAAAGAGGGTCAGGGATATCCGTGCTGCCAGCACGATATGATGATGATGATGAAGGCATGTTATATTAATACAAAGAAAACCCCTCAAACCAATGAACCTTCGTAGAATTCCGTATTGGCACGTAAATACTTTTGTAATTTTTTTTCATAAAGGTCCTGTATGTAACTTTTTTTTTTTCTGCATCCATCATTTCACAGCTATTTAAACCCAACTTTATTCATCAATATTACCTTTTATTCTATGGGAAAATTTAATTGCCGTTATTGGAGAACATTACTTCAGTTGCCGAAAATATTTCAGTCGCTTCACTACATTCAATTTTATCACGGACTTTATTTACGAATTCTTTGTATCTTAGAATTTTTGGAAAAAATTAAGATTTTCAATGTTCTCGGTGTTTCCACGGATAACTTCAACTGGTCAAGATATAATATGTTTCAAGATTCATCAGATGGAATTTACATTTTGGAAGTTCCCTGTATTTAGCGTATAACGTCACTCGGGCTAATATTCCTGTGTTTCACGGGTAAGTAGATTATTCTCTAAAACATTAAAAAAAAGTTGTACTGCATTTGCTGTTAATGATCTGGATTTAAAATTAGATATAAAGCAAATGGATATTGTGTTAGACCTGAAAAATAAATCGTTTGGCCAGAGAAATGTAGCCGAGAAGCGAGAAACTATCAAAGTTGGGCGCCCAACTCCTTTATTGGTGAATAAGGTTAGAACTCTTTCGTTCCCATCCAAATGGTTTAATGACATTGACTGGTTATGTGCGAGTAAATCTGAGGAAAAACTCTATTGTTGGCCTTGCTAGCTTTTCACGCCTAAATCAGGGCAATCATGGACTGATACTGGCTATACTGATTATAGGCATATTTTGGCTGACTGCAAAATTCATTCGAAATCAATGACTCATTTGAACAATTATAAGCGTTTAAAAACATTTGGCATGTATGACATAGTCACTGCTATTAGTGAATCGGCCAAACTTGAAAGAGAAAGGAACAATAAATTAGTCGAAGAAAATAGACAATATCTGAAACACCTGATAAACGCAATATTATATTTTTGCAAACAAGAACTACCATTGCGCGAACACGATGAAGTGGAAGATAGTCTTAACAAGAATTATTGCAGTGTTTCTCTAAAATTGACAGTGTGTTTGCATCAAAACTTTCCGCCAAAGAAGGCTCTAGGCAATTTTCAGGTGTTTCCAGAACAATACAGAATGAAATTATATCTGCAATTGATAACGTGATTGCTGATGTTATTTACGCTGAAATTCAAAGTGCCCCATTTATTTCAGTGCAGGCTGATGAAACAACTGACTGTGCAATGCATGCACAGCTTTCGATTATTGTTAGGTATGTGAATAGATGCAAAATTATTGAACGATTCCTTGGATTTCATGACGTGAGCGATGACAAAAAAGCCACAAGATTAACTGATGTAATCGAGAATTCTTTAAATTCCTTCGATGATGCAAAATCAAAATTGGTTTGCCAAACTTATGATGGAGCAGCCGCGATGGCAGATGAACGGAACGGAGTGCAAATTAAATTGAGAGAGAGGGAATTTAAATACGCCGATTTCATCCATTGTGATGCCCATAAACTTGATTTAGTTTTGAGTAAAAGTACGGAAAAAGTTGATGGCGTTAAAATATTTTTCCACATTTACACAGCTTCAGTAAATTCACATCATCTAGTACGAAACGGAAGAGTGTGTTCCGAAAATTTGAAATCAGCATCCCATCTTTGTGTGCTACCAGATGGTTTTATAAATCAAGAACTGTATCCGCTATAAAAGACGATCGTCAAAAAATAATGAACGCACTCGAAGATATTCTTGATCATGGCGAAATATGGGATGAAGCAACACTAAGTGAAACCGACTATCTATTGTCAAAATTGAATGATTTCACTTTCATGTTTTTTATTAACTGTTTTTATGTCATTCTTTCTCAAGCAGAAAAAATATTTGACATTTTACAGTGCAGAAAACTCGACGTGAAATATGCTCAAGATAAAATACATGATTTCATTCAATCAATATCAAACAATTGTGACAATGAACATTATGAAATTATGATCCAACAAACAATGACAGACATGGAGATATCTAACGAATCACACGCTCCACCCACAAAAAGAACTAGGGGAAATCGAATCAACTACAAAAGTGAATATTTTGAAATAATTCAAAACATCATTTCGTCACTAAAGGAACGATTCGCCAACATAGGAGACTTTTCATATTTTGAATTGCTCGATGTGAAGAAGTTTGAAGTTTTTTCCTGTACATTCCGGTTTCCGGTTTCTTTGTTTAATGGCATATCAACTCTTTTTAGATTATTTAATGCCAAAGTCAATCTCCTAGAAGAACAGTACTATTTAACCCATAGCTGGCAGGATAAGTGTATTTGCCCGAAAGTGAACATAATAGCACGACTGGAGAACGAACTCGCGTACTACGATTTCGCAGTCCATCGCTTTAACCATTATACCACGAGGACACCCCCTGTACATTCCCTAAGCAACATATAGATGCATTGCAGGAAAAATACCCTGGTATTTTTTACCTAAAATCCTTGACAAGTGAGCTCAGGTATTTGTATTCTGACAATGATTTCAAAAAATGTACCTCAAGTAAAGCTATTTTGGAGATGCTTCATGAACTCGGTTTTTTGTCTGCAATGTCTGAAACTGTGAGACTGATACAACTTTTCCTTACCATTCCCGCTACTTCAGTTTCAAATGAAAGAAGTTACTCAATCTTGGACAGAATACGATCATTTTTGAGATGCACTATGGCTGAAGATCGACTTTCGTCTTTAGCCCGAATTTCAATTGAGAAGCAAATGCTTAAAGACTTAGAGCAAAGAAATGAATTGCACAATAAGGTAATAGAAAAATTTGCGGCCAAACCAAGACCCCTGGAGTTTATGCTCAAATGAGATGACCTTCCCAAAAACGCGCTTGACCTGCAGACACGCCCATTCAAAGGCATTTATAGACGAACACTAGCTGTGAAATGATGCAGCAAAAAAAGTTACATACAGAATCTTAATGAAAAAAAATTACAAAAGTATTTACGTACTACTACGTAATTCTACGAAGGTTCCGAAGTTTGAGAGTTTGAACCCGTATTTTTCGTAGATTTCTATGATTCAAAATTCACGAATAAACCATTTCTTAATTAAAAAAAAAAAACGATTGTGAAATGCTAATAAAAATCAATCATTTAATTATTTTATAATTCCATGAGACAAATGACCTGGAGAGTTGTGGACTTAATTGCTAACCTGGTTAGTTGTCATTATCATCAATTTCTTAATTATAATAAACATATTTTTCTCGTCATAGTAATGAACATCTGCTCTTTTCTTCTATACTTTTGAACGGAAAAAAAATTATCTTATCTACTGTATTAACAAGACTACAAATTATATAGTATTTTGATTGTTTACAAAACAACCACCATGCAAGGTACGTTAGTCAATCTGTGCTATACAATGGAGAATCACGCAATAGCAACTATGATGACTTACTTTGGGTCCACGGACCACGGGTTGGGAACTGAAGTTGACAGAGGGTGGGGGGCACGAGTAGCAAAAATAGGCTAGAGTCGCCACTGATATATATATATATATATATATATATATATATGTGTGTGTGTGTGTGTGTGTGTATGTATGTATATACATCATGACGTTACTTTAGTCAGAAAAACTGTTGAGTAAGGAGTGCGACTTGAACGTCAAATGCAAACATACAAATGAATACATTTTATGCTGTTTACCCTATGATTAACGAATATTTCCTCAATTTTTATCTATTTATTTAGCAAATTTATTTATTTCATTCTTTTAATTTTTCAACACCCAATATGGCATGAGGTACAAAAAACAGTCCTATCACGTGTGAACTTATTTTCTGAAAATGGCGTTCAGTTTGAAACTCTAATGGAAGGAACGTTATTTCTTAACTGTTACACACACACTAATATATATATATATATATATATATATATATATATATATATATATATATATATTTCAAGTTCTTGGCCACGAAGAGGATCTAATACATCTTATTTTTAAGACTTTATGCTTGGGCTTAAGGCAAAGGGAAACACAAATAGTTTGTTCAGCAGTAAAGTCTGGTCGCAGATTCCATTTTCAATGTGAGTAACCTTTAAGCTAACCTTGCCCTCTTCTTTTCATTCTTTTTCCCTTCTTTGTTTCTCTCCTATCGCTGTCAAGTCAGCCAGTCATGGAGAAGAAAAACTTTGAATTGAAATCAACTGTTGTCGACTTGAAAATTGACTTCGCGCCTTATCCTTTTGGTGACAGACGCGTTGGGTTCTATAAATATATATATATATATATATATATATATATATATATATATATATATATATATAACCTATTAACTACTTAATAAGATTGATAACTCTGTTTCAGGAGGATGTTTTTATTCTCATCTGGGAGCGCCACTTGGCATTTTCTTTATTATTGCCTGAGTTTCTTATGAGAAAAAAATTCTTAGACAAAATCCACTGTTATAGGCCGATTATTGAAAATAAATATAACGCCCAATTTGCTATGCAGCTTATTCCAGCAATTCCTTTCTTGGGCCATTTACATACAAAAATGACCCCTATGTCAATCAATCCCCTTGGAGTTCTGACACAAATATTCATTGCAAACCGAGTAGATAGTAGTCTTTTATAAATCTATCATCTAATCCTTTTTTCTCCCAACACATCATTTCGCAATCGATAAAAATATGTTTGGAAAGGAGGAAATATAGAATATGATGATTTTCTCCCTTCCTGTGTTTGCACATTGGAATTTCGCAGTCATCATTGTCCCTGGTTAAATAAAGACTTTGTTTATAAAAGACAGATTGAATTTCTCCATCTGAAAGCCATCTTTGATTCAGCGACGATATCTAAAAGAATGTAGAGTTCATAGAAAAATCCTAACTGTCTTTGTCATTCTTTAGAAGTATTTCTTGTTTTTTTTCTCAAGCATCCTTTAGGTTGCCATCTTTACAATTTATAACCTTTTGCTATGTTCATAATTTTTGTCTTTTAAGTTTCTTTCTTTCTGCTTTTTGCATCACCACTGAGGAGAATAAGCAACAGAGGTCCTTATATTTGAGCGTAGCTGTGTTTTTGTATTTCTCTTCACCGACTAAAGGATGCTTTCATCACCATTATTGATATGGCTGACGTTGGAGGACAACGCTACAATATATATATATATATATATATATATATATATAAATTCGTTTAAAGAACATGTGATAAATAAAAAATGTTGAATAGCAGAGAAGTATAAAGGCTAAAAGTAATTAAAATCTCATATTCTCATGTTTCATTATTATAGATTTCATGTATCGAATAATGAATTGAAGACCCAGCCATCAGATGAAACTTTATCAATAAAGAAAGAAGGTGAGATTTTGATTACAATCTATCTGTATTTATCCAAAACCTCCATACGAGTAGGATGCAACACAAGGTCAATTTTTATGCGAAGTTTAACAGGTTTAATGATGATAGCCCATGAAATGTCTAAAAGCACTCAGGACAGTTTTGGTAAATTCATCCATCAATTCCAAGACACTTACCTGAAAACTTGAAAGGATCTTCATAAAATTATGTAGACAAAATGGGTCTTTATTAGTTTTACATATGTATACATATATTATTTGAACGTGTCTTTGAGCAGGTCTTTGTGTATTGAATGTTCTTCAGGTGGATCAACTTTAACGGAAGGTTCTATTCATTTATAATCACTTATACGTAAATGTGGACGGGCATAAAATTACGTAGGCGGCGTAATGTTTATTGTCAAAAGAAAAGAACTCAATAACCTAAGTTCATTTTCCCTTGATGGCTGCTAGCTTTTCACTTTACGCTCTTGATAAAGAAATGTATCCATCTAAAACCACGCCCCATTTGTAGGTTAAAGAGTGGGGCTGAATTGCGGTGATCGATCTTGAAAGAAATACCAGAAACAATGATCTAGATTCCCAAATGCAGTTCGACGTTCCTTCAGCTTTGTTCTGTTGACTTCTGCCGTGACACTGCCGTGACACTGTTTTATAGTAACCTGTCTTTTCCTTAGAAAACATTAGTGATGTGAAAAGAAGAAATCGGCTGGTTGGACAATTGCCGGGCATATATACAAACTTATCTCGGCCTGTATCAATATCTGAAACCAAGATGTTGGTCCATAGCTTCATGGGGCTGACGAATGCTATAATCACAAATTTTGTCAACAGCATTGCCGATAATTTAACTGCCGGATCCACTCTTACTGCTATGGTCCCATATAAAGGTTTAATAGAAATATTTAATCATTTTCTATACTTCCTATCATTTAACTATGTACAAATAGAATTACTAGAGTTTAATTGTGAGTACACAAATGAGCTGTAGCTCGATTAAAAACTTTTACTAACAAACTATTGGTTAAGAAATCATATATACCGTAAAACAGAAGCAACCAAACAACCAATCTTTCTCTCTCTCTCTCTCTCTCTCTCTCTCTCTATATATATATATATATATATAAGGTATCAAATAATTTTCCCACAGATTTGATGAAACCCTAACAATTCTTACCACTCCTGGGGATAGTGTCATATTTATGACATCCTGTTATGGCTTATCTGTATGGTGATACCTGTTAGAATTCTATATTATATATCTTCTGGAAAACATGTTTAGAATGATTTTGAACTACATTAATACATTGGCATTTATAGTATTGATATTGCCATAAAGCACGAAGCGTTTACCTGTTTAAAATGATCTTGAACTGAATTTAATTGCTTGCAAATTATTAGTATTACCAATACTTGAAACTATGTTTTTGCTAATTATTACTTTTAAATACGAATACTTGTGTAAATCATTTGCATCAAGAAAAGTTACTTGAGAATACAATTGTTTGTACATACTTTTTCTGATTATTAAATAAGAACAATTTATTGAAACCATGTTAGATATACTAGAGTTAACGAAGTGTTTACCTATTTTAATTATTGAAGGTACATTTTTGTACCGTAGATAATAAGAGACCTTAATGGATTAACTGAACCCAGCATAGAATAACCCAAGGGTTGGCATGCTTTAAAACAAACCAATCAACCAATCAACTATCCATACCATCAACCAACCTTGAATATAGTTGGAATGTTTGTAAATACTACGGTAATTTTGTTCTGATTTTCCTTTCGCTTCGACCTTGAAACAGTGATTTTATCAGTTACACGAAAAACGACTCCTCTTTAAATGATTACAATGGCTTTTTTCTTTGTGTTAGTGTTAGCAAAAAAAGTTTCTTTCTTTCCAAAGAGATCGGGTTCTAGAAATGTCCTATCAGAACAGAAAGTTTGTTAGAGGACATTTTAAAAGTATATTCTACTCTTTTTGATTGGACAGTCTTGTTTCTAAGTGCCAAAGCAGACATTTGAGGGAGTTAATATTCGTCATAAAAAGATATTGAATTACACTCGACTACTTGTGAAGTATTTACAGCAAACCTGGTCTTCATGATTTATTGGACTGAAATCTAATCAAGAATATCATCAAACAATAAATGATGAGGCCTTTTTTAAGAGGTACCATGAATTGATTCTTAGCAGGCATTTTTTCGCTGTCTTACCAAGTCTTTTGCTCCTCTCGTCTTATTCGTTTTCAGGTTGTTTTTCATTTTTTAAGTCTTTTGTCATTCGTTTTTACTTTCATTCTTCTCCTGTTTACTAAACCTCTCCGTCAGTAATAGCTGATCAGAGCAACTGCTTTACAATGAAGCTAAAATAATTGGCTTCGTACAGCCTATAGCCAAAAGGAATGGACACCAAGTAGTTTTGGTCTGCTAACTGTTAACTTACACGTATGTATGAGTTTCACAATGAGTAACAAATATTCCCTCCAGCAGGATTTGACCCATAGATGGAACCCGTTTTTGTGTAGTTCGTAAAAGTCTTATTGTTGCACAGTTATATGATATCAACAATCCCTATCTAATGAAAATAATTCGCATAGAGTTGTGTAGCTTCAAGCATTCCTATGTAATACTAATAATTATATGGTTTCAATAAATTAAGAATAATCGTTTGTTTGCACAAAGTAGATTTATTTAAAGGCATATTAACCTTCATGCTATCCTTGTATAAAAACAGTTGTGGTAATATTTAACCCGTCGCTTAAGAAGATAAGAGAGTTCATACCTTTTCCAAAGGACACACAGTTCCATGATTTCAACTAACTAATGATAATTATCTTTAGTAAACGATTACATCTTCATAGAACTATTCTTAACGCAAATAATTTACAGTTACATGGCATCAAATATTTCTTTTCTAGTACGAATAATCTTTGAAAAAATTTATTTGACCCATTTGACAAAACCCAACTAATACGACCACTCTGGGTCATAGTGAACATGGGAGCAACAACAAGAAAGAGGAGACTCCTCATTCTCTAGATCTCTAGAACTGGAGTCTCACCACCGGAGGTATTTTAATTTAATGGCCAGAGCACTTACAACTGTGGGTCAGAGTGAACCTGGGTATAATACCCCCCCGACAAAAAAAAAAAATACGATCCTCATCACCGAATGCAGTTTAATGTCGTACCCAGTACAATGTATATAAGATTTTACCCGTCTGCAGTGTGGTTTAGTCTGCGTATTCTATGTCTCACTGATAGAGAGATTATTAAACATATACCCAACAGTTTATGATTATGAAATTTTCACCTGTTTGAAATAATTGCGAAAATTTAATTTTTGCGCTGTATGTCATTGGAGAACATAATTATTCAACTGAATTTGGAGAAATCTATTGATCTAGATCTGTTTGAAAATTATTTTTGTTGGATGGGAATTCTTGGAAGCATATTATAGTTTGCAAATTATTAGTATTAGATAGGAATACCCGATACACAACAATAGCTAGTCGTCGAGTAATTGTGACTGAGCTCAGTTCAAATCCTGACTCACGATACCAATTGTAATACTGTGCTGAATCCGTGTGTGCCTTCTTCAGTTCTCTCTTTTCATGCAGACATTCTTTGAACTGCTTTCTCAGCTCATATTGCGTTTTAATATCCTCATGAAGGTGTCTTACTGTTGATTGCAATGTCTCTAGCGACCCAGCACAGCTACAAAACTGGCAGGCTAATGTCAGCCTGATTTCAGTCGACACTTCACTTAGAATAAAAAAAAGGTTTAGTAATAATGAGTTCTTCTGTGTCAGACTTTGGCAATATAAAACATCAAATTTTAGAATAATTTATTAGCTTTTGGTCGTCAGTGATTTTTGCAGAATTTAGCAAACTTCGCCAAACTTTTATTTGGCAGAGCGATAATACTGTACTTCTAAGAAAGGGTGGTCCCAATTACCCATCACACTAATTTCTATATTTTGCGCATCTGATTGTTTGATTGACCCCTGTCAACAATGTATTCAAAATACACCCATTGCTTGAGGTATAAGTTCCATTAACATGTTCTGACCCTGATTTCAGTTGTTAATTTCTCTTATAAGTTTCTTACTTTGTTTTTACAAACAACAGACCTAGTTTTTAATTAAAAATTATTTTTTGATATTCGGATACTTTACTTAGCTTCTCATTAACTTCTAAAATCACAATCTCGCGATCCATATCGCCACTGTGGTAATTATGCAGAAACGGTTTTATTGCTGCTAAATCCAAATTGCAGTCTTCACTGAGATAAAAAGAAGGCTTTAATTTCGGAACATAGCTCGTAATTCAGATATAAATAAATGATATATTCATGCATATCTAAGTTTTTCATATAAATGATATATTCATGTATATCTAATTTTTTTTTTAACTATCTTTCACAGTCTGTTTATATCAATATCAGTCAGTTCATATGTATGTATGTATGTATGTATAAGAGACTCTTTCTTTCTTTCTTTCTTTCCTTCTTTCTTTCTTTCTTCCCCCCCTCTCTCTCTCTCTCTCTCTCTCTCTCTCTCTATATATATATATATATATATATATATATATATATATATATATATATATATATATATATATATATATATCAGTCTTTTAATATCTATCAAAGCGTTCCCACCGACCATACTTCTTATTTCTAATCCTTCCTCTGCTTTACACTCACTGAAATTCTTATCTTCATTTCACTTCTCTTCTTTTCGTTTATCAACTCATTAAACCTATTTCTCTCTCCCTCTCTCTCTCTCTCTCTCTCTCTCTCTCTCTTCTTTCCCTTTTGTTCAATCACCTCTTTTCTTTCTTACTCGATCCCTAATATAACGAACCTTTTAACACTGGGCTTGGAATTCTCAGCCGTTTTTAACTGAAGACCTCCGATTTGCCATTATTTAAAAATGAAAATCTCGGTAAAACCCATTAATTAACATTTTTAGCTCTACTAATTAACAAAGCAGCCGATTTGATTTCTTCTTCCCGACTTCTCTTAATTAAAAGTTTTAATGCTTTCATCCGAACCCGTTTACAATTGAAATTCAATTTTTCTCTGTCAGTGTAAACATATACGTCTGTTTAATATAGCAATTTACAATGTTTCTAATTGCATGAATATGATTTTCAAATGACACCATAAGATCTTTTTCCAGTTATTGACTTGCCATGTTTTATCTGGACATTTATTTCGATCAATTATGTTAAGTTGATCGCAATATTTATGTTTCAGTCCGTAAATAAGTTGGGAGACAGAAAATAGGAGAACAGAGAGAAATATAAACATGAGAAAGAAAGAAAATTCTCAAAGAAAAGAAATACAAGAAAGAAGGAAAAAAGAAAGAAAGAAAGAAAAATATAAGAAAATCAACAGAAAGATGAAATAAAGAAGACAGAACGAAAACGACTGAAAGAGAGAAAGAAGAAAGCATAAACTTTTTCTAAAAAAGAAATATGATATAAAGAAAAATATAAGAAACATAGAAAATAGAAAGAAAAAAATAAAAATAAAAGAGAAAGAAAAATTTAGAAAGCAAGAAAGTAAAAAGATGAAAGAAAAAGAAAAAAGGAAGAAAAGCAAAATATTAGAATGAATGAAAATGAAATACAAAGAAATAGAATAAAATACAGGAATAAATAAATAAATAACGTAAGAAAGAAAGAAAGAAAGAAAGAAAAAAAGAAAGAAAGCGAAATATTAGAGAAAGAATGAAAGATGAAATTATAACAAAAGAAGGAAGATATAAATGAGAGAAGAAAAGGCTGTATACGCTAAAGGAAGAAAGAGAGACGAAAGAAAGAAAATGCCAAGAGAAAATAACAGAAAGAAAAGAGAAACAGAAAAGAGAAAAACAAAATATAGGAAAATATTAAGAACGATAACAAGATGATTTCAGTCAAACAAAATGTCGACACTTCAGTGAGCATAAAAAAAGGTTTAGTAATAATGAGTTCTACTGTGTCAATCTTTGGCAATATAAAACCTCAAATTTTAGAATGATTTCAATTAACAGTAATTCATTTACTTAGCTTTTGGTCGTCAGTGATTTTCGCAGAATCTGGCAAACTTCGCCAAACTTCTCTTCGGCCGAGCGATAATACTGTACTTCTTAGGAAGGGTGGTCCCAATTATCCATCTCACCAAAAGTAAGAAAATAATATAAGAAACAAAGAAAATACGAAGAAAGAAAGTTAAAATGAAAAAAATGTAGAAAGAAAGAAAAAGAAACATAAAAAAAAGAAAGATTTACTACGAAGGAAAGAAAGAAAGACCTGTGATCATCGTGTTCTATCTTAGAGACCAAGTCAAAATGAACAGAAGAGAAAGACCTGGAAACCGATTTCAATAGCGCAGCATTTAAGTTTCGGTTTGCGTTTGAGCTCGCTAGTCAGGTGTTATTGGCCTAAGAAATTCAATAAATGTTTCCTTACATTAGGAATATAATTTACTTTATTTAATTGAAATAAGTTTAAGATTAATTCATTACATTTTGAATTGTATGTACAGTAGCAAGCATAAAAATCAGAACGATGTTAAAAAAAAGGCTAAATGTGAAATAACTTTTTATTTTAAAGCTTCATGGAACATTTTATCATGGAAAAATTAGGATATAAAGGTAAATCATATAATTCCCGAATATAAAGCTCAATAAACTTACTTTGATAAAGTTATAAGAATCATTATATAAAATTCGAAGAAAACGGATGATCAAAAACAGAAGAACGATTTTTAAAATCCGTAAAATTTAATAATTATTTTGTATTATTAAAAAAAAATTCAGGGTAAGATTATTAAGTTGGAGATTTAACTAAATTACACTAGGTCTTCACCGGTTCTTGGCTTGTAAAGATGGCGAAAAAATCTGTGACAGCATTAGAATTTAGAAAATTGGTAGTTAAGTTGTGTAATGAAGATAAACCCTCGATTAGGGATAATTCAAAGACTAAGGGAAAATCTAAAAGTGTTATTCATAGTATTTTTAGAAACCTTGAGGAAGCTGGGTCTAGTTAAAACACGAAACCACCTGGCAGACCTGGGAAAACTACTGCAAGGGAAAATAGATGGATTGGCAATGAATGAAAAATAATCGATTTGCGACAGCAACCACTGTCTCTAAAAGAGTTAATGCTAACCTTGTCATTTAAATATCAAGGTACATTATTTCTGGAAGACTTAATGAAATAAATTTGAACAGTTCAATAGCTTCTACGAAGCCTTAAATTTCTAAAAAGAACAAAATGAGCCGATTGAAATTTGCCACTGATCACGTCATATGGACTAAAGAACAGTGGGATTCTGTTCATTTCAGCTATGAGTCAAATTATAAGCAGCGTTGAATTTGGGGGAGAAAGTATGATGGTGTTTGGCAAGATTCAGCAGCTGGTTCATGACCTCTTGAACGGCTATACGGTAAAATTAACGCAACGTTATTCAAAGAGATACTGAAGAACTATGCTGTACCAAATTTGAGAACTGCGATTAATCAACCAGCTGTATTTATGTGAGATAACGCTCCATGTCACACACCAAAGTCTGTTAAACCATTTCTTTCCGAGGAGGATGTTACTATTATGAAATGGTCTGCTCAAAGTCCAGACATGAATCCTATTGAGAATGTTTGGAAGTTACTTAATGAAAGAGCTAAAGAAAAGAACCCAAGAAACGTGGAATGGACTAACTTGAAAATATCCGTTGATGTATGCATGACATTAATTCGCTCGTGTACCAAAAGATGTCAAGCTGTTATTGAAAGTAAAGGTCTACACATCAAGTACTAATGAATTATGAACGCTATTTTCATTTAGATATGATGTATCCATTATACTAGTGTGATTTTGTTAATTGTTCTGATGTTTTTGATCATCTATTTTTCTCATGTCATAATTATTCTTATAACTTTTTCAAAATAAGTTTATTGAGCTTTATTTTTGGGAATTATATAATTTACCTTTATATCCTTATTTTTTCATGATAATGTGTTCTATGAAGCTTTAAAATAAAAAGTTATTTCATATTTAGACTTTTTCTTAACATCTTAATCATTATGCTCGCTACTGTATATTTTGTGTGTTTAAAATAGGATGTAGGAATTTTGGTCTTCTTGTAAATTTGAATTCTAAGCTGCTTATTTTAAAATAATTTGAATCCAATCAAAAAAGTTCGCCCCTATATGTTTAACATTTTCCACCTAAAGTTTGAGGTTCTTTTTAAAAAACAGAAGTAAAAAAGCGTCTTGCTTTTGCCATGAGATTTCCATTTTCCGAAGATCTTTTTACACGCTCATGTTTTTACTGTGAAATTCATATAGGCAAAATGAAAATAAAATGCCACTATTTGTCAATGGTCTCTTAGTCATTTTAGTATTTTTATTTGTTATTGTTATTCATAAGAATTATTCATTGATGAAATTTTATTCTTTTATGAGTATTTGTTTTTTTAACTTTACACTATTTTAGGTTAGTTCAAATCTCCCATTAAACGTAAAAATTGAAGCAATTGTATAATTTTTCACGGGAAAATAATGAAAAACATTAGAGAATGTTTTCACATATATTTAATGATATATAATTATAACTAAAATCTAAACATTTGATTCATTATTTATTTTTGATATGGTAAAAAGACTGTGAATGTGAACAAAATTAATCAGTCATTTTCTAGAGTCTTTTAAAGTTTTTAGATTTCGACATTTTTCAGTAAAAAGTTTAAGTTTATTTTTTCAAACTTTCTGTTAAACATTTATTCAATAATTTTGAAAAAAAAATGCAAAAATAAACAAAAAAAAAAAAAACAAACCCCGAACAGTTGCTCTTCAAAAATCGGATTCTCTTTTTTTGTGCCCGGTTTATTTGTTTTTAAAAGTTAAAAGTTCACCATATTTTCTTTTTATTATTGAGTGAACTGTAATGATTTACTTATCAAAATGAAAAAATGTCATCATATTACATTAAGTAAATGTCTTGTTTTTAACTGATGTACCTTTTTTCGAAAAAAAATTTCAGCGATTGTACTTACACTTCGAAATTTAATAAGAATAAATTACCATAGTTATTTTACCAAATTACTTTGATATTTTTTCTAATATTGTAGTTATTCATAAAGAACAAATGCATTCATAGAATCGTTTTTAAATTTGTTTTTAATTAAAGTAAAATAAACAAATATTAATGTTTAGTTTAATTTTTTAAATGGTCCACAAATGTCAGTCCTACTACACAATTAATTAAAAATCCACTTGGGAAAGTTTTTACGTAAATTAAATGTCATATAATAAAATTCTATATATCTAATTCGAACGAAATGCTGCTCGGTTAGTTTTTCCGGTTCTTCAAAGGTATTTATTTATTCACTCAAGTTGAGCACAAAATTATTTTTTCGCTGAAGGATACTGAGATTAAAGTGCACTGCAGTCTATTTCCCCGCCTTAGGGCAGTGTATCAAAATAGCCAAAACTAAAAACCCCAGTCCAAGGAAGGTGTTTCCTAGAGAAGCAGCACTCGGGGTTTCTCCCAGCTAATAGCTGTTCTTATGCCGAAAAGTGTCAGAAATTTAGATACTTTATTAACTTGATAATAAATAAAAAGATTTATATTTTGCAAACTTTTGTTAACAGTGTCCCATAAAAACAATATACAAAAAATCAATTTGAAATTTCCTTATTTTAAACATTGTTTTGGGGGAAGGTAAAAATTGGGGTAAAGAGTATTATTAATCTGGCTTGAAATGTTACCCCTAAATTGAAGGAGTAAAAGAAATAATTGAGCAAAAGAAGCTTAATCTATCATTTCAACTATAACCAAGTTTCCAGTAATGCCCCTGAAGTATCGTGTCTTTGCTTGCATAACAAATAACAGAAACCAGAAAGACGAAACTGTGAGTGAGCTAAATATTAGTAGTTTATCGTTTTCCAAAAAGCAAAAGCGTGTGTGTGTGTGTGTGTGTGTGTGTGTGAGAGAGAGAGAGAGTCAGTTACAAATGCCCAGCTGAGTGTTTAAAAATTACTGGTATTTGTCAAATTCAGATTTTTATATATCCTAGAAAAATGGCCTAAAGGTTCCACCATCGATATGGTTAGGTGTGCTAAAGAGTCAAATATCAACACCATCTACTGTTCAAAAGGATATGAAAAAAAAGCAAAGAAATCTCCGGTACTGCTTAAAATCAAATTATTGATGAATGTTCTTCAGAAAGACATTAAATTCTGTAACCAGTTATAACATTTTCGAAAGCAAATATTTCAACTATTCAGTCATCAAAAGTTATCGATGGTACCCTCTTTTTATTGAGAATGTATACAGATTTGCCGTTTCAAATCATGGAGGTAAGTGTTAAATTAGCAGCCAGTCCCAAAATAAAAATACAGTTGATACTTGGTCAATATCGGAAGAAATTACCCGATTTTAAAATTTTATACCTTTTCAGTCAGAAATTAACATTGAGTTACATATTGCTCGCATGATGGGCTTGGTAAATATATATCTTGAGTCAGAAAATTTCAGCAATAGCCTCCGAAGTGCTTGTAATTGAATACAGTTAAGTTTTAGTAATACATTCTTTGAGTACTATGCAGTGTCACGGTGATTGTATAATAGATTAAGACAGTATTTTCAATTACCATCATTAGCATCGTTATGAATGATGACAACAGTAGTTTCAAAACTAAAAGAAAAATCTTTTTTGTTATTTGTATTTAATACTAATGCCTGTCAAAAAGGGTACGTAATTCTCCGCCATGAAACATCAAGAAAATGCAACTATATCAAGACTAACAACTATTTGGCAAGTTAGTTGAAATTCCATCTCTACTTTCTTAAACATAACTTGCTATTATACTTATATGTCTTAAGATTGATTCTAATTATAAAATTAACATCAGTCTTTTTATTTGAACAAATTGAGTTTATATTTCAGACCATTGCCTCTGATGTAAAGGAAATTAAATGTAATGGTATCCGAGTAAATCAAGCTTTTTCAAAAGTTATATTCCACACTCCCTGAAAAAGCTTGGTTAACTTAAGGTAATAAACATTTGGTTTTCAATTATGACCATCTGTTGAAAAATATTCGCAATTTGTGGTTCACAGATACTGGAGCAAAATTTGTAACAAAATGGGCACATCTTAAACAATTATACCGTTTTGAATTTGAAGGAGTAATTAAACTTTCAGATTTAAATAATATTCTATTGATCTAAAGCCCAGAAAAAGACAACAAGGTTCTCGTTGCCTCACTGAAAAAATGTATTTTTGACTTAGTTTAGAAGAAGCGTAGATAAGAATGTTACTGCTATCTTCATAAACAAAGTTTTGACATGGAGAAATTTTAAATGGTGAGACCCTACAAGTTGGAATAGATCTCCAAATGACAGCTGACGTGGGTTTATCATTGCATTTGGTTTAATGATTCGTAATATGACTGGGAATCAAGGTAATCGTTTAAAACAATTTTCCAAACATACTGTTACTACCATACTTGCTATAGAATTGTTAATCTATGTTGACTCCTTTTAGCTACAAGTCTTGAATATGTGCTATTTGGGCAATTCATAACTGATCCATTACAAAAAGTATTTAGTAAACTTTCTTTAGGATCAGATGGCACCTATTTTGTAAATGTCCAACAGTGTATAGAAAAGCTGCTTATTAAGCAGACACTTTTCTTTTCAAGTCAATATGTAAATTCTAATGTTTTTGATGTTAAAACAGGTAATCAAGGTACATCTTGTGATGATAAATATTGTGAGGAATGTTTAGTAATTTTTGACAATCTGGAAAATTTTAAATCATTTCTTTCTGATCATCTAAAATGGCTATGCCTTGTTCCTTGCTCGCATTCATTCTGGTGCTTATGATTTCTTGCTGAACCCGAAAACGTATATTATATAATCTTCTGATAAGAAGACGTCTTCCGACTCATGCCATCATTAATTGAATCCTAGAATGATAATAGATTAAAAAACAGATTCATGGTTGATTCAAACAGGAGTACTATTAGCTGTGTCTTAGTGGCAATAACCTAAAAATCTTAAGCGTTTTTATTTATGGGTTACATTCAACTCAAAAACTGGATACATTCGAAATACACAATAACCGACCAGTTACGTACATCAACATGTCCAAGTATGATCTTGACTCCCTATCGTCAGGAACTAAAAGATAGTCGAGTCTACGCTTTCAACATAAACAGGTATATCCTCAAGTATTTTGCCTGTTATTTCTTGCCAAATAAAAATTGGCTTTTATCAAACTCTCTCAGGTTTCGTTCTCCTTGCCTTTGCTGTTCATCTTAAACATTTGTGGGATCTTCATATTCATTGACCCTGTAACAAACGGAAAATGTCAGACACATCGTCAATTTATTACTAGTGCTGAAATCTTCTTCTGAACCGGTATCAAGAACAGAGAGACATATAGTGTTATTTTCATGATGATGAAAAAGAGTTCTACTGTTTAACAAGTCGTAAACCAACACTCTGGTGGGGCGGTTTCACTAAATTTAAGTCGTTCTTCGTCGCTCAGTCAGTTATTAACTGCTGACCCTTTTAAAAAATCCCTATATCTCATGTGTGACCGTTTCTTGTACTTAAGGTTACCTTTTGGTTGACAGTTTCATAGCCAGGTTCACTGGTAATTTTAGGTCGTCTCTACATTTTACCTGATATCCCTTCATGACTTCACTTCTTTTGTTCTTTCGGTTTCCTGTAGGAGTGACTTTCTATGACACGCACTGAACAGCCCATTCTATGACATTAATCTGATCAAAAGTTTCAATATAAAGAAAAAAACAAAGGTATTCAACAGTTTTATCTATGTCTCTACGTCAACTTCAACTTAGTAGTCCCGGGAATTTAAATCAGGAGAGACGGAAGGTCACTTAGGGAAGTAGAGACATGACTGTAAACATCTGCGCTGTAATTTCTTGTATCGAACGTCCTCTCCTTATCATGTTGGATTTGTTTTGTACAACGTTTTCCTTCTTCTAGACTAGTTGCTTTACTTGGGGAAAAGAACACAGTCTATCCTATTATCTATTCATAACTGTGAGAAAAAAGATGTATTTATACCTTTACCGATCAAACATTATTCAGGATCTGAACTCTGGACTTTGATTCTATTTCTTATGATGGGAGCCATTATACTAAGCGTACATCCGTAATTTTCGGTTGTCTGACAACAGCCAGGATAAATGAACGGCCTGAGTAGATTCATAACGATGAGAGAAAAAACGTCCTAAATTTTTACCAATTCAAAATAATCACGTCATTTGCATGTGTCTTTGTAATAAAGTTTTCAACATAAAAAACTTGATAGTATTCCTCGCAACGACGTATCTATATATTTAAGAAGATCAGGAAGCTAATAAAATATTAGGTGGACAAGTACAATGGATTGTACAAAAATATAAAATGTGCAGGTAATTTTGGAAAATTTGCGATAGACTAACACTTAATCTATTTCATTGAATGATTATTCACCAATGAGTCTGAAGCATCTATTTATCGTTACCTGACATTAATTCCCGCCCCAAACCTGGAGATAGTATCGGTTAACCAGTAAGACGACCTGTATTGAAAGTGGGTTACGGAGTCAAGACGAGATTTATCCTCCCCCAACCGAAACCAGTTTTGCAGAAAAAAGCAACCAAAATCATGATATGAATATGGGAGCCGATGATTAGAGGAAAGGTGGCACGTATAAAAGTTATATTTTTGCGTGCCAGAAAAACGAATTGCAAAATAGGTAGTTGGTCAAAAATTTTCAAACGAGACAGATGCCAAATCGCCCTGTTAAAAAAGCAGAGAAATAACATAGCCAATTTACTGAAGGCGAGCAACCGCCGTACAGATTAAGACTGAAGAATCTTTTGGAAGAAAAAAAGAGAATAGAAAATCCTATAATTAATCTTGAAGCTGTTCATGATCATAGGGATGGTAATTAAAGAATAAATAACTTTGAAAAGAGAAAATTGACTAAACTTTCAGTTGACTAGAGAAAGTGAAAGAAAGTAAAAAATATCAAAATTAAAAGAAAAGAAAAGAAAAAGAGAGAAGTCGTTTATGAAATCTCCGATGAGATAATAGATTGAAAGAAGCACCTTATTCAAGATAAGTAAAGATTGTTAGATACTTCCTCTGCTTTTATATATTATGATTGCATACACATATGAAGCTGTCATATCTATCTGCACGCACCATTACACATAAAAAATGTTAGGAATGTTTGTTTTGTTAATATTTTGATCCTCTTTGTCATTCTTATTCATTTGTATTAAGCAAATATAAGGTCTTGTTAAATAATTCCGTTCAACAGTTTTCGATTCATGACATTTTTATTTTTAATGTATCACAGACGATTCCGCGGAATGTTCAATGAATATTCATGTGAATGTTATATTTATATCTAATATATTTGGGATCCCGTCTGAGATAAAATTCTGTTTTCTGGCTTCGTCCGGGATATAGATATTTTTTATAATTCCGGATTCCTACATGTTTTGGAACTCGTTTTGGAAGATTATATATTCCAGAATTTTGCAGTTTGAAGACTTATCCCTAAATTTGCATAGAATATTTCGTTCAAGCGTTCTGATACATTCCGGTTCGTAACACTATATATATTTGGAAAACTAATTACGTTTTAGCTGAGAATATAAAAAACTTTCTTTGAATATTGTCTTAAAAAATGTACTCAACTTCAGTTTCAATGATTGCAGCTCAACAGACCCAAGAAAAGATGAGATCGTTGGGATGAGAGGTTCTAACGCTTTAAACTCACCAGATTTAGAATTTGGAGATGTTCATTTGATTTGATCCATAGAACATTTCATAAGAGACTGAAT
The DNA here is from genome assembly GCA_963585895.1 of Sepioteuthis lessoniana. Classification (NCBI taxonomy): domain Eukaryota; kingdom Metazoa; phylum Mollusca; class Cephalopoda; order Myopsida; family Loliginidae; genus Sepioteuthis; species Sepioteuthis lessoniana. The sequence goes on from OY757938.1 coordinate 33,460,657, forward strand.
ATTCAGAAAGAAATAAGTTGAAAAAGAACTTTCAAACATTTTTAGGGAAAACCCTCAGATTTCTTCAGATTCGCAAATTTTTGATCTGTTGAATTGCAGTCGTTAAAAATGTAGGTGGTTGTATTTTTACTAATACTATCCTTAAATAGATTTACATTATATTGGATTTTATATTTTCTCTGGAAAAACTTGATTTCTTTCCGTACCCCCCCATTTTTACACATCTATCTCTCTATGAATCTATTTTCTTGGATAATAACCATTACGCTAAATGAGATAGATAGATAGATAGATAAGGAAATAAGTAAATAAATGGAGAGACAGACAGACAGACAGACAGAGACAAAGACAAAGACATATCAATCACAACAAGCTGGAGTAGATGGCTACTATAGCCCCAAGATAAATAAGATTAGAATGGTTTATTAATAGTTTGGGAAGATGGAGTAAGATATAAACAATCTGAATAGGAGAGAAAGATCAAAGTATACTAATATTTGGGTATCCATCTGTGAAGATGTCGTTTGAATATCACTAATCATAATAATAGCGATTAAACAATCAAGGCAATCAACCAGAAAGTTTTGGGCAATCATCTATTCTTACCGCTACTGAGATGTCCTTTGCAGTCATTTCTGCACATATTTGTACTCTAATGATGGCTTAGGGTTTGTTACATTTTTCCGCTTACGCCATTGGTAAAAGTTTAGGCTCTAATAAAAGGTCATTCTTTCAAATGAAAGAAAATTGACCCAGCATAATATGCGCCTAAATATCTTAATACAAGACGAAGTAAGCAAACATCCATATAATGGGTAACATTAACTTCAATACTTATATTCAACTTCATAGGATTTTTTCTTTGTTTCTAAATTGAAAATACTTAGCGAAGCAAAAATTCTACTAGCTTTCGGATAATAAAGGATACAACACCGCAAATTCACGCCATATCAAAATAAGACTTTTAGAGGTATTTTAAGATAGATTCATTTGAATAAGTGTGCTGAATGCCAAGGTGAGTGTTTTCAAGAAAATTTATGGTTCATTCACGGTTCTTTTCTGTCTTGGTAAACACAGCTTCAGTCTCAATGCTCAATATAAAGCACGTGGGATCTATGTCTATGCTATTTCGATTTCCGACAATATGTACGATGTTTACACACCAACTTCTTTCCAGATGTCTTTGAGTTTTGTATAATACATCATTGCTTCGAGGTGTCCTTGATGACACTTGGTTTTGGCAACTTCTAAGTCATCCTAGTAAATCAAAATATAAAATTGAACCTATTACGCGTTAGTTTATTATACTTTATCGGTTTATTTTAATTTAACAATCGAGATATGAACTCTTGAAAATGAAAATAACAAAGAAATGAGAGAAAAATAAGACAAGTAAAACTGTAATAATTTATCCGTCGTAGAGTTATCTCCCCTTAAAGTGGCAAGCCTCTAACCTTAATAGACCACTTTACATGCCTCAGCATCAACGCCTCATCTATTGAAACGGATCTCAACATACAGATGGAGAAGACGTGCACTATTATCGAAAGTTGGTCGATCATATAACAAATATGGCCGCTATAAATAAAGTGACATTTCTTCCAAGCTGTTGCTGTGTCAATAGTACTGTATAGATATGTTATATACCCACAGAAGAACAGATAATATCACTTATATATAAAATTAAAAACTCTCTTTTTATTTACGAAAGGTCACAATTTTTCGTGGGAGAGTCACATAGACATTGAATTGCTATCTTCATAAAGCCTTGCTTCTTCATATTTTAACCCGGGACCGCCGCCTCACCTGAGCAAGTGCCCAAAACTGCATTACTGCTCACTGTTTACTGATAACTCAGCTGACTGACTACTCTCTCTCTTTGGGTTTGAAAACTTGCATCGCTATATATTTTTCACAATTCTTTCAATACAATTCACGAGGGATTTTAGCTGTCTTTTGCTTGCTTTTAGACTCAGCTGCACATCCTATTCTGAAAACCACAAATTAACTGGCCTGTCAAAAGTCAATATGTAACAGATACACCATTTTAACAAAACGCATGAAGAAAAGGCTTGATGGGAACTATACACGCGCTATTTTGAACGAATACTAGCAACAATATCGCAGAAAAAATCAGTTGAATGGCCACTTGCCTCCGAATTCCCAAAACATTCAAATAAGAACAAGATATGCTGGGCACTGCCGAAGAAGTAAGGATGAACTCCAAAGCGACGTTTTCCTGCAGAATCTCACACATGGACACACCAGTGTTGGCTGATAAGACTAACAAGGACCGATAATGGATAGATTATAGGAACAGATGATGTGTGTATGTGTGTGTGTGGGTGGAGAGAGAGAGAGAGAGAGAGAGAGAGAGAGAGAGTCAGGGTACTCTGTACTTTCAGAACAACTTGATGATAATGAGAATTTTCGAAGTTGTGATAGAGAATGTGAAATTTCATAATTTTAATACATCATCATAAGATTTCATAAATTTTTCGAAAGCTGTTAAAGAGATGGTTTTGGGAAGAAAGTGGTTTATGAATAAACAAAAAGATCATGTGATTTACAGCTGGCAATGTAGACATTGTTTGTTATATTTGAAAGGGATTTCCAAGCATAATATCCCACTATTTTGAATATATTTACAGTGTCTCAGGCTATTTTATCACCACGAGCGAGATGTGAGACATGTAATGTATCGCCTATTAATAACTATATTTATATTTTTTGTTACAAATAAGAAATACTGTTTAGCAGATCAAAAAGTATCGAGAATTGGCATTGGGATCCAAAGATCATCTCTTTGTTATATAAGTTCCTCAACTGTGCACAGGTTTTACCTATAAATTAAAGTTGCCGGAGACAGAAATTGGATAAAGAGATGATGACGTGTTCACATCAGAAAAAAAAAGAAAAGTCAGAGAGATGATCACGGAAAAGTACCACTCATTTTAGTATTGTTTGAACATCCGGTATTAAATTAGAATGTGAAGGGGTAGTTCTGAGTTGATAAAGGAATTGCTAAATCATTGCCCACTACCCAATAGGAGAAGGTCACCAGCTGTGAAATTTAAGTTGTTCTGTGTCTACTGCCGGTTAAAAACTAACTGGCCCTTTTCAAAATCCCTCAATTTTTATGTCACCGTATCTTGCTCCATCAACGCAAGTTGTTGTGGTTGATCAATTGTAATCAGCAACATTACTGGTCATCAGGCCATTGTTGTCGGTAGCACCCTCTACACAACCGATCGCTAGTTTCTTTGGAGGTGATAGCCAGCTACTTCAATAGAAATGATAAAATTGAAAACTTGTAAATATTCATTTTCGATACATTTTAGTCAAACCCCGTAAGAAATGATTTATGTCGTTCGAAATTTCTTAGAAATTCCATGGTATTTTCCATAAGAGCGTTTTATTTTTTGGAAGGTTGTTGGTTCATACAGAATACGAACATGATTGCTTGTCTATTTTCCCATGGTAAGTCAAGCTATGGTTTTCAGCATTGTCTACACAATTTACTCAATCAATTGTCTAATCATCATCATTATCAAGTTGCACTGACCGTATGGATTTTCCTGGTTCTCTCTCTCAATCCATCCCTATCGTCCATGGCTTTCGACGGGCCTACCAGCCGATATAGACAAGTTCTTGCTGCTCGGCTAATACTGGCACGTATTTGTGAAGGGGCCCATAAAAGAACAACTCTTGTGTTCGTCCTTGCTTCTCCAACAGTGTCCCGAATATTTTTCATCTTACTTGGATGGTTTTGAAAATTGGAGGGAAATGGCTGTAGTGCTGTTTTTTTTTGTGGGGGTGCTACTTCAAGGATTTATTCAAAACAGCTCATAGATTTCATGTGGAGTTCCGATCTACTTTTTCTCTATGTGTTTTCTGAGCGACCATGAGGTGCATCCAGACAATAGTACTGACACAGCCAAAACATAGAAGAAACTGCGTCTTATTTTATTTGATAGATCAGACTTTCATATGATCAATACCCTCTCAATGGCAGTCCATGCCTTCTCTATGTGTATATTAACATCACTCTCAGTAGATTAGAAACTGCAGCTGAGATACATGAACATTTCAATTAATTTTCCGAGTGGAGTTGGCTCTTTCTCATTTAAATGATATACTATGTTTTGTTTGCGTTCTCGTGGAGGCCAATGTCTCCTGCTCCCTGCTTCAGACTATATTGCAGGGATTCGACTTGGGCATGTGAATTTCCAAGAAGTGCTACATCATGTGCATAGTCCGTGCTCGTTATAGTTTCTGTAGGATATCGTCTGCTTGCTTTTTTAGCATAAAGTCATTTTCTCTTTTTAGATCTCTTGACGTTCGAAATACGTAGTCTAGGCAGATTATAAAAAATATGGTGCTAATGTATTTCCTTATAAAACTTCTGCAACAATGTTGAAGAAGTCTGTGTCTCCATCAGTGGAGCAAACCTTTACTTTTGTGTTTCTCTAAAGCATTATTATGGCTGTAACAGTTTCTTTGGGGAGACCATATGCTCCATCTTCCCTCTGGATGTGAAATGAAATGTCTTGTAGAAATCAATAAACATTAGTGTTGCCACGAGATTTGTTTTCCCGAATTCCGTCGACGATTCGATGGATTGTCAGAATCTCTTATGTGAGTCGATTTGTCTGAAAACCATTTTGATTTTTCCAAATTATTTTCTCAATTTCATGTTTGATTCGGTTGAAAAGCAGAGCATTATAAACCTTAGCAGCTGTATAAGTAAACGTTATGTCTCCGTAGTTCTTGGTGATTCTACGGTCATCTTTCTTAGGAAAGTGGAGGATAAAACCTTTTGTCCATTCTGGTATCGGATTTCGTCTATACAGGGCGTTGCAAAATAGAAGTATCACATTTCTTTGTTTTCCATAATTCTGCGTGTATTTCATCATGGCCTATAGTTTTTCTGCTTTTGATTTTTGTCCGTACTATGTTTAGTTCTTCTGTAAACTTTTCTCGTTTGAAGTCAAGATGGCTATGGATAATTTGGGTGATAGGTTTATCGGTGACTTAAGTGTAGTTTCCAAGCAAAGTCTGGAAACATTCTTTTCACTTCTATTGTCATTTTTTTCTGAGCTGGCGGCTTTTAGTTTTACTCTCAAGGTGCTCTTCTTTTTGCTCAATTCATTTACTGTCTGCTATGCTATTCATGATGACCTATCTTTTATCGAGTTTCTGATGTTATTGATCTGGCCTTAAATGCATTCTTTTTTTTCTTTGTGCTATGTATTACTTTATTATCTCAACGCCCGTTGGCATTTTCTGAGTTTCTTTTATCAAGTACACATGCTATTTTCATGTTATCTCATTTTTTCCAAATTATTAGTGACTCCCATGGAACTCAATACTCAGCTCTTGGTTTGGTTGGTATGCACTCTATAGCTGCTCCTGTTTGTGAAGTGACGAAATTTTCATATTCATCATTCGGAGCATGTTTTTCAGATATTTCCAAAAGATTATAGAATTATTTTCTTACAGTTACCGTATATTTATTGCTAATATCTCTATTGGTACGTGAGGACCAGTCGTAACATCTGGTTTTAACTGTTGGTATCTTATTTCTGCACAGTCTCAGGCATACATTTGTTGTGACAATTCTGTGATTAGAAGATACTACTCAAAAGAGAAGAATGCCTCTCAGTTCAAAGCGCAATGTATCTGCTTCTTGTTTATAAGTATATAATCTAGCTGTGATTTAGCATTATCTATGTAGGTGTATGTTCATAGGCTTCCCCTCCTTTTTTGGAATTTAGTATTAATGCATGCTTGTCTGTTTTCAAGTGAAAAGTCTGTAAGATATTCCTCATTTCTGTTAAACAAGCTGTGTAAGAAATTGTTTGATATTCAAATTGATTTGCGTACGTTTCTCTTGACATAATAGTACAGAATCACAACAAAGGACCGCAGTTTATAAATTTCAGTTAATATTCGTATAATTCTCCTCTTGACTTACATATTACTTAAAAGAAATCATACCAAGATTGACGACTGTCTATAATGAGATATGCATTTATTTTCAGTCTCCAATTTCAACTAGTTAATGGGGGTTACAACTTTACTTCCAATATATATATATATAAAGTCCTAGAATTTAAATTCACATTCAAACATCAATTACTGTATTTAACTTTATAAGGCAGTTGTATGTCACAAATCTACCACTGATCTAAGTACTGCTGAGAGTCAGGGCACAAAGAAACCACCGGCCTCTACGAAATCACTGAAGGTAAGCAGTAATTAGCCTGTTCATTTTAGTCATACGTATCCACTTAAGGATAGTTGGTACAGTAAGCAACCTGGAATGCTTATCAGTCTAAACAAACATTAATAAATAATTACTAACCTTAGTAAGTTTGCACGAAAAAAACATTAGATAATCGATTTTAAATATTCCTTGTTTGAGGCATTTAATCAAGTATATATCATAGAAGTTTGTGGTTTATGAACACATTATTCAAAGATAAAATTGGAATAGTAATTGTTATATCACACCATGTTAATAACATCCATTTAACATGGCGGCACAATCTTGAGTAATGGTCTGAATAAGATTTGCTGTTGCTCCTCGGTGAGTCTCTTCACTTCATAATACGGATGCTATGTTATCTTACTTTCTTTTTCTTGTAAGAAGGGTTATTCTACAAAAACTAAAGTTCCCAGTCTGCCCAATTATTTCACCTCTAGATGAGTAAGAGGGATATGGAATCTTGTCTTTTTCAAGTGCATAAGCATGAACACAAATATGAACACCTTTGATCAGAATTCGAACTTAGTGTGCAGATTTTATTTTCAAGGACGAGAATAATCACGAAATTTACAGGAATAGGCAGTAATACTTTGATAATTTAAAATTTGCCTAATAACATCGTGATTGTCGCAACACATAAACGGATTTAGCAAGGCAATTTCGAGTACCAGCGTCAGAAGTATGGTTTTTGAAGTCTGTGTTTCAGGTGTGAAGACATTCCAGTACTGAAGCAATTTTCTTGATATCTTCTGTGTAACAAAGTTGATGTCGGTGATGACTTGTTAGATATAGGGCATTAGGTTCATCATTACATTGATTGTCTCGGAGTCACAGGATAAAGATTTCATAACGTTAAGGAGTTGAAATCAGTCGCTGATAACGAGAGACAGGTGAAAGAAGGCCATAATATATATATATATATATATATATATATATATATATATATATATATATATATAGGCAGCATTTCTTCGTTAATGCAAATTTCATTAAACATCCGTTCGAATTCCCGTATTACTTTTATCGTATTCGGGGGGAATTGATTTATGTATTGTCCATTGTTGTATGTATCCCTAGTACTTTCTGCCCGACTTTGGGCCATCATCAGGGGAGGATCTATTAGAAAAGTGATGTAACTTTTGTTTTTGCATATTACTGCTGTGTAAGGGCATCTTTGCCGTTGAAGATTATGGGGTTTGCTTTTAAATGTAATTCTATAATTAGTGCCAGTAGCTAAAGACATTTAAGTACATTAGCACTGGTTTGAAAATTAATTCTGTTAAGTGTTGGTTGCAGGTTTCTAATATACAGTGCTTCCGAAATCTGAAGTTTTTGTTTATTATTTTGATGTTCTAATATTGTTGTGTTGTCGGTGAGAATTTTTCGTAGTTGTGTTATTGGGCATGAATGTTTTTTTAAATGCTGAGCTATTGAACTTGTGTCAGAAAGGTGCATTGTAAGGGTAAACCAACATATATATTATTATTATCAGAGATACAATCTCCTAAAGGACATTTGAATTTATATATAACGTTGTTTTTTTGCAAAACCCCAATCGAAAGAGAGGAATTATTTCTAATGACTAAATTCGAGGTTTTAAACTTATAATATATAATAAGTTTTATTTTTTTATTAGGATCAGTGGGGAGTATGTTTTTGTGAAGTTATTATTGTTGTTAGTATCAACGAAAACATCTAAAAAGGAAATTTTATTGTTTTTGTTTAGTTCATGAGTAAAGTTAAGAACAAATAGTTTTGGAAGCTGTCTTGTAATATTTTGATTTCGTTAATATTATTAGTAAGAATAAGGATATCATCAACATATCTTAGGTATATTGGAGGTTTTTTTATGCTATTAAAAATTCTATTTTCGAGATCGGACATGTAGAAATTACTGAAAATCGGGCCCAGGACAGACCCCATAGATACACCATCTGTCTGAACGTAAATATTTCCAAGATGGTCATAAAATGGAACTTCAGTAGTGCATGTTAGGAGTAGTTTTCGTAGTATATTAGGGTTGATTTTAAGAGGAGGAAGAGATGGGTTATTATATTATTATTATTTATAATAATATCAATTGTTTCATTAACAGGTACATTAGTAAATACATTTTCTACATCGAGTGAGGCTAATATACCATTATTGGGTTTAATTGTATGAAGAACTTGAATTAATTCATGTGTAGATTCTATGTTATATTTGCTAGGTAAGTATAGTGAGTAAGTATAGTAAGTTTAGCTGTTTTATTGTTTTTGTGAGTTGATAAGTTCGGGCAGAAAGTACTAGGGATACATACAACTATGGACAATACATAAATCAATTCCTCCCGAATAAGATAAAAGTAATACGGGAATTCGAACGGATCCAGAAGAAAATATGTATACATAAAATGTCTATTGTGTTTAATGAAATTTGCATATATATATATATATATAACTGTCACGATAGGCAACGGAATTGTTTAATGAAATTTGCATATATTTGGATTATATTGGATTAGTTCTTTACGAGGAATAGCTTATTTGTGCCATGTGGACGAAAGTATGGTGCACCCATTTAGAATCGAACTTACTAACAATGATCTCCTAATCTAGTTTGCTAACCATTATACCACGTTTGGTATCTAGGGTTATATTTGTATAGCGTGTGTCAGTCAGAAAGTCTCATTGCAAGTTGAATTCAGCTCCTTCTGTTAGACACTGAAAGAAAGACAGTAAAGAGATAGATAGAGAGAGAGAGAGATAGAGAGAGATAGAGAGAATCTACCACAGCTGAAAAATGTATGACTAAAATCATACCATTTCCACAAAGACCTAAGAGATAAGAAAACTAATTAAACATTTCGAACTTGTAAAGAAATCCCTTGTTCTTGTTTTGGAAAGTTCTTCTACACAAATGATCACGATACTACATTCAGTAAATGGAATTTTCCTAAGATGGACATGAAATGTGTCTTCATCGAATTTTAACCTATTTTGACAATCTCTTCTAGTTATTTTAAAAAGCGCCTTATTCAGTTAAAAAAAGCTTCACGATCAATGCACATAATTCGTTTTAATGTCAGAATTTATCAAAATAAAATAATATTTTAAAAACATCGAGGGATTTTCTTTCTAACAAAATCAAGAAAGCACTAAATGAATATATTTAAAAAAAAAATGACGGTGTTTTTAATTTAATGAGATAAATTTTAAACATTACTGAATATACCTTAGAAACTTAGTTTAATTCGAAATATACTATCATTTTAAATGTTAGATAAGTTTTCTCTATCAAAATATTTCGCTTTAAATTTATTAAATAAATAAATAAATAAAGCCGTTTTCGTGAAAAGCCATATCGATAAAAGGTTGAACTATGAAAAACAAATCGCCGAAAAGTGGTCCAATAAAAATTTATATCGATGAAATATCGTTTCAATGAAAAGTTATTCGCTCAAATATTTTTCAAGGAAAAGTCATTGCCTCAATGAAATTTATTTGATATAAATCGTCCAATGTAAAGGCGTTTTATGAATTATTATTTCAATGGAAAGTTATTTGGATATAGTTTCAAGAAGGAGTCATTCGATACAATGTTGTTCGATGAAAAATCATTTTGATAAAATACTGTTTCAATTAAGAGTCATTTGGTAAAATGTTGTATAATGATAAGACGATTTGCTAAAACGACATTCAATGAACTATCACTCGATGAAAAATCATTTCGATAAAATAACACTTTACTGAAAAAGTCATTCGGTAAAATGTGATTCAATAAAAGTTTCACCAAATGATTTACAACTGTCACGATAGGCAACGGAATTATGGATTATAAAATGAGAAAGCGTTTAAAGATATATCATCAACTTTATTTATAATCCTCCTCCCCAAATGTGATAAAGCCTGCTTTAAATTTTCGAGGATCTCATGGACAAGTGAAGTATTGTTGACTAAAATGATATTACCTACAAAGGCAAATTATATATATATATATATATATATAACTGTAGGTATATCTACTTTGGACAGTTAATAGCTGAAGACAGAAATGTATAAAATATAAAGAATGGTTGAAATCTATAATATTCTGTCTGCTTTGAATGGAATTGATGATGGATTGTGTGCGAAATACCTTATGTGACTGATGGTATGATATCCACTTATGTAGAGTAACGTTTGCCGATTGAATCAAAAGAGCTGGTGCAAAGAAATTATTTGAAATACGGAATTCGGTCATTTCGGAAAGAAATTCGAAGAGAATATCTTAAACGGAGCGAAACACGTGATTCTCGAAACCGAAAATAATTGACTAAGAGAGAATAGGCTTACTTTTGCTTATATTCATCACAAAACTTGGTCAACTGATTATTTTCGTATTTCTGCCTGTTTATATCTATCTATATTGTTGGGGTTTGTACTCAGCTGTGAATGTATTGTCATTTTATGTCAATTAAATTGGGTTGTGAGGTGTGTGTTTTATTTAGCATGAATGACAACTCATTCATACCACATATCTTTTTATCTATGTATGCCATATTTTCTTTATCTATCTATGTATCTATCTATCTATCCTTAATTCTGAATAATCCAATATCTAAAAATGACTACACCTATCTGTCTGCATCACCAATCATAAGTACGCACCCAACAAAACTTGTTACGAGGTGCCTTCAATAAGTTCCAGACGTTTTTGTACAATTGTCGTAGACTCTTGAAAATTCAGATGTTATTGCTATACATCTTATGAGATGACTGACCAATTTTTATGATTTCAGGTTCAAAAGAATAGCTACAGCAGGAATTAGAATACGCCCTACTAAAGCCTGATTGTCATAGCCGGTGAATTTAAAAAATGCAATCTGGACGTGAGGACACTTTAAAAGGACGATATGCAATAAAATTCTGTGTTAAACTTGAGAAAATGTCACAGAAACGTATGGAATGCTTCAGACTGCTTTTGGGGCATCTTGCATAAATCGAACATTAGTTTTTGAGTGGCTTAAGAGATTCGAGGACGGCAGGGAGTCTGTGAGGGATGATGAGTGGTGTGGGAGGAGTAAGAAAGTCAATACACCATGGTTGATTGGCCAAAGGGTTAGGGTTAGGGTTATTATGTTGAGGTTTTAAGGGAGTTCAGGAAGAGATTCCTAGGGAAGAGGCCAGCACTCTTCAAATCGGGTTAGTGGCATTTCTACCAGGACAATGTACCAGTCCACAACTCCATCCTTGTCACAGACAATTTGACCAAGATGGGCATCAAGACAGTTCCTCAGCCTCCCTATAGTCCAGACCTTGCTCCCTGTGACTTTTGGTTATTCCCTAAGCTCAGAGGCTATTGCTATGAGACAATTGAGGAGATGAACGAGGCTGTGACGAAGGTCATTGACACGCTCACGCAATGGGGCCTTCCAGAAGTTGTTGGAATGGTACAAGTACATTGCAGCCGGAGGAGATTACTTCGAAGGGGACTAGACTTTCATGTGTGTACTATCAATAAAAGTGCCCACACGAAAAAAAGACTGGAAACTTATTTAATGATCCTCATAGATGTTAATTTACTTTCGGCTTGCTTATGGCTGACTTACTTATCATCATCATGTCGTGCCGCTATCACGGATAACCCTGACCCTATCTCGTCACTTCTCACAATCATTCATCGCTTCTGGCCGGTCTTCAGGGCTATATCCCGTATCCTCACATAGCTGCTGTATGTATGTTCGAGCTGGTCGTTCTGCTTTTGCTTCGCCATATGCGGAGGTCCATAGGAGTACATCATTGATGAGTTCGTCCTTGCTTCTCCAGCAGTGTCCTGCGTGTCTGGTTCGTAATGGTTTTATCATTTCTAGTTGAAAAAAATGCAGAGGGTCAACAGTTAGATGGAGAAGGAAAAAACATTTAGGAGAAACCCCCTTCCTCCAAAAAGTACAAACAGGAAACAGTTTTCTTTTGTTTTCTGAGAGTGGGTTTGAGAGATGTTATATATTAGCACTTCAAGTTTAGCTAGCTGCAAACTAATTCTGGCGTAATAATTATTTCGTTATTGGGCTTTTATTTGAGATAAATAACCTGTGTCTCAAAGCTCATTCATTTATCAAAAACGAATGCCTTACATTTAAAATTGTGCAACCGGCCCAAAGGGATGGGGAATTTTCTGTGAAACTAATCCTTTTTAAAACTAATCTTAACAAGCCACAATCACTGACCAATCCATGTTTACAATAGAGCAATCATACAAACCATTCGAGCCTCTAGCATAAAAATAGTACATTAACTCTATGAAAACAGTTTATCCTGCATAAAAGCTGAAATGATAGAATGATAGAACAGTGAGAAGAATGAATAAATGATCAATGTTCATGATTTATATACAATGAGAATGTATCACATTTTCATCTACTTTTTCATCTACTTAACCAATTTCCTCCGGCATTAAAATTCACTTATGAATTTGAAACCATTTTTGACATTTTTAGTAGACGTTCTGACTCGTTTTCTAAGCTCAGTGTATAGAAAACCTACTTCTACAAGCCAATACACACGCTGGGATTCTTCGTGTCCCAAAATGCTAAAAAAATAACCTTATTAGCACTTTAGTCCGCCGTGCCCTTATGATCTGTCCAAAAACTAAACTTACACCAAGACTTGATTTTGTTAAAACTATAAAAAATGGTTCCAACCCACAAAAAAATTAATGAATTATCTAGCATAAAAAAGTTCCACCCTCAAAAATATTCAGTATATTGTAAACTACATTAGTTGTGTTATTAATCTACATGTCTGATTGAGCAAATTAAAAGATCTGTAAGCAGCTGTTTCTTTGCTGTCAATTTGAGATTTCTTCTCATTTATAATGTGTTTTTCTCACCGAATCTCAAAGACAGTGTGTCACTTAATCATAAAAGCTTTTTATTTTACCTGTTCAAACGCAAATACGTTATTTGTTAAATCGAGCGTACTACCCAGAAATTTAAAAATATAATCAAGTAACATGTGCGCCCTACCAACCGAACACATTACCAGATAATACCTGTCAGCTCAAATAATCAAAACTCCTCGATAAACATAATCTAATGACTAACCCTAGCTGTGCTAAATCTTATAAAACCAGTATGTTCACTATATTTGATCGAGCAAGCTCTAATTTCCGGAACGTTTCTTGTCACTGGTTTCCATTTCAGACTTTTTTTTTGCCATATCTTGCAGCATTTTTCTGTTTCTTTTTTTTTTTGTTACATAGCCATATACACGAATATGGCCATGTGCGAAATGGGTGAAATGGACATCGAATGTTCATAACGATAGAACATAGGAATCTCGGAATTCGAAAACACGTAACGACTTCTTGTTCAGGTACGAAACCTTTTTATTAACTTTGAGTTAAAGGTTTCGACGTAAGGAGGAGAGACACAATCTTCTATGCTGTCTTATTCATTTGGCCCCCATCTCTTACGCCTGCGAGCTCCAAAAATCGATCCTTCTCGTTTGGCGTCTAGTACTCAACTCCGACTTTCTTCAGATTCTCCCACAACCTCCGCGCGCTTCCGGTGCGTGACGTCATCCGCACCCTGTCACCCCGTTTCGTCTCGGACTATTATGACATCTGAGTGACATCTCCATCCCCCTGCGCGCGCCGGCGTTATCACCTGCCTCAATGTTGCAACAAAATAACCCATGTGCTGAGCCGAAAGGTTCTCAGCCTAACTAAACTCAAAGGCATGAACCGAAATCCCTCGGCTATTATATAACATTTTGACTTAACTTTTGAGTGGCTCTTTCTGGAAATATTTTCTTTCTTTTCACAGATCATACCAAAACAAAGACCAAGTCGGACTGGCGCACCTGCTATTACGTTTCAAAATACAATACTAAAAAATTGTAAACTTTGAAGGTAGGATTTTTTCCCCTTTTTCTCTTTTTATGGGGGTCAGTCAGAAAAAAAAACAATAGTAGATACAGGACAAAACTGAAAACACCAGACAAAAACAAAAGTGCACGCCCGAAAGTAGCGGTCAACGTTGAAGTGTTGCCCAAGCAGGCAAAGACCATATTCTACAATGTGCAGGAGAAAGGTCGTCCGTTCGTTTGAAAGAGCTCCTACAAAACGAATAATAAAGAACAATGTCGGTCATTATGGTCGATAAAAATCCAAAAGTGTAAAACCCACCAAAACACTGGTAACAAAATCCTTGCCTAACCTGGGCGTAAAAGAACTAACTATAATAGCTAGTACTTTTTACACTTTTTGGGACATACTGCTTCCCTCAATAGAAGATGGCGTCGCCCTATTGAAAAAGATCCAAGAATCTTAAGGACATATTTTTCGCACTGAAATATCGTTATCACATTACATAAAGTTCCTTGCTATCTTTTCGATGAGTGTCTAATTGCATACTTATTGTTGTTTGAACAGCAAAATATTCTTCTCTATTCCCAGCTGGCTGTAATTGGAAGGGCGAAGGCTGCTGGTTATAGTCAAGGGAATCAAACCAGTTTGTTGGCATTATGGAGAGGTTGGTAACCTCTATGTAAATTGCTCGGAGGAAACCTCCTCTGAGAAAACACCCGACCAGACGCGGGATTCTTTTTCACCTGCCACAGCGAAATGAAAAGTGGAGACTCCAGGAGTATTGCCAACCGTTAGGACATCGGTTCCTGTTGGAGAAAGCCAGTTTCCCCACCTCCCAAAAGACTTCTTATTTACCAAAAAAAAAAAAAGGTACAACAGCAACACCGCTACAGTAGCATTAAGCAGGGCAAGGAGAGAAATTTGAGAAACTACTAGAATTTAAAAAGCGGTGGGACAAGGTCAAATTATCGGCCTCAGGGCCTTGTCGTTTCACTCCGTACTTATCCAGGCAAGATACAATTACACCTTTGTTGAAATATGGCTCCTCCTAAATGGACTGTCCTTCAAAGTACCTCATCTTTCACTGATGCCGCTACCAGCATCACTATCACCAACAATACAGTGACAACCACCATTAAAACAAGCAGACATCTGCAGCAGTACTATCACCACCAATAGAAACTATCGTAGCAGCAATATCCTCACCATCAAAAGTAACCGCCAAAACAGGGCATCTCGGATGATGAGCAGCCGACACATTAAAAGAAAGACCATCCTAGACGCTTTAAGAGAGATGCATGCAGGGTGGATTTGGGAAAGGAAGTATAAGCTTCAGTTGCAGTAGCTACATTTTTAAGAGTCCTCCTCAACTTTAAAGAGGTTCATGAGAAAGATGTTGAGTACTCCTTGAATTTCCTCAAAGTCAAACTACTGTCTGACATAAGAACGTGCCGAGGATCTGAGAGAATAATGAACATGATTGAGGAAGCTACTCAGGTTCTCGCCCATCACTCATATATATAGAAAGGGGAATCATAAGGTCTGTTGCTGAGAGGGTCCCAATCTCTCCACACCCTCCCTGTATGGGGCATTAAAATTAACGAGATATTAGGATCTCGCTCATGATGGCACCATCGATTTTGGCTTTAGATGCATGAGCCAGACCTTCGGTGTCCTTACCCAGCGATGTTCAATACAGGTACCCAAACCCTGTAACTGTCATGATGGATTTAATGGTTAGTAATTCTAAGACTAGACTAAGGTGTGACTCGAAGAGGGATGGATATTGGTCGCAAACAGGAGACCGACTTTGATTCCAAGTTCCGTGAAGGTATCCTTTCGAAGATATACCTGTCTTTTTTAGTCTACGTTCAGAGTTGTGCTTGAGGAATTACTGGGTAATAAATAGAAACGTTGATATAACATGTTCTATTGCTTTTTTTATAGATCCGACAGACACACTGCGCGACCATAAAAGTCAAGGCATTCAGTTTCAATGGGGTTTAGGGGCCTAATTTCATCAGCAAATTCCCTGACTTTTTTCGGTGCATTGAAACGTTTGTGACGTCATTAAAGAAGGTATTGCTTGTGGGAGACTTGGACACCATTCTTGTCCTGATCGACGGGGAGCTTGTCGAGCAACTTACAATTTGGATGCCAAATATTTTTGCAAAATTGTTGTGAGACACGATCTCCTCGACAAATTTAAGGAAAGGTATCAAAGTAAGAATAAACTTGGACCGGTAAGGCGCCTTGGGTCAGTTTTTTTTAGTAACCTCGACCGAGTATTTGTCGGAGAGTCGACTCTGATTCCCTAGGTGGTCTTGATTTTGAGGCTTTTAAAAATTTCTGCCAAAAGCTTGTTTGTCTCAGTAAAGTTTAATAAGGTTAAGCTTAATATATCTTGTTGTTGGAAATTAAGTTCCATGATTGGATGAGAAGAATTTTCAGGACCAGCAAGAACCAATGTTATAGCGAGAATTGATGGGGGCCATAATCAGAATAGTTGGTGTGCAAAGCTTTATTAGAAGATTCAAACTAGGTAGAGAAGCGGCACAGAGAACGTTAGAATCATGGATAGATCGGGCAGCAAAGGCGTGGTATAGCATTGAGACTAACATATCTAAGGCGGAGCTGGCTTTTTCGCACGATAAATCGTAACAGGCTCTCGTAGGTTAAAAAGAATGTCTTGCGAGGCAACGAATATGGCTCGAGAACATCGAACCGAGGAACTAAGACGAGCTTCCTAGCAATATATAGTGCGTATCACATCGCCGGAGGGACAATGTCAGAGAACAAACGAAAGCATTTGGAGGGAATTTTGTGATTACTTTCAAAAACTCATTACAAGGAAGCTCGGATTGTGTTTCGCTCAGTTCGACTCTAATCTTGCAGACTTCTGTAACCAAGAGCTGAGAGGCGCAGAACGGAGGATGATGGCGCTAAAAACTGTCGGGACGGATAAGACCACCAGAATCGATGGTCTTCTTTATGAAGTGTACTTGAGGCTATCGCACAAGTTTGTCACCTTGCTGACGACTTGTCTATAAAAAGTGGATGAAACAGAGGTCGATACTCCAGTGCTTCACTAGAGGTATAGTAAAGTTTCAACGCGAGAACAAACATGGTAAGAACTAGATTTATAACTTTCGCTCTTTAAAGATGCGAAACCCTGACCAGTGTTGCACTGTTAAGGACATGAATATCCAGAACAGCCTTCATTTCGTTCGCACGATCATAGAAAAAGTCGAGGATAATGCTGCACTGATTAACTTAGATCAGTCCAAGACCTATTGGGTTGACTCTGGTTTACTGTGGGCTGTTTTGTCTGTGTCCGGATTCGGATTAGATTTTTGTAGGTGGATTCGACTTCTCTATGCGTAGCCCAGAGTCTTGGGGGAGGTGAACGGCTTAAGATCGAGACTCTTCCCTCTGTCTCTATTAATTTGTCATGGTTGTCTGCTATCGCCTATTTTGTACGTCGTTGCATTTCGTAAGTCGTAGGCGAACCCAATTCTACGCTGCCTTACGTTATCTGGCGCTACTATCATGGCCAGGTACGCCGTTTACGTTGACAGTGTTAACGCACTTGTAATAAGCCGTGCCGCAGTGGAGGAGGTCAACTAAGAAATCGAAAAGTGTAAGGTTGGGACGAGGGCTAAAAATTGGGTTCGTGAAAAGGCTCCTTCGGTTGGACGGAGAGTCCGAGCAAGATTTTCGCCGTCTGGCTCATTCCCAATCTCCAGCTGGAAAATCATTAATTAAAGGTAGTGGAAAAGGTGATCGCTACTGACCTTTGGTTACTAAGGTGGATTTCCTTAAAGGTCTGTACCGAGGTGTGCGGCTCGCACATATACCCCTTGTTCTTTACCGTCTTTCAGGACTTATTTTCACGTGTACAGTTCTAATTAAGCTGGAAAAAGTCCAGTTCCAGTTCGTCAAGTGTAAACGGGTCCCTTTTGGTGCGTCTGTAAATCTTTCACCTTCATACCTTCGAAGTCCACCTAGGGGTACCGAACGTATAGACGCGATGCCCTACTTTGTGTCTCAGGTTCTTAGTTTGGATGAGCACACAGTATGAGGAAACCGGCGACATCTGGGATGAAAATACCAAGAAGGCCATTCCAATATTGAGAAGAGTGCACTCGAATAATGGGGAAACCCACCGATTGCCCGGAAACATATGAGAGCTCGTTCTTTCGTGAGTATCGGCATGTTCTAAGAATTTTCTCTTGGCTGGTATCTTTGACTGCCGGCCTTGATCGAGTAAGGGAATATATAGAAGGTTAGTTTTTTTGGGGGGTGGGGTAAGTAATGATGTGATCGATGAAGTTGGCATGATGAAGGAGGAGAGCGCTAATTGTGGCCGTAGGCCTGCGGGATGAAGTGCCTTAATAATGACAAGGCATTGCTCACCTGGCTGGTGATTAAGAGCAGCTTCTGGGTCGACAAGAGGTTGTTTTTTCAACATTTGGCAATTTCGCCGGAGTAAGTCCAGAGCAGTGATATGGAAGAGTCGATAGTGCACGCCTTAATTCACTGTCCAGTTATACGGTCGTTGTGCTAGCTTTTTGAAGGCTACATGGTTCACCTTGAATGGAAAGTTATCATTCTTGAAGCTAGTGTCCTGGAAGTTAGTTTTATGTGCAGTAATGTAGTGCCGTCGTTGAAAAGGTCGAAACACTGTATCTTTACTTACTTGGTATTATGCGTTTGGACGACGCAACAAAAGGAAATCCACGAGAGAGAACTTTCTTGCCTGTGGCTTTTCCAAATTAAAATTAAAATCCTGTCAAATAGACAACGACTTTCTTCATAGAAATTCGGCAAAAGATAAGTGAAAGTTGCGAGCTTGTGTCACGTGAAACTTACAAAACTTGAATTCTTTTTGGAGATAGCAGGTTAAGAAGGATTTTGTATACTTGGAATGACGAATAACCCATCACAGTTAAGTGAGACAATATTTTTCGTTTTTATTTTGTAAAAACAGCGATTGAATATCATGTGAGCTCATCGGCTAGATTGTTATCTATTTATTTTTTAGTCCCCTTTTTTTCGTTTTTTGCCCCTTCACAACCCTATCAGATGACAGAGACTTAATTTCTCCGAATGTGTGGGAGAGATTCCAGCACTTTTTAAATTGGCAAAATAACTTTTTGCCATGTTAGCCTGTGATGTCCTGTGGGTGCAATACTAATTTTAGTCTATTCAATTTGTATGTACATTTTTACTCATCATTTGTTCTTTTTCCTTAGTGAATTTATTATTGTAAATTTATTCTCGTAAATGTAATTCTTAATCATCATCCCTCCCTTATAAGTATGTAAATATGGGATAATTTTAGAGACTCATAGAGCGATTGACTTGCTTTGGTGACTGTATTGCGAAAGATGTACAAAATAATTGTGTCAATGTGGTGAATTATTTTAGTATATTTTGAGTCAGTAAATGGAACTAGTTAGATTAAAAGTTAGGATATTGATGACCAGCCTCTTTCCCTCTTTTGCCTTGTGCTGTATTTGTATATATTTTCACACAATAAATATTCGCAAGCGCTACTTTCTATCTTGCTATTCTTGAAGCACTATATATAACATCTCTCAAACCTACTTTCTGGAGACAGAAGGAATTTAGATGCAATATCCATCTAAGTACTGATTCCTGTTTATCCCCATCTGAACCAGGGTAAATTATTCAGTTTTTCTTTTTCACCTTTAGAGGTTTTCTTGATTTTTTCTCCCCCGCCTAACCATTGACTCTACATTCTTTATTCTTGGTTTCTCTAACAGCCATTTCTCTGACGAGATGTAAGTGAAAAAAAGGTTTTTCAAAATGAATCTACTGGTAGCCGCCATTTTGATAGTATTATTCGTTATATTGAAAGGAAGTTATAATTTATAAAGTGTTTATTATCTATCGATCTATCTATCTATTTGAATGACTTTGAAAGTTTCTCTCATTCTTGATTCAATTATTCATGCACATATCTTAATGTATTGTTCAGTGCTTATTCTGTATGATCTGATTAGACATGGTTTTTATGCAGGAGTATAATAAAATAATATTCGTTAGGAAAGTTATTGGCTTGTATATGATATCCATGTGAATTTTGTCTATGTGAATGTGCGTCTTATCAATCGTAACGTTGTATGAGCTCTTGTCCAATAAATGTTCATATCGTGAGCAGGGGTCTCAATCTAACTTCGTCACAGCCTCCTTCTTGAGCCTCCTGGACAAAGTATCCTTCATTAGCCTCCTCTACAACGTATCCAAAGAATGGACATATTTGAACGGCAAACGAAATTTTCACTGATTCGGGCAGCATCCATCATTGACTGGCCGAGTCGTATCAATTTGATTCACATAGATACCGGCATTGATTTACGTTGGAATTGTTTTAAAGTGCACACTGTGCGACTTGTAATGCCATAAAGGGTTTTCAACTATTATTGCCTTTGGCAATTATAGTTGAATGAAAATTTTCACAGCTTTGATATGTTTGTCAGTCATGAAAAAGGGATTGCCTTTTTTTCTCTCATAATGTGCTCCTTATCTTTTGTTTACGATCAACGAAATCCCAGTAAGTATTGGACTGGAAGTCTCGAAGTTGTTGAATAACTTAGAGAAATCTCATACTACCCCAAAATATCAGTGAAATTAAAAAATATTTTTACAGGACGCTCTACCCCATATCTATCTATCTATTGATCTTTTTACACACACACACACGCGCGCACACACTTGCTCCATCTTATATATATATATATATATATGTATATATATATATATATATATATATATATATATATTAGTCCTTTGTCGAGGGTGACCCAAAAGCTCCCTTTTGAATAGCTATTAAACTGATGTGTTGGGGAGGGCGCTACTCTATTCCCAGGATTGCTCCACATAACCCTTAATCCTCGCCTTATAGTGCCGAGTGTTTATTTAGGTAGCATCATCTACCATTTTTTAGTCTTTGGTATGACTCCACCTGGGATTGAACCTCGGTCTCCCGGACTATTGGCAAACACTGTACTCATCAGGCTAATGTCCCGGTATTATATATATATATATATATATATATATATATATATATATATATATATAATCAAAATTTACTACCCAAGAAGTCAAATTCAGGATAATATAGTTACCTATGCACGAGAACGCAGAGCAATATTACAATACTTCAATTATGAAATAAAATGATGTATATTAAAATCACCCACGAATCTAAGTTTAATGCTAACATTTTGCCATCGAGCTTGTATGCACGCGTATAATTCTTATGGGTGATCAAATAGCAACATTGTAATTATTTTGATTTAAATTAAGACTTAAAATTAGGTTTTTAATGATTCTTATATTTGCCACTTTATTTTGATCATTTCGTTTTATGGCACATCAAGCATTGCAGATTATTTAATGCTAATTCTTGTTCATATACATGATTTTTAAGTAATCAATTTGTTGGAAACATTTTTAAACGAGCCAGATATCATATCTTTACACACAGTTAAAGTTTCAAGAATCCAATTGGCCCATAACCAGGAAACGGATGGATTTTCCTAGAAGTGAAAACCTTCAGAGACATGTAAAAGGTTAGAACTCGATTCACTGAGTCCATTTCTCACGACGCTAACCGTTAAGCTAAGTGGCTTTCAAACTCAATCCTTGCCATGGTTGTGAAATTAGTTGTCTAACAAAGTTTAAAACGCTGTCTTCCCTACTATGTGCTCATAGCTAGAACAGATGGATTCATGCCTTTCCAAAGAGAATTAGCATAAATTGGAATGAATTCAATTTTCTAACACAGTAACTGTTACGTTAAGTGTTTCTCCAATAGATTTATTATGTAAACACCATAATTTTTGAATGCACAAACCCACAATATTGTATCCACTCCAACTTAGAAGAGTTGTGTTTTAATTTTATACGAAAACTTTTTGTCGATCATGCCGTCACACTTCATGTAGACGTTTTAGCCTGGGGCTTGGTAGTTTCGTTTATGTTTCCAATGAACATTTACTTGTTTCCTTTTGTCACATTTAACCAGCACCCGACCTGTAGACCACTAATGACCAGTCAAAGATAGAAATGGCCAGAAGACAGAAAGAAACCACAGAAATAACAACAAATGAATGCAAATGGTAAACCAAGGAGAAAAATCATTCCGCTATTGTTGTCTGCACTGAAGCCACTTTCACTCCACAAAACTCATTTCCGGTACTATCAGGAAATGTTTGCAAAATGTTTCATATTAAAGAAATAAAAATGACAACCAAAAAAATCAGAAAAAATGATGATAAAATAATGAAGAAATATACACCCAAATGAAGCAAACGGCCATTTGTAAGGCTTTTTTGTTTTCAATATATTGGTTTTCTTTTTTTATGTAAATGACAAGATAAATCTATTGTGGATTCAACCGTAGTTGGGGGTTTCTTTATTCTGGCTCGTTATCTCAAGTTAAGTGTGGTTCAGCACTACTGGAATGCCAAAAGTAACTAAGAAAAATATGTTAGTCGTGTGAGTATTTGAATCCTGAATAATAACGGCTGTTAACAATAATAACATATATATATATATATATATATATATATATATATATATATATATATATATATATATATTAGGTTGGTTGGTTGGGTTTATGGTACTTTAACACTTGTTGGATCATTTAATCTAATTCTGAAGTCAGTGCTTTTATTTTGCAAATGGTTATATGGTGCAATAGCCACTTACTGAACTAAACGAGCCAAAGCCTGCAGGAGCAAAACTAGACAGTGATAAAATCAATGTTCCCTTAAGGAAACAGGATGAAAATACCAGATATTGATAGGAGATTTGACTTGGGGGACAAATGAAGAAACTGTAGTTACAAATCAAAATACTCAAGAAAGAAAAACATAAAGGATATATTTGGATGAAAAGACTGAAGAGGTCAATCAAAGATATTGATGAAAGAAGGGAAACTCAAAAGATATCAGGACAAACAAAGTAGCATCTTCCAAAAAAAAAAAAAAAAAACGAAAGAAAATTTTGCCAAGTCGGTGGTAAATGCACGAGGATAAACCAACAACCAGGTGCGAATGAAGCAGAACAATTTTGAAGTGAACTAAAGAAACGGAAAAAACATAAGAGAAAGGCCGAGTGAATTATTAGTATGAAAAGCGAATTACAAGGACACAAAGAAGGCTCTGGGATGGACGTATTCTGAACTCGTTTTGAGCAACACTCAAGAAAGTACCGAATGGGAAAATGTCAGGTCACGATGGCATAAGTGGATTCTAGTTTAAATAGTCACGTTCCTCTTCGTCATATTGTATCACAGACTTGAAGAAACGAGTCTACCCGAATGGATGTCCAAAGGGAAAACTATCCTGATCCAGAAAGCTTCTCGAACAACTATGGACCGATATCATGTCTATCTATTGACCGCACGTATTATAGAAGAGATCAATTCAGCCTCCAAAAACTATCGAAAAAACCCAACAAACACAAATGCCTTAAAACTAAAAACGGCACAATATCAATTAGCAGGCATATATATAAAGGAACAGACAGAATACATTCAAAATCAGATAGATAAGATTAGAGACTCGGTGGAAGATAGACAATCTAGAATTGCCTGGCAAACAATAAACGAAGTGAGCAGAAGAAAGAACACAGCCAAAGCAAAACTTAAAGCAGCAAACCAACAAGAAAGAATAAAACTGTGGAAACAGCACTTCGAAAACTTACTTGGAAACCCACCAAAAATAACGCATGAACCAATCACCAGAATAATAAGCAAACAATTAGACATTAAACTTGGACCGTTCACACAAGAAGAACTCGACTCGGTTCTCAGAAAAATTAAAAATAGGAAAGCTGCAGGGCTGGACGAAATTCCCCCGGAAGTATGGAAGACCAGACAATTCGACGACATACTGCTCCGACACTGCAACGCAGTATACAATCAAAATCCGATAGATAGATGGACGAAGGGATGCATACTCCCCTTCCCTAAAAAGGGGGACCTCGGATTAGCCAAAAACTACCGAGGCATAACACTTACATCCATAGCTGCCAAAATCTACAATGCCCTACTACGAAACCGAATAGAACCCAAAATCGACAACATACTTAGAAAAAACCAAAATGGCTTCCGAAGAAATAGATCTACGACCTCACAAATATTAACCATCCGCAGAATCCTTGAAGGTGTACGGGCAAAGAACCTACAAGCGACATTAATATTTGTCGACTTTACCAAGGCTTTCGACTCCATTCACAGAGGAAAGATGGAACAAATCCTACTAGCGTACGGCATACCTAAAGAAACCGTAGCGGCAATAACGATTCTCTATAGAAACATTAAAATAAAAGTACGATCACCAGATGGAGACACAGAATACTTCGACATTGTAGCAGGAGTACTACAAGGGGACACGCTGGCTCCGTATCTCTTTATCATTTGTCTAGACTACGTACTTAGAACATCGATTGACAAAATCAAAGAGAATGGCTTCGAACTGACGAAGAAAAGAAGCAGAAGATACCCCGCAACAACAATTACCGACGCCGACTACGCCGATGACATAGCGATACTGGCAAATACACCTGACCAAGCCGAAACACTTCTGCATAGTTTGGAACGAGCAGCAGCAAGCATAGGCCTCCATGTTAATGCACACAAAACGGAATATATGTGCTATAACCAAACGGGGGACATCTCCACTCTAGAAGGAACCCCTCTTAAACTAATAGACAAATTCACGTACCTAGGAAGCAGCGTCGAATCAACCGAAAAGGACATCGAAACGAGGTTAACGAAAGCATGGACAGCTATCAATAGGCTATCGACTATATGGAAATCAGACCTAACCGATAAAATGAAACGCAGTTTCTTCCAGGCAGCGGTCACATCGATACTGCTATATGGATGCACTACATGGACGCTAACGAAACGGCTGGAGAAGAAACTAGATGGCAATTACACAAGAATGCTGCGTGCAATCCTGAACAAGTCCTGGCAGCAACACCCCACAAGACACCAACTGTACGGCCACCTACCCCCTATCACGAAAACTATTCAAGTAAGGCGAACCAGACATGCAGGACATTGCTGGAGAAGCAGAGATGAACTCATAAGAGATGTACTCTTATGGATCCCCACACACGGCCGCGCAAAAGCAGGACGACCAGCACGAACGTACATTCAGCAGCTATGTGAGGATACAGGTTGTTGTCCTGAAGACCTGCCTAGGGCGATGAACGATAGGGAGGAGTGGCGAGAGAGGGTCAGGGATATCCGTGCTGCCAGCACGATATGATGATGATGATGATGCCATGGGCTATTTCTGGAATGACAGAAAAGGTACCATTGAGGAACAAGAGCAACAGGTAACTTACTCTACATAGATAAGCAGATACTCAAAGCGACTAAAATAAGGTAAAGTGTAGTCATCGCATAGATTGACCAAAAATGCTTATAATATAGTCTTGTAAACTTGAATAATTGGATGTTTGAAAGGGTAACAAATATCCGATAAAAAGTCATAAACTTCATAAAGAATCCATGAGAAATTGGAAACTGAAATTAAGAACTGGAGGAAAAATTTAAGCAAAAGTGAAAATGTAGAAAGGCATCTTCCTGGGAAATTTTCTCTCAAAACCACTATTTTTTAATCGCAATGAAGCCACTCAATTACATATTTAAGAATTACACTGAGAGCTACAATTTACGAAATTAAAAGAAAAGATTATTTACCTGATGTAAATGGATGGCATTAAGCTATGTACAAAAAATAAAAAAGAACTGGAGGCTAATACAAGCAATAAGAATATACAAACAGGATGCAGGAATGGAATTTACCAAAAAAATGTGCTACGTTGATACTGAAAAATGCAAAAAGAGAAACAAAGAAACGAATAGATTTGCTGAATCAGCAAGTAATCAGAAAAGTATGGTGAGAAAGAAAACTACAAGTTATTAGAAGACACCATTAAATAATCCCAAGTGAAAAAGTAAGAAAAGAATACCTCAGAAGAAGAAGAAATCTTCTCAAAAGCAAGCTCTGCTGCAGAAATCTCATCAAAGTGATAAACATCGGGGTTTTCCCCTGGTAATGTACTCTAGACCATTAAAATGGACAAGGATGGGACACAGACAAATGGACCAAATGTCAAAAAAATTGATGAGCGACGATATAGAGAGGCAACATGTATCCAGAAAAGAAAGAGGAAGAAGATTCCTCAGCACTAAGGACGGTTTAGATGCATCAACATAAGGACACGAGGACCATATTAAAAGTGCAAAGTAAAATTAATGATAGCAGAAGAAGCCGTGGCAGCATAAGCATAGACGGAAAAGTAGCAAAAGGAAACATAAACAGGAAGAAAAACAAATGTATGGAGATTTCGCGTTACAAACTAACAAGATCGAACGCGTTAAAACCTGGACAAGAGAGAAACTGAATATTTGTTGATAACAGAAAGAACCGCAATAAAGACAAATATTATCAAAGTGAAAATTGATAATGCACAGCAGAAAAGCAAATGTTGATTATGCATAGAAAAGATAAAACGATTAATCAAATAAGTGGTTGCACAAAGGGAGTACAAGACCAGGCATGACTGATTAAAGAAGGTGATCTACTGGAAATCTTTACAAGAAATTGAAAGTTGACCACACCTAATGTTAATCAACAAAAGACAAAAAAGTGAACTTGTGGATTTTTTAAATTCCGGTCGAAAATGAAATAAAGCGAAATGATGCACAAATACTTGAAACTTGCTACAGATTTGAAAAGTGCTCTGGAACATTTGGGTCAAGATAATACTAATTGGAGTTAGCGCGCTCGGAACACTCTCCAGGAACCTAGAGAAGGAACTGAAGGAGTTGGAAATCAGTCGGAAAATCAGAACAATATCAACTACAGAATTGCTGAGATCAGCTAAAACACTGAGAAGGTCCTGGGGACCTGTGGAGATTTGCTGTCACTCAGACTCCAGAGAAAGACCAGCAGCCAATGTTGGTGTAAGAACTTGCCAGGAACGAAATTATGCATTTGCCGAGAACGAAAAAAATAAAAAATAAAATCCTTATACAAGCTATTTGAATATATAACCAAATTATTAGAATGGAATTTGGGTTTGAATAATGTACCATGCTAATAATAAAGAATATAGAGAGAAATAGTGGAAGGAATTGAACTGCCCAACCAGGAAAGAATCTCGACACTGGAAAAAAAAAAAGAAATATACCTGTGAATGCTAGAAGGAAATACCCTCAAGTAAATTGGGATGAAAGAAAAAGTAAGAAATACATTAAAAGAACAAGAACGCTTCTCAAAACAAAAGACGAAATATTTTAACACCAAATACTATAAACCGGAACAAATGGAATACAGGAGTAGGTATGAGTGGGTAGGAAAGGTGATTCTTCAGAAATTGTACTAGAAAAGAACATGTCCTAGATAATAAGATGCATACAATTCTCTTTTGAGGTATAGATGGATCTCCCTTTCTCGACCAGAAGACCAGACCTAGTATTAACAAAAGAAAATAAAGTATTGCATTCAGTAGATTTTGCCGTTTTAGCGGACAATATATCAATGCGAAAAGATTACCAAAAAGCTGGATCTTGAAAGAAAGCCGAAAAGCTTCTGATGACGCTGTACTAGTTTCGTCGGTTAAACGACTCCAATCCAACGATGGCTTTGCTTTAGAAGAGACAAATCGGTTGCACGTTTTGATCAAAATCGCATAAACCACAGGTCTGCTTCACAAAGGAACTCCTACCCGCCTCTAAAATACTGAAAAAGAAACAAAACAAATTCCAGAATGGATAGATATTGTCAATTTTATTCACTCTTAGAGCAATCCTGGGAGGAAGTATGATACTTCACTTTACCAAAGACTTGAGCGCTAGTCAGTTTTCTTGCTCAGTGTCTAACTGCTAAATCCAACTCAACTCTTACTGTTACTGGTGACCCTCAACAGTTTACTATAATAAACTGGAACTCTCACTGTTCTATACATACACATCCATGTACAAAGATACATTTATGCTACTGTTGTGGGGGCCTTACCCATCTTACCATAATGGACTCTTCTCACCGTTATTAGTACTTGAGATTTTGCTGCCAGAAGGCAGATCAATATCTGTGTTATCCGAACAGTACGAGACTTCTCACCTTTTCTATGTAACTCTATCTTTCTTGTGTAATATTATCTGTTATGTAATATCCGTGTTGGCATTTTAATTAGTGACCCTTTCCTGGGCCACAACAGCTACCTGTGATCCCATCCATCCATAAATATAGGCTAACATCGATATACATACATATACATATGGGGGTGCTCGTGGTGTAATGGTTACAGTCGTAGGAAATGGACGCAGCAACCCGAGGCTGCATTTCATATATCGCTAATACTATTGAGGAAAATATGAATCACATTATCCTGCCTTCAACTTGGGATAGATAGTGAGACAGATTTAGCTCTTTAATCTTTGTATGTCAATCGGGTTAGGAAAACGA
Organism: Sepioteuthis lessoniana; assembly: GCA_963585895.1. NCBI lineage: Eukaryota > Metazoa > Mollusca > Cephalopoda > Myopsida > Loliginidae > Sepioteuthis > Sepioteuthis lessoniana. The sequence continues at coordinate 33,489,286 of OY757938.1, forward strand.
AAAATCAGAATTCCAACCAGTAAAACTCCGAGTAAAATTGACCTTGTGTCATATGATTTCTGTGATGAGTGGTTCGTCAGGTACGTTGTTCCGATGGCATACTCGCACTTTATAAGCATTATTGCAGCTGAATATGTACACCAGGAGACAACAATATATAGTGTCACATCGATAGACAAGTTACACAGTGATTTTTATTGTGATAAAGTCTACTTCGGTAACACCCAGGCATTTTGGACAAACAATATTATTCCTTCTCCTAAATCATGATCATCAAAATCTTTCACAGGGAAAAGAAGTCTGCAATTAGAATGAGTCCTTTCTGAATACGCAAGGTTGCAACACTAACTCCTGAGTACTCCCATCAATATACGGAGCCCTGACTTCTGGAAAAGAAAACACATTCCCCAGCTTGAATTTCCCAGAACTAAAAATGATATCCTAATCTACATTGCCCAATCAGATGGGCTGTAGAATACACGGACTGCATCTCTGCAGAGGGGTAAGACACCCCACCGAGTGTCCTTATTATGACACTAAACACTCTGATGGTGAGGTCCCAGTAATGCTGGGGCTTTGTGGAATACGGAGCACCCCTTAATTGCCATTGCTCCCAGGTCTACTCAGGCCAGGCGTGATAGCAACTGATAAGGCCCTATCTATGGGTTAAATAGAACTAACGGTATACTTATGCTATACCGAATTGTTTGATTAAACTGAATAGCTTGAAATAGAAATGTTTTTGACAATTAAACCGTACTTACATTTAAACTGCGTGCTTATACTAAACTGAATTATTTCAAATAGAACTGTTTTTTGACCTTGAAACTGTATTTACACTAAAGTGAATTCTTTAACATAGAACTGTTTTGACATTTAACTGTGTGTAAACAAAAGCTGTACTCATACTAAACTGAATTAGCTGAATTAGAATTGCTTGAATAAATTGAATAGCTTGAAATAGAAATGTTTTTCACAATTAAACTGTACTTACATTTAAACTGTGTGCTTATGCTAAACTGAATTATTTGAAATTGAACTGTTTTTGACTAAGAAACTGTACGTACACTAAAATGAATATTTATATATAACTGCTTGAATATTATGAAATAGAAATGTTTTTGAGGATTGAACTGTGTACTCATGCTAAACTGAATTGTTTTGAATAGAACTGATTATTTACATATAAATGGATTTGGTTTTAAATAACCTACAAAGGTTGATATGCCATAAAACCAAACCAAACCAAACCTAATATACTGATCGCGGAATATATCAGTTTATTCCTGATATTTGAAACTAAACGTTTTACGTAAATCAAGAAATCTTTCATTTTCTTTTTATTATCTATTAAAACCTGCCAACCTTCCTAACTTGCTTAGGTAACCTTTTCATACTATGACACACAAGCATCTATGTGAATAAATAAAAGCTCCCTATGCCCTCACACATTCATACAGATACATTTGGTTAGCTGGATTATTGTTGTTTCGAATGACTATGCGTATTATCAGAGTTACTCACCGAAAACACTTTGCTTTTACATGATGGAAATTATCAAAGCAGCATTAAATTCTGAATCTTATTGGTGCTGTGGTTTTGATGTTGTCGCTGTTTGTTGCTATAATTATCTATATTATAATTCGAAATCATTAATATTGTCACTGTGGTTAAAAGTTTCTTGTTTTTGTGCTTCGCGAATCCGTTGAAAATTAATTAGTTTCCTTGCATCTTTCATTTTCATTACATTTAATAATAAAACACCTGAAAGGCTTATAGAATTGCTCGCTATCCCCATGCAATTTAATCACATCTGTTTTATTATGTTTTTTCTCATTACTTGTTCTTGAAATGGGATACAAAATAAATGTTGAACTGCTTTTCCGGGTGACGAAATTACATGTTAGGGATTTAAAAAAAATACTCCCATAAACTGAACATCTGCTGTGTCATTGGGAAACTTGGTTCTCACCTTTCTGAAAAAAATTGGAAGTACGATATGGAAGAATCTATTCTTTTTTTGTATGATTCCCAAGTGAGTTTTACGGGCGTATGTTCAGCATTTAAGACTTTAGCTTCGAAAAGTGTAAATAATCAATAGCAAGAATATGAAAGTAAAAAAAAAGATTAACTCATCTAATCACCCTTTTATATAGTGTTAGTTAAAAGAGACGCAGGTGTACTTCCTCCTTGCAAGATATTAATTTACCCTCATTTATATCCTTTTATTTCAGTCCCCCTCTCTCCTCTAATAAATCTATACTGTAAATATTGTGTGTGTGTGTGTGTGTGTGTGTGTGTTTTACAGACACGAAAACAGTTCAACCGATTTACATCATGCAACCAACTCCCAGTGGTGTTCTGGAAATTTTAAAAAATGATACCGATAAAAAATCCTAATTTACCTGATTTCCATATTGATTGATTTGTTTAGTTTGGTTTATTTATTTAACGACAAATCAACACTTTTATGGGTTATTTGATATTGAAATTTCATTCAGTTATGAAAGTTTATTAGGACTGGGGATCGAACTAGCTACTACTAATTGTTTGGTTTGGTTTAGGTTTATTTCTCTAATCTCATATGAGCTATTTAATTCCGAGATTAAATTTATTTGTAAATGTTTGATTATTATCATAACTATATTTTCATTATTTCATCGATTTCTATTTAATTTCAGTTTTGTTTGTCTGTAATCATTTCTTTGCATACATTTATGTGATATCATGTATTCCTATCTAAAAGAAATAATTCGCATTTATTTGTATGGTTTTAACTATTCCTATCCAATTATAATAATTCATGCACAATTAAATGGTTGCAAGTAACATTTCCTATTAAATAATGATAGTTTTCCCTCACTTTTAGGGTTTCAAGTATTCATATTCAATAACAATAATTACTAACATATCTACTAGATCCAAAGATGGGACCTTACCACGCCTTACCAGTTCAAGGCAGCGTCAGCTGAGTCGGCTGGGGCTGTAGAATACACTGATTGCATCCCTGCAGAAGGGTAAAACTCATCCAACGAGTGTACTTGATATGCGATTAAAGAATCTGATGTTGAGGCTTTGGGGAAAATAGAGAACCTTTTCATTGCTATTGCTTTCAGGTCCACTCTGGCTCGGAGTGGTAGAACCAGATAGAATCCTGTCAACAGGGCGACTAGAACTGTTTGACATTAAAACTGTGAAAAAATTAGTTATGCTAAATTGAACTGCTATAAGTAGAAATGTTTGATAATTTACTTGTGAATAAACAAATGATTGGTGTTTAATTGAATTGTTACTGATACATAGCAATACTTGTAACGATTTAACCGTGTGAAAAAGAATAAATAATGTTGAATAAAGATATGTGTTAAATAGAAGTACTTGGATCTCTTTAACTGTAATCCTAAAATGATATATTGGTATAAGATAGAAATACTTGGAAGCATTTGACTGTGAACAAATGAATGAATAGTATTGAATAGAATAATGTGTGTTAAATAGCAACAATCTTATCCACTTCACAGTTTGCAAACAAATGATTAATATTGAATAAAGTTATGAGCATGAGATGGCAATAGTTGAAACCATTGAACTTTGAAGAAATAATAACGATACTAGTTTGCAAACAAATTAATTATTACTACTTTAAAAATGAAATTATCCCACAAACTGTGTGCAAACAAATAACTGATGTTAAATTGTGAAGGGTTTTATAGAAATACTTGAAACCAGTAAAATGGGTGCAAAAAGTTAGCTTCGGGTCGTTTTAAAATATCAGCAAAATATATGAACAAATCATATATTTAATATATGTATAATGAGGATATGACATTAAATAACCTACAATGGTGGATATGCCATAAAACCCAACCAAACCAAACCAATCGAAGGCAGCATGGATCCAGGAGTAATATCGATGAAGGATATTTCACAGTCCCCAGAGCTCTAAAACTAGAGCCTCAACTCCCGATGTATTGTTGCCCAGTCGGCTGGGGCTGTAGAATACACTGACTGCATTTCTGCAGAAGGGTAAACATGTAACTAATTATATATATATATATATATATATATATATATATATATATATTGTTATAAAACCATTAAAAGTAGATGAGAAGTCTGAAGAGTTGAATTCGGGTCAGGATCGCGGGCTAGCCGATTGCCGGTCTACTTTCCCTAATGTGGGTGTATGAACTGGCAAGCAGCCCCTAGCAACAAGCTGAATGCTGAGTGGCCAAGAAACCCACATAATACGAACCAGCGGGAAGGTTGAATCTGCAAGGAGGACAAATCAGACAGATCAGTTGTTCGAGAGATCCCATAACAGACAGACGTGTCTGTGATGCAAAGAGTAAACTGCTTTTCCCGGGCCAGCTCATATGGAAAGATTAAAATGCCACCAGAGAAAGATAAGACCTGCATGACTGTTTTGTTCATCGACCTACAATGAGAAAAATCAAAGAACAAGAAACCATATGAAAAATATTACCAAGAAAGAAAGAGAAATTAACGGTCGGTGAAGGAGACAGAGAGAGAGAGAGAGGAAGAGGGAAAGAGAGAGAGAGAGATAGAGAGAGAGGTAAGATAATCTTTTTAATGTTATGTGATTTTTTGCTTAACCCGTTCTTACCGCAGACAAAACACATAAAAAAATTGCACACATAACCACTAGAAAAATTCTAGTTGAATTTTCCCTAAGTTATTAAAATATAGACATTTTTATTTTTGCTGCTATAACAATCTTACGTCACATATATGCCTTTTTTTTGGTTGATAACACTGGGCAAGAATTTTGTTACTTTTTGAATTACTTCGAAGTAATCTCCTCTGGTTGCAATGCACTTGTTGTACCGTTCCAACAACTTCTCGAACGCCCCATGGAAGTCCTCTTGTGTGACCATCATCACAGCCTCTTTCATCTCCTCAATTGTCTCATAACGACAGCCTCTGAGCTTAGGGAATAATCAAAAGTAATAGGGATCAAGGTCTGGAGTATAGGCTGAAGAACTGTCTTGATGCCCATTTTGGTCAAATAGTCTGTGACAATGGTGGAGTTGTTGACTGGTTCATTTTCCTGGTAGAAATACCACTGTCCCAATTTGAAGAATGCTGGCCTCTTCTGACGGAATCTCTTAAAACCTCAACATAGTAAACCTAACCCTAACCCTTTGGCCAATCAACTCTGTTCTATTGACTTCCTTACTCCTCCCACACCTCTCATCATTTCTCACAGACTCCCTGCCTTCCTTGAATCTCTTATACCACTCAAAACTGATGCTCAATTCATGCACGATGGTCCAAAACATCCCGAAGCATTTCATACGTTTCTATGGCATTTTTCCACGTTTAAAGCAGAATTTTATTGCATATGGTTCTTCTAAAGTGTCGTCTCGTCCAGATTGCAATTTTGAAATTCACCAGCTGTGACAATCAGGCTTTAGTAGGGTGTATTCCAGTTGCTGCTGTAGCTGTTCATTTGAACCTGAAATCATAAAAATTATTAAGTCGTCTCGTAAGGTATATAGCAATAATATACTGAAATTTTAAGAGTCTACAACAATTTTAAATGCCTGTACAAAAAAATTCTTGGAACTTATTGAAAAAAAATTCTTGAAACTTATTGAATGCACCACGTACTTTTGCACTGCTGAATCAGGAAATTGCATCCATTTCTCTCCACCAGGTCAGTTTTTTTAAGGAGGTTGATTTGAATAAAATCAGATCTTTTGACAAAATCAATTACATTTTTGGAAACACATATCATCCTTAATATGTTTTTAAGAGAAAAATACTTTTTGCCAACAACGTATATTAATTACCTGATAGAAACATCGATTAAGGTAAGTACGCGTAAAGTGCATGTTGCTTCACCATTGTTCAAACTTCAGGGTTTGAACTTCCGTTTCTTCGAACTCCTGGAATGCTCAGCGGGAGGGAGGTCTCTGTTCAGATTCCAACTGTATTCAGCCATCATGACTGCGTCCCGGCGCCCCTGATACCTGGTCTCTATCTCTTTCAGGTCCTGATGGAATCTCTCCTCCTGCTCGTCACTCATTGAACCTAGGTTGATGCTCATGTTGCTGTCCAGGTTCTGAAAGCAGTCAGCATGTTGTTGACAAGTTTTGCGTAGTTTCTGTCCTTCCTCGCTTCCAGTTCCTCTTCGTTCATTGAGTTTTCGAACTCTGGATCTCTGATGAGCTGCCGGATCTGAGGACCATCAAAGATGCCAGCTTTCAACTTTCCCTGGTCAATCCTGGAAAATCCTGACATAAGTAAGTGAAGTAGTCACAACCCTTATCCAGAGCCTTGGTGAACTGCTTGATTAAACCGAGCTTGATGTGCAGCAGTAAGAAGAGTATTCTGTCCCTGTCCATCAGAGGGTCATTGATGACGTTCCTTTCTTTGCAAGGAACCAATTCCTCCTGCAAAGGCCAGTCCTTCGTGTAATGCTGAGCACGGTCCCTACTATCCCACATGCACAGAAACCATGGGTACTTGTTGAAGCCAGACTGTTGTCCCAACAAAAAGTTCACCATCTTCAGGTCAACACAAATAAACCACTTATGCTGATCATAACCAATTTTCTCCAGTACATACTTCACCGCTTCATACTTCTTCTTCAGTGAAGTCGAGTGAGCGATGGGTACATAGGCAAACTGGTTGCTGTTGTGTAGCAGAACACCTTTGAGTGATCGCTTGCTGTTATTAATGAACAGTCTCCACTCTTTGGGTTCGTACTGTTGCACTCCAAGCTTGAGCAGAAGCTGCACAATATCTGCACAGTACACCAAGCCCTTCACTGTACAGAAAAAAACGGAGGTACTCTTTATGCCTGTTGCGGAAGAAGCTTATACAAGCACTGTCAGAGAGGAGTTTTTTTTCGTTCAATCTGGATGACAACAGTTCGGCAGAGTCCGTTGACAAGCTGAGGTCGTGAACTAGATCATTCAACTCCTTTTGGGAAAATGAATGTGGAACATTATCTTCAAGAACCACTTCGTCTTCATATCCTTCTACACTCGAGGCATTTTCGTCACTAATGTATGGAAGTTCTCCGAAGATAGGCGCTGGAATTTCATCACAATGAGCTACCAGACGACGTGCTGATAGAAGATCAGGATACTTGAGGCTGCCTCGGTTCTTTCTGTTGATCCCAGTCACATCAACAACGCAGAAGTAGGAGTCTGTGACATGGTTTGTCGGCTCCCTCCAAACCACGGGAATTCCAAAGTTCAGACTTCTCTTGCCATTGGTCCACCGACGCAGAGTCTCGGTGCATGCCTTGCACACCATGTGTGGAACCCAAGCTTTATGCTGGTCAGCAAGTTTAATACCCAAATAAGCATGGTAAGCACGCGTTATGAAACTTGTGACTGGCTTCCTATTAGGAGCAATATGTATTCTCCACATATGTAGCAGAACACGTTGGGCTTATTTCTGCACGATATTCTGGCCGAAGCCATCTCATTTACCAGCAAAACTTGCGGGTGGAGTTTCCTATACACTTCCTTGGGCGGCTGCCCCATTAACTTTAGTTTTGTTCCATCAAATTTATGCTTTGCCGCACCAATTTTTGGAAGATTTCGAGGTTTTATGACTTCAAACTGATCCCCTGTCGACATAATTACCGAAAACTATCTGACTTGAATACTTCTTGTCATCAAAATAATCATTTCCATTCAAACCAATTATTCGACACAGCATTTTACCCCCACCAACTTATTCTAAAATGCTCCACACATGCGTACATATGAACAAAAACTTAAAAAACGACATGTGGCCATAGCTAAAAAAAACTTGACCTGATTGAGCAAAACCAATGTAATTTCTGGATTCAGCGCATCAGATTCATCATAAATCAGTTAAAAAAACACAGACAACAAGTTTGTTGTTGATCAGTGTAGTAAAATAATTTGTATTTTAAATTGTGTTTCATTTACTCGACCAAGAAAACTGCCCAGTCACTGATTACATCACTGCAGAGTGGTAAGACCCTCCACCAATGAGTGTCCTGATATGACACTAAACAATCTGATGGTAAGGTTCCAGTAATGCTGGACCTTTGGGTAAAGTTGAGCACCCTTTCATTGCTATCGCTCTCAGGTCGACTCTGGTCCGGAGTGGTTGCATCTGATAGGGTCCAATCAATGGGTCAAATAGAACTAAACCATGGTTTCAAGAGTTTGCTTTTTTTGCATTTAATCTGCTCAACTGAATTATTTAAAATTGAAGTGTTCTCTCATTTAGACTGCTTACTTATCTGAAACGGAATTGCTCAAATAGAACTGTTTTGATATCTAAATTGTGATGCTAAACTGAATTATCTGAAATAAAACTGTTTTTAAGTTTAATTCTGTGTATATCCCAGTCGGTTGGGGCTGTAGAATACACAGACTACACCTTTGCAGAGGGGTAAGATCCCGTCAACATTATTTTGGGATATGACACCAAATAATCTGATGGTGAGGCTCCAGTGATGCTGGAGCTTTGGGGAATGCGGTGCACCCCTTCATTGCCAGGTCCCAGAGTGGTAGGATTAGAACTAAACTGCGTACTAATGCTAAACTGAATTGTTTGAAATAAAACTATTTGACTAAACTAAATAGCTTGGAATAGAAATGTTTTTGACAATTAAACTGTGTACTTACATTTAAACAGCGTACTTATGCTAAACTGAATTGTTTGAAATGAAGCTGTTTTTGACATTAAAACTATACTTATGCAAAACGGAATAGTTTAAAATAGAACTGTTTCGAAATTTAATTGTGTGTAAACAAAATCTATTCATATACTAAACTGAATTGTTTGAATTAGAACTGTTTGAATGAACTGATTTTCTTCAGAAAGAAATGTTTTGACAATTAAACTGTGTACTCATGCTAAACTGAATTATTTGAAATAGAATTGATTATTTGTATAAAATGAATTTGACATTAAATAACCTACAAAGGTTGATATGCCATAAAACCCAAACAACTAACTGTGACGTTGAATTCTACTCTGACCTCAAAAGATCGACACCTCGGTCATTGTCCTCTGTAGAAGGCTGTTACGTAGAATGTGTATCGCCGAAAGCAACCTGGCACTTGACACTCCACGAAATAAATCCCGGTCAAGACTCCTGTTTCGGGCGTACGGGAAACAAACAAATAATATGGATGCTAATTCCAGGTTAGACTGGTCTCAGACGTCGGTAAGGGGTTGCCGATTCACTTTCACATACTCCACCAAGTCCTTTGTCCCCCTACCCCCTCATATTACGGAGGAACGAACTTCTAGGTTAGACAATATATGTAGACAGATTTCCAAATCCTCTTTTAATGTTTTAGGAGGCAATAAGACGTTTAGCGAGAATTAATGAAAGCGGTATGAGGCCGAGACAAGATACATGCAAAAAGTCAGATCAACAGAGGAAAGAACACAATCAAAACATTTCAACACAATGTTACATTTAGAATATAACAAAATTTTAATATGCGACGATCAAACAAATAATAATGAGATTTAAGAAACAGTTCTTTTTTCTTTTCCCTTTTCTTTTTAAAATGCCGGCAATATTAAGCTAACAGGAAAACGTAAAAAAAATGTCTCTCAACAGTCCTTTTTCTTCTTTCTCTTTTTTTCTCTTACTTGAGTAAAGGTGTCTAAGCCCCCGGACTGAGGCGTGTGGCAATATTCATTCAATAGATTTAACTATTGGTGAAATAAAACATTTACAGTGTTTTGAATACATACAACTTTCCAATATTCAAGATTAGGAAAAGGAAAACGGTGTACTTATCTTTGACGGGTTTTCAATTTCCAGATTTTCTCTCTTTTATTACGGATGAGTCATCTTTTCCCGGAGTTGGCTGAATTCAGCAATCTTGTTTTGTCCAAACTTCAGATTTTACTCTTTTTACGGGGAGCTATCTTTTGCTGCAGCTGGCTAATCTCAGCAATCTTGTGGCAACGCTGGATTTGACCAAACTCAAGATTTTACTCTTTTTACGGGTGAGCTATATTCTCCCGGAGCTGGCTGAACACAGCAATATTGTTGCAACGCTGGATCTGTCCAAACTTCAGATTTTACTTTTTTTACGGGTGATAATCTTTTCCCGGAGCTGGCTGAACTCAGCGACCTTGTTGCAATGCTGGGTTTGCCCAAACTTCAGATTTTGCTGTTTTTACGGGTGATAATATTTTCCAGGAGCTGGCTGAACTCAGACGCTAGATCTGTCCAAACTGAAGATTCTCCTTCAAATTCCTTTAACACGTGCTGGCCTTTTTGGCGTGAAGATTCTGTCGACCAACCATTCGACTTTTCCTCTTCCACCACATTGCCGAATTGACCTTGACTTCTTTAGTTTCAACAGACTAAAGTGCAAAGTGTAGTTAGCTTACCCTTTCTCTCCCCTACCACTTTAACGGTCGTTCCCTGTTATTCGATCTTTCTTAATGCCTGTTGATTCATATAAAGAGGGTAATGATTCCATCTGCACTTTCTCTCTATAGCATACCATGTCACATAACCAACTAACCAACCAACCGACTGTTGTCTAAACCAGAACACCTGTAAATCTCACTTAGTAGGAAGTTAGATGTATCCATACTTAGAACACTTCTTTTCATGGGTTTCTTATCCAACGGCAGAGGGTAGAATCAGCGTATTCTAAGGTCCGATTAAGGCTGTTGTTATTTTAGAAAAATATTCTGTCCTGTCAGTGTGGTTTAAAATACGTTACAGTCATATATATGGTTCTTATAGATCTGTTTGCAAATTATTTTTTGAGAAAGGAATACATGATATGTAACCGTGGGCAAATGCATAAAGGAATAATAAAAACAATCAAACAAAAAAATAAACAAACAAAAGACAAGCAAAAAAGCAAACAAAAACAAGCAAAAAGAAAAAAAAACAAACTCTTACGTAATTAAACAAAAAACATATAAATGTATAATATACGCGATTCCCTACTCTTCTGTTAACCAAAAACTGCTTATTGAAAATATGCTTTTACCCAAACCCTCCATTACAGACTGGATATGACACAGGATCAGTTTCTTAGTAGAGTATAGTTTCTTTGAATTTAGAGTTTTCATTCATTTAGGCTGCTTGCCTTACCAAGTCTGCCCAATTATTTATTTTTAACTGAGGGAAAACATGGGTTCAGGGTATTTGCGTGAATTGAACCGTAAAAAAGCCTCGTTTAGGAATTTGAACTCGAGTCAACGATCCCATTTTCTATTAACAAGTACTGATCGTACTGACGGTACTGATCAAAGTCTACATCAAAGTCTAGGCCTCTAGACATCATAACATCATTAAATATTTTGCTTACTTCTGCAGATATCGTCATTTGAAAATAAAATTTCATAAAAAACATAATTAGTGTCTAGACTTTTATCACTCATTGTACACACACACACACACATATATATATATATATATATATAATTATTTTGTCTAGTAATGAGTATGTAACAGTAACTTCGTATATACGCTCTATTAAAGAGAGTGTTGCGGAACCGATAAGCGCGTCGACTCCGCAAATAGATTTAAGGTTTACTCGTGCGAGTAGTGACAGCCAAAGACAATGAAGGAAGACAAAAGGCGAGATAACAGATACAACAAAAGTGACGATTTAGCGCGGAATTACAAACGTGTATGTAAATGTCTGTGGCGGTTGTATGTGGTCTTCAGCTAGGATGGGTTATGTCGATAGCAGGTATGGTCGAGTCGTGGTCGTGCGCAGCTGGGCGTTCGAAGAGGGTAGCTGGCGTTGGTCGAGTCGTGGAGATACAGCTAGATATTTGATGCGGGTAAGCTGAGGTCGGCCGAGTCGTTGAATGCAGCAGGACGATCGTTGCGGACAGCTGAGGTCGGTCGAGTCGTTGGTAAATCGATGTCACGGTTTTGACAGTTCGTTAGGTTAACCGGGGGCGTGTCGATTTGGTTGCTAGCCCGTAACAGCGAGTAATTCATGGCTAGTTGTTGCAATGCTAGAGCAGTCCGTAACAGCGAGTCGTTACGTGGACTTGATGTTGCGTTGCTGGGGCAGTCCGTAACAGCGAGTCGTTACGTGGACTGCATCGCGGGAGCGTCGAGGTTGAAATCGGTGTTGGCAGCTTGGTCGTGTAGAGTCGAGCGACTTGGTGACTTAGTACTACGGACCAAGTGAACGGACGCAGAACCGTGACTAAGGTTTGCCAGGCCTGAACACATACGAAGTCGAGCGAGCGGATCGGTGAAGCTAGGACTTTGTCGTGCCCCTAGCTTCTGCAGGCATATCGTTTACGGTAGCTATGGTTTTGTCGTGCCAGATAGTTGTGCGGGCGTATCGTTGACGGTAGCAATGGCTTTATCGTGCCAGATAGCAGTGCGGGCGTATCGTTGACGGTAGCTATGGCTTTGTCGTGCCCATATCAATGCGATGAAAAAAGGGTTGAATCTGCCACTAGAAGTGGCGGTGAGGTGGAGTCAACCACGATAACGTAGGATCCGAGCCTCGTGGAGCCGAGTGGCCCCTGAGAGCATCTACGTAGACCTCTGTTTATTTGTCGCTGCCTCCCACCAGACACGACTTGATACATGGTCAAAAGTCCGAAGGCTGATTAAAGTGGGGATAGAGGGGCGGGGAAGGTCGAGAACGAGCTGAGACTCGAACCCTGCTGGCCTATGCTGCTCATTGGCTCGCTTGGTGCAATGTGAGCCTGATGAGGCATGCAGTTTCACGAACCCAAATGTGGGTCCGGGCACGTATGCCGGGTTATGGCTTGAACTAGACACCAAGGTCTAGTTCCATACATTGGTTTCGAGAAAGTTTGCGGGGACCTCTGTTATATATACCTTCGGCCCCCCCCCCCTCCAGTACCGAGGCACACCTGGCAGAACTGCCCAGATGTAAGACGGCCTACCGAATGCAACCTAACAACTGGAGAGGAAAGGTCACAAACACCCTAAAAAAGTGTGGGCACCTCTGGTATTTATCGATGCGTCCCACCAACGCACGAATATAGCACAAGTCCGTTTTTAAGGTCGCAGAGCCGAACCCCACACGAGTCCAGCAAGGCCAAAAATACCTTCGGCCCCGTCGGCATTCCTCTTTTTGGGGCGCATCAGGCACCAGGTAATAAACCCAACCCCCCTGAAGGGGGTATAAACCTCGGGGGATAGCCCCCTGAGGCCGGAGGAAATCTCCAGTGCCGAGGCACACCCGGCAGAACCGCCCAAAGGTAATACGGCCTACCTAATGCAACCCAAGAACTGGAGAGGAAAGGCCACACACAAACGCCCTAGAGCGTCCGCGGGAACCTCTGAATTTTCGCCGCCTGAAGCTTTTTTCATATGGAAGAAAGCGAATTCCACCTCTGCCGCGCCACATAAATAGAAAGTTCTATAAAAATGGACGTAGAAAATAAGTACTTCTATAGTCTGGTATAGGCTAGCGAAGAGTATAACTTCCATTTTCATAGGATTATTTCTGGCAGAAGTTTTTTGTAAATGTTGATAAAAGTTAATTTATCCCTTTCTTAGCTGTAACGGCCGGTTAGAATCGAAAAAGGGCTTAGTAATTTCCGGCCGTACCCGGACGTTATTTTTCTAGGGAGAAGGAGAAATCCGATCTGTTTACGTTCGTAGGCCGGTCTCGGCAAGGGAATTTTATTAATGAAATACATTTAAATTGTTCTTATTGGCAAATGAATGCCAATTTTTGACGTTCGTGCTCATAAAGTATCAAGAATTGGTACCACACCTTTAGATGTTTAGACATCATCACTTTACTTACCTGAAAACATATTTTCTAATCAACAACATTCACTGAACATCGTACTTATTTGTTTAGTCTACCTAATTTCTTTCTTTTTATTACGACGCTTTGTATGAAGCTTTCCATAAGAACAAAATTGCTGATGACTCTGTAGTGAGATCAGTTTGCATAGCCACTTCCATAAGTAACATTGGATTTCGATCAGAATAGGTTGATATTGCCATCTAAGAAAAAAAATAGTTTTCTACAATTCTTATTAAAAAGAAAAATTCTCTTAATTTTCATTTTTTACGACATTTAATCTGGATATTAACTTTCAATCCCATCCAATTTTAAGTTTTCTTCTTTTTTTCCCAGTTGATTTTTTACTTCAGTGGAAACACGATATGTTACTTCTTTAAAAATCATTTGGTATCATTGTAACGATAAGTTCATTAAAAAAAGATCGAATCATCTAATAGATATTCTCGCCAAAACTTAAGAGTCGCTTACAGAAAACGTCCTCTCTTTATTTTATTGTACGTTTTATTTTGACTTTCTCTATTTACATATGACTATAATCAACATTTTTGAGTGGCCAAATATTGGTTACATGTGTGCTAGATGTCTAACATTATTTAAAAGAATAACGAGTGAGACCGCGGCCAATGCAAGAGTTACATAGACAATGAACTAGAACTGTCTATCTATATATCTATCTGTCCGTATATCAGTCTGTGTCTGTCTCTAGGCTTTTTTACTATCTTTTTCCCACGCATGCATAGTGTAATGGTTATTGTCGAAGAAAATATATGGGGATTTTTTATAAGCCCCGAAAAGCCCGGTTTATTCCTACGTTTTGTAAAAGAATAAACTGTAATTCAACAGCAGTAGGGAATTGGTGATAGCTTTTGAAGAAAGGAAGACGAACGACTTTTAGTATATAACACCAACAACAACAACAACAAACAGGGTTTTACACCAAATGGAACAAACAACGAATTGGAAGAGTGCACAAAAGAGTTCAAGAATTCGATAGATGGTAGGGTTTTGTAAGGTTTGTAAGGTTTAGTTGTAAGGTTGTTATCAGATAAAGTTATAAGGTAAAGGTATAAGATAAAGTGTGGTTAGGCTTGTTATGTGATGGTTGTAAGGATGTAAGGTTTTGTGAAGGTTTGCAGATAAAATCTCTGCTGGAACTTAACTGTCTGTGTGTCCTGTTCCTTTTAACTCAGCACGTGCGTTCGTCGCTCTTGGGTCCTGGCAGGTGAAAGAAGGTACCAAATACGTTGCCGTCAAGGGCTGCTACGAATGGACCTGTTGCTAACAGCGGTGGGAGTGGAAAATAGATGAAAAATCTCCACGGGAGCTCTTTTTTATAATGGGCGCAACGTGACCCCAAGGGGCTGCTGCTGTTCGATGAAACAGGATCACCAGTTCCTTAACAAAATTTCTACAAATAAGCCAGTTCAAATTCTTGACGAGGCTTTTTGTGCTTCTTTTGCGCTGATTTTCCTTGGAAAAGGCATAAATCCATTTCTCCTTTCCACCTTCCACAACGCAAGATGGATTCTCAAGCCTTGATGGGGCAACTGGTCTTCAAAATTCTCTCCTTGTCATTCAACACATTTAATCCTGCAGTATTACACTCCAAACTATTTTTTTGATATTGTAAGAAGCCGAGCCGTTGTATTTCCTTTTATGTCTTCTAAAACTTCAAATCTTACAGTTCAAGTGAATTTTCAGTTCTAAACAAGAACACTCGAAAACAAGAAAAGACGCTGAGAGCTAGGTCCAGTGAGTATAGAGTAGTGGTGTTATACTTACACGATTCTATGTTACACTAAAAGTACTGGTTAAATTAGTATTAAGAATTAGCACTGACTCTTCTCGGCGTAATCAAGGCATCGTGACGTTGCGTAGCAGTACACGCATATTTATGTAACCTAATTTTCATTCCACCACGTATATTGTGCATTTCATGGAGCAAGGACATTTTCTTATTTGACAGACTGAGAAGTTTTCAGTTACTCTCCGTAGCTGAACAAAAGTGTTTATGGGTATTTAAAAAAAAAATGAGAGTAAAGATTCAAAAGGGTGTCTTTTAACATACATTCCACGAATGAGAGAGAGAGAGAGAACAATTTAATATTTACTGATTACACAAAATCAATTCTCAGGTCAAGAAAAATAAACATTTAAATAGCTCGTCAAAAGGAACTGTTTAATTGATGTATTTCGCTCTCAGTGTGCTTATGTATATAAACTTTGATATCGACCGACTTTCATATAGAACTTCATTTCCAACAATGGGTCAAAACGTGTATTGGTATGCGCCAAACACTCTGCTTTGCATACACATATTTACGCACGCTGCTAGTGAATCAGACACTTTTGAAAATTACTCACTTGGATTCTTTCGGGATTTTAGTAGTTTTTTTTTTTTTAGTTTTGATATTTTTGTTGAAGTAAGTTTACAATATGTTCAATAATATAATTTGAATTTTGCATTTTGTTCTGACATTAGATTACAAATCTGAAAAACATACGATTGAAAAGGAAACCTAAACCATAAAACATTATGATACCATTAAAATGATATATTAATTTCTTTTCTTGCTTCTACGGCGCTCACATATGATTCCTTTGATATTGTTGCGATTTCAAATTTGTTAGATTAGCATAGGTACAGACTCAATGGCACTTGGAAACTGTCAGTTTATCCCCTACGCGGTCATTAGACGAATAGGTTTCAACTATTTCCATATCTTAACTTTCAGCTTTACTTTCAGTTTCTTAAAATCCTTCCGCGGAATTTTACTCAAGACCTCGGGCGATGGAAAATAGTTATTATATTTATTCTGACATTTATATATTTTACCGCATATTTTGGGCATTATTTTTAGAAGGCATTTTTCTTTTATTGTCCTTAACCACTATATCTGGTCTGTTGCTCTTTTTTCCAATCAGATTACCTAACAGAGTTCTAGAAAATATTTGCTTCTGTTACTTTTCCGTAGTATTTACAGATTTCCCTACAATATAACGCCTAAAAAATTACTACCGTGTCAATAATAGTGAGAGCCCTGGGTATAATCAAGAAAGTGACAGATAAACACATTAGCAAGATACCTGGCTGTGCCATCTAATGATGCAAAATTTCTCTTTGCGGAACTGCTCATTTTCCAAGGAGAGTATTACTAATCCTATTGAAAAATAACATCGGAAAGAGCCAACAAAAAGCATAAGTACATTGAATGCATCTAAACACTCCCTTCTCTTACTCAAAGTCTTGGGTAAAGACTCTGAGAAGAATTGTAAGTAAATGAAACAAAGGCTGAAAATTTAATAATAATAATAATAATGGATTTCGGTTACAGACGGGCACATAATCTCTTTTATAATAGGAAGATAGTATAAGTAAATGATTTGTTACATAGTCGTGCCAGCATAATGATAAGATGAATGATGAACGGGCATGAAGTAAGAATGACCATAACTCTTGGTTATAAGAATATAACCCTCTTTATTCTTTCTTGGAGTCAAAACTTCTATGATATGAGAGAGACAGACGGAGACAAACGGAGACTGAGGGAAAGACAGACTGCCATATTGACCCAAACATCTTCCTAGCCGCTCTTTGGGATGCGGCTAGGAAGAAGTTATGGGCCTGGCGCTCTCTGTGACTGACAAAATCTCTTCTGGCCGCAACTGAGTCTGATCGTATCTCACGTGAGCATCTGCATATATCATTTCACAACGCCCACCGTTTCCACTTAACCACATGACTGCTTCAGCTTTTTAGCACAGGTGAGTCCTGTGTAGAGAAATATCTGGTTAACGCCTCGGTCAAGGGTCAATATACAACAAATTCAATTTATCTTACTTGTATTTTGTTTTTTCCAATTATGTATGAGTTTGAAACGTGAAATATTATATTGCAGTCCGTTAAGACTGGTAAACATTTTTTCTTCTTTAGGGGAAAAAGAGGACATGGCTTATTTTTTATTCGGTCACCTAAATTTATAATATTGTTTAAAACATTAGATAAACTCTCTTTTTTGGAATTATTGATATGTATGATAATAGATTATTTGTATATAAAATTCAACAACAGAAAATAAACATGACAAATTTGAGAATAACTAACCACATATTGAAAACCCAGATTACACAAAAAAACAGATTCCTATGGAATGAAACACAATATAATTAGAGAACACACTAAGGTAACTAATACTGATATAAAAGATAGGGCACTTCTAAAAATATATAATGAGAAAAAACGAAAGCATATTATGCTGTTAAACTATGCTTCTGAAGATCTATCACCTAATATACATAGACAACATGAAACTGTGAGGCAAAAATGAAAAAGAATTAGATACTCTAGTACAGGCAGTTAGGATATACAGTCAAGATACAGGGAGGGAATTTGGCAATGAAAATTGCACCATGCAAATAATGAGTAGCGGAAAGCGCAAATGACGGAAGGAATAGAACTACCTAACCAAGAAAAAATCTTTATCACCGATCTTAATGAGTCTTTATGAATATAGTAATATACATCAGTATCTTATGAAGTTGATTTTAACTTACTTTAAGATATCGTTTATGGTTCTCATTCAATTATTTTTTTACCATTTTCTCATTTGTTCTGTTTTTTCTACATCTTATGACTAGCGGTTTTTCTTCTTTTTTTTTATTTCTTATACATACTACTCTCCTTTTTCTGCTAATCTGTCTTTTTTTTTCTTTCTTTTCCCAAAACTGGTACATTTTATTTCAGTTTTGCAGTTTCTCTTACTTCTTGATCGGTATTTTTATCAGTCCCTACCAATGTTTGAGTACTAAAGTAACACTTAAAATACCGTGCAACATTGCACAATACGGTTAAAACTATCTGAATAAGCGAATTGGTTGATTTTAAATCCAATATTCAAAATTATGTCGATCAGCATTATTTTGATCACTAATGCTGATCCGATATTCTTTTAGGCCATAAATTGTGAACTATTCTCTTGAGCTTTTATTTATTATCCAGCTTTTACCAAATTATTTCTTCTGGGGTTACTTTTAGTTGCAATTGATATGATTATTTATCATGATTATTACAGGCCAGCCGGATGGCTAATAGTTCGAAAGTGAACGTAGAAGCGGCATTGGAGTTCAGAACTTACTACAATGTCGTAGTTCAGAACTTCAGCTATTACACCACTGGTACTCACCGTCCGTTGGGTAATAGATACATATGGTTTTTCTTGCGGAGAAATAAGATACTATGCACAAAAATCGATGTTCTGAGTATGTCACTAAAATTCATCCAGTAGTGAGACAAGTTCTTGACCTTTGAGGTGTGTGCAGTTGCATTTTATTGCTAATAACTCCAGGTCCACTTTAATCAGGAGTGGTAGTAACTGCTAATGTCTTATTTAATAGGCCAACGTATCTATTTGTAAATTATTAGATAGGGATATAGGAAACAAGATAACTGTGAGCAAATTATTTATATTAAAGGGAACTAATTGATACCGTGTAAATTATTATTATGATTTTATCCAGTTTTTCTAACCAGCGCTATTGATGATCTTTCACTTGGGTCTAAGTAAAAACAAGTCTCCTCAAGTCTCCAAGACTCTTCTCAGTATTGTTGCTGTGGTATTAATAGCCTCGATTCTTCCTTTGATTTCCATTTATGCGATACTCTTTTTCAAGATCTTGTGTACTTTTCCTAATGAGCCAATAGGTATCAACGCCCCCTTCATATTTTGCAGCTTTTTCTGGTAAAATCCAAGTATTCCCGTATCTTTTCGATTTTTTATTTTATTCAGTCGTCCACTGGAACAGTGAAATCCACCTGATGAAAAGTTCCTTTTTTGTTTTTAATTTACATTAGGTCTGGCCTAACGGTGATCTGGTTATATCCCATAGTCCCAGATAATTTTATGCGTTTCATTTTCAAGGACACATTCTGGTAATTGCACATACAATTAGGTGGTATAGTAAAATTTTAATCTCTTGTACAATTCCCAGTAAATCAACTTTTCCACTCAGTCGTGCCTACTCTTGTATTCCTTCTGGTACAAATTTGCGACATTCTTGAATGTGATTAACTAATTCATTTCTATCTCAAAATAATCTACACTTGTAATTCTCTTACATATTATTACACTTCTGTGTTTTTCACACCAGCATTAGCTAATGGTCTTTCGTTGAAGTCTGGGTGACAACAAGTGTCCTCAAGTCTCTAGTATTCTCACCAATGTTAACACTGTTCTGGTCTGAACAGTCTCGATTCTTCCACTGATTTCCAATTTCTGCATTTACCATTTCTTGTCTTTAACGACCGTTCCAAGCTAACCATGGGACCCTTAGGTACCACTGCTTTTTGTTCTCTTACAAGGTCCAATTATTTGTTCTTTATGTCGTGTTTTATTTTTATTCTGTGGTCGGCGAGGACGGCAAAATAAACTTGATGGCAAGTTCTCTTTTGTTGTTAAACAATTCTATGTCTAGTCTTCTGGCTGTCTCTTGGACGGATTCTGGATTGTGCATGTAGTATTTGTTATAATTGTGGAGATTTAATGTCAAACACAATTTCCAGTGGGCCACCTTTTCCACCCAGTTGTGCCTTGTTTTATATTATTTTTGTGCTAGTTTGCTGCTTTCGCTTATGTGATTAACCAGTTCAAATAACTTACAAATGCTTTTTCTGCGTATTATTAATTTTCACTTTAACACATTTAGTCCTTATCCCATTGTTTTGTGTTGTTATTAAAAGGTTTGGTTCGGTTTGGTTTGGTTTTATGGCAAATCAACCTTTGTAGGTTATTTAACGCCAAACCCATTCTCTATAGAAACACCAAAGTGAAAGTGCGGTCACCGGATGGAGACACGGATTACTTCGACATTGTGGCAGGAGTACTACAAGGGGACACGCTTGCCCCATACCTCTTTATCATCTGTCTAGACTACGTACTTAGGACATCGATTGATAACATTAGGGAAAACGGCTTCATGCTGACAAAGAAAAGGAGCAGAAGGTACCCCGCCAAAACAATTACCGACGCCGACTAAGCCGACGTCATAGCGCTACTGGCCAATACACCCAACCAAGCCGAAACACTACTGCATAGTTTGGAACGAGCCGCTTCAGGCATTGGACTCCATGTTAATGCACAAAAAACTTAATATATGTGCTTTAATCAGAAAGGCGACATCTCCACACTAGACAGAACCTCCCTGAAACTGGTTGACAAATTCACCTACCTAGGAAGCAGCGTCTCATCAACTGAAAAAGACATCGACACACGGCTAACGAAGGCATGGAGAGCTATCGATAGGCTTTTGATCATATGGAAATCAAACCTGACCGATAAAATGAAACGCAGTTTCTTCCAGGCTGCGGTCGTGTCGATACTGCTATATGGATGCACTACTCGGACGCTGACTAAACGGTTAGAGAAGCTAGACGGCAATTATACAAGAATGTTGCGAGCAATATTGAACATGTCCTGGCAGCAATACCCCACGAGGCGCCAACTGTACGGTCACCTACCACCTATCACGAAAACTATACAAGCTAGACGAACCAGACATGCCGGACACTGCTGGAGAAGCAAGGACGAGATCGTAAGTGATGTACTCCTGTGGACCCCCGCATATGGCCAATCAAAAGCAGGACGACTAGCTCGAACATTCATACAGCAGCTGTGTTATGATACGGGATGTAACCCTGAAGACCTGCCGGAGGTGATGAATGATAGGGAGACGTGGAGAAGGAGCGTCTGGGATGTCCGTGCTAGCCGCACGACATGATGATGATGATGATGATTTCAAACAATTCACTTTAGCATGAGTACACAGTTTGTCAAAAACATTTTTATTTCAAACTATTCAGTTTATTGAACCAGTTATATATAGCAATTCAGCCGAGTGTAAGCACAGCTTTAATGCCCAAAACAGTTTAATTTCAAATAATTCAGTCTAGCATAGGCACGCAGTTCAAATTTAAGTACAGTCCAATTGTGAAAAACATCTCGACCTCGAGCCATGCAGTTCAATCAAGCAGCTCCAAATCAGCTAATTCAGTTTAGTATAAGTACAGATTCCGTTTATACACAGTCACATGTCAAAACAGGTCTATGTTAAATAATTCGGTTTAGTGTAAATACAGTTTCAATGTTAAAAAACAGTTCTATTTGAAATAATTCAGTTTAGCACAAACAATTCAGTTTAGCATGAATATGGAGGCAGTATAAATCATTTTATTTACTTCTCCTCATTTGTTTGCATACAGTTGAATTATTACAAGAGTTTCTATGAAACAATAAGAATTTAACATCATTCATTTGGTAGCACACATTTAAATAGATACGTATGATATGTAAAAGATTAATAATTCAAAAAAGTGATTGAGCTAATATATTTGCCGACAGTTAAGTGGTTTCAAGTAATGTAGTTATTGATTATTTCTTCAAGATTAAGGGAGAGGGGGGCGGAAGAGATCCTCAACAAGATGGATTTAACGGAAACGAACAGGAATGCCCAACCAACTATGAGCAGATGCATTTGTGGTAAGACGTGCAAAAACCAAAGAGGCTTGAAGATATATCAAAGCCGGATGAAATGTCTGGAGGGGGGTAACCGGGAGCAACGTGCAGGTACAAGTCCTGGTAAAACGGAGGAGGTGCAGGGACAGGAGTCATACCACAGCGCCCAGTCCCTCCAAGCTTCAGTTCCTCTCACTCTGGGCAAGGAGTCCCGTAAGAAGATTAAATGGCCCCCAGCGAACAACAAGGGAGCCTGGCAGGACTTCGACAATGACATTTGTGAGATAATTCAGTCAGCTACGAAGGGGGACATGGAGAGGCGACTAAGTTTCATGACGACAATAATAACTAGCTTGGTGTCAGAGAGATTTGGTTACGTCGAACTCTGGCAGCCAAGGAGGCCCTACACTGCCAACCGTAGGATGAATAAAATGAAAGACCTAAGGAAAGAAATAAGATCCCTTAAGAAGCTCTATAGAAGGGCAAGTATAGAAGAGCGTCAACCCCTCGAGGAGCTCAGTGGAATACTCAGAGGGGAATTGAAAACCTTACGGCGAGCGGAGTGGCACAGGAGGAGAAGGAAAGAAAGATCAAGGAAGCGGGCAAATTTCCTGTCTAATCCCTTCGGCTTTGCAAGAACATTACTAGGGAAGAAGCGAAATGGGAATTTGGAGGCATCGGAGGAAGAAAGTAACAACCACCTTCGAGATACTATGAGTGACCCCGCAAAAGATTAAGATATGGGTATTAACAACCGCTTGATTCATCAGAAGCCACCAGTGGTCCAATATGACACCCGCTTGCCAACCTGGAAGGAAATGCAAGAAGTTGTGAGAGCCACAAGATCCGCCTCAGCACCAGGACCAAGTGGAGTACCTTACATTGTGTACAAGCGGTGTAAAGGGGTTCTACAAATCCTGTGGAAGATATTGAGAGTCATTTGGGGGAGAGGCAAGATCGTGGAGCCATGGAGATTCGCTGAGGGGGTATGGATCCCGAAGAAGGAGGGTTCGAAGTTATTGGACCAGTTCCGATTAATTTCATTATTAAACACTGAAAGTAAGATCTTTTTCAGTTTATTGTCAAGGCGATTATCAGATTTCTTCCTGGGTAACGGCTACATTGATACATCAGTCCAGAAGGGCGGGGTAGCCGGTATGCCAGGGTGCCTTGAACATACAGGAGTCTTGACACAGCTTCTAAGAGAGGCAAAGGAAAACAAAGGAGACTTGACTGTATTATGGTTGGATCTCGCTAACGCCTACGGGTCCATGCCACACAAACTGGTGGAGGAACGAGACATCACGTACCGCCATCAGTATGCGATCTCATTGCAGACTATTATAAGAATTTCCGGCTGAAAGCATGTTCTAGTTCAGTAACATCAGAGTGGCAAACCCTGGAAAAGGGTATCATTACAGTGTACTATGTCTGCCGTCCTATTCTCATTGACTATGAACATGCTTGTGAAGGCGGCAGAGGTGGAATGCCGAGGTCCTTTGTCTAGATCAGGAGTCCACCAATCACCAATAAGGGCTTACATGGATGATTTAACCGTGACGACAACATCTGTCATGGGAGGTAGATGGCTCTTAAAGAGTTTCGAGAGAAATATGACCTGGGCTAGAATGTATTTCAAGCCAGCAAAAATACTAGTGACTAGGTCACTAGTATTAAAAAAAGGCAAAGACATGGAGAAAGTCCGATTTACAGTCGAGGGAGAAACAATACCTACTCTGAGCGAGAAGCCTATTAAGAGCTTGGGCAAGACTTTGAACAGTAGTCTGAAGGATACAGCCTCAAAACAGAAGACTATAAAAGACCTTGAGGAATGGCTGACGAAAATCGACAAATCTGGATTGCCTGGTCGATTTAAGGCATGGTTAATCCAGCATGCAGTTTTGCCCCGGATATTGTGGCGATTGCTTGTCTATGACATTCCGATTACCACCGTGGAATCGTTAGAGAAAGAGCAATTAGTAATCGGTTGAGAAGGTGGCTGGGCTTGCCGAGATGCTTAAGTGGTGCAGCTCTCTACGGGAACAGCAACGCATTGCGCCTCCCCTGCAGCAGTCTCGTGGAAGAATTCACAATCACGAAGACAAGAGATCTGCTACAGTATACAGAGTCTGAAGATCCAAAGGTGGCGACAGCAGGAATTCAGATAAGATTTGGCAGGAAGTGGAGTGCGAGGAGAGATTTGCAAGTGGCGGAGGAGAGGCTTAGGCATAAAGATATCTTAGGGTCGATAGCTAAAGGCAGAGTGGGATTGGGATTTTTCCCCTCGACGCATACCATCAGTGCCAAAGGCAAGGAAAGACACCATCTCATCCTAGAAGAAGTCCGAGAGGGCGTAGAAGAAGGGCGTTACGGCAAAATGGTCGGTCTGAGTCAGCAAGGAGCCTGGACAAGGTGGGAGGATGTAGAGAAAAAAAGGGTTACATGGTCAGATTGTTGGCGGCCGGATTTCAACGAGATACGATTCCTCATTAAATCAGTGTATGATGTGTTACCGAGCCCAACGAACCTGCACATATGGGGGAAGATAGAGACCCCCAATTGTCAACTATGTGCTAGGAAAGGATCTTTACAACATATCCTTAGTAGTTGCCCAAAAGCTTTGGGTGATGGACGGTACCGTTGGCGTCACGATCAAGTACTCAAGGTGATTGCAAATGAGGTGACTAAAGCTATGAGGGCTAGTAAACATCAACCAGGAAAATTGAAGCAGATCAATTTCGTAAAAGCAGGAGAGAAGATACAGAGGAAGAGGAGAGAGAAAACGAACCTGTTATCTTCCGTGGACGATTGGCAGTTGACAGTGGATCTGGAGACTCAGCTGAAGTTCACCAGACACATAGCTGTAACATCGCTAAGACCGGACCTGATATTGCACTCTGATAACACAAAGCAGTGCATTATTTGGGAGCTGACTGTATCATGGGAGGAATATATTACTCTCGCTAATGAGAGGAAGAGGTCCAAATACCAAGAACTGGTCGAACAATATCAACAAAAGTCATGGAAGATTCTTTATGACCCCGTAGAAGTTGGTTGCAGGGGCTTTGCTGGACAGTCTTTGGGCAGAGCCCTAGCAAAAATTGGTATAGTCGGGGCAGCTAGAGTGAGAGCGCTGAAGGACATTACCAACACAGTTCTGAAGGCGTTAAAGTGGATTTGGCTTAAGAGATTAGAGCCATGGAAGAAATAAAGAGGACGTTGGAGGATCCTAAAGAATTAAGACTAGGAGACACATTACAAACCATAAATGTATAATGAGTTAATACTAAGTTAGAATAGTCGGAATGTCAGGGGAAGGGGTTGAGAATAATTGGCGGTTGGGAGGGGGATGGACATTTTATTTTATTTTATTTATTTATTTATTTTTTAATAATCCTTTTTTTTTTCTTATTATTTTTTCTTCCTCGTTATGGTCAGCTACAATTTAAGGTAATAATTTATTTGCCAGCGGTCACGAGCAGTTTTAGTTAATTGATTGAAACCTAATTGCAAATAGTTCATGGGACGAAGTGGGGGTGGAGATAGGTTTGAAATAGTAATAAATTAGAATGTAAGGAGTTTAATAGAGTAACGTTTTTTTTTCTAATTTTTTTATTTTAGGAATATGCATTAGATTGGTAATATGAGCATAGGTTAATGATAAACGTGGAGGAAAATTTTGGCAAAAAGCATGAGTTAATCCGTAGCAAATAATCTCGTGAGCCAAATAAACGGGATTATTATTTTTTTCTTTTGCGAATAGGGGTATAAAGTAAAAGTTAAAGACTAACTGAATAGTTTTGAGCGGGGGATTAATTCATGTTAGTTTAGAAGTATTAGTATAGGACAGATTTGGCGGGAGATTCGTGTAAGTCTAGTTAAGTGTAAATCATGGACACGGACGAGTATTAAAATAACATCTTACCTCGGTACCGATTCTGGAAGAAGCCGGGCAATATTTATTGTTATAAAAGTTTACAAATGTGGCACGAGGCCTAAAAAATGGAGGGGGAAAGCTGGTCTACACTATCCTAATCTCTAACTTAACTAGACTCATTCACTGACCAATACATATCTCCAAATTAAAAAACACCAAAATACCTCCATAAAACATATCACTTTCAAACTACATTCACCAAAAGAACACAAGCACTCCATGGACTTCTAAACTTAATCCCATATTTACAGTGTGAGGGGGGGGGAACAATTTAAAAAAAACTAAACGAACGCAATATACATATTTATTTACAATTCCCCTGAAAAACGAAAGATGAACAAAACATATATACATTATGATGGTTAGTATGGGGTCCCCACCACGTACTAAGATATGGCAGAAAGAGGAGTTAACCAGTCGAAAATAGTGTCGAAGGAGGAAAAATAAATGAATAGGATAAATGAATGGTAAAAAAATAAGTAAACAATAATTACATGAAATAACATAAGCCCTCCATCGCACTCCTGGAGAACTCCAATTCCTGTCATCTAACAGAGGGGAAGGGAAGGGAGAGTAAAACAAAAGAAGGGGACAAAAAGAAGGGGGGCCCAATGACCTTGCATACTCTAGCTAAGTTAACTAAATTAGGAACAAACTAAATAAAAAATGGCCTAAAAAAAATCTAACTTACCTGGGCTGGGTGGTCATGTCCTTCCGGTAACTCAATATTCTTATGTCCCTGGGATGTCTAAGCTGAAAATAAGGTTGGCTCCTACCACGCGACACAGGCGCGCAACAGTCACCCACCTTTCGCCAAACTCCAGTGAAGAGGGTCTGAGAAGAAAAAGACTCATCCTCGAAGAGTTCCTTCTTTCTCGTCGTCCAAATCACGAGACGCATAACGCCGAGTAAGCAGAGAAACACATAATGTTCCTGTCTGTTCAAAATCGGTACCACATTGCTGCACACAGAACTGGCTTCCAGGACAAAGAACTTTCCATTGAGGATGCGGACCATGTAGCCTTCAAGAAGCTTGTACAGCGGCCGTACGACCGGGCAGTGAAAGAAGGCGTGACCAATAGTCTCCTCCAAATCACCGCACCGGCCGCACTCAGGCAAAATAGCCTGTTGCGCTGCAAACAATCTCTTGCCGACCCAGAGGGCATTCTGAATGACCAGCCAGGTGAGGGAAGCCTTGTCATTATTGAGACACCTCATCCTGGGGGCCCAAGGCCACAGTAAGCGACCCTCCGCCTCTGTCACACCGAGCTCGCTAATCAGACCATCGCTAGCGGCCCCCATGACTAAACAACGATATAATGCCCTACTCGACAACGGCCGGCTGTCAGAGAGACCTGTCTGCAGCCGAGAGAGAACTTTCAAAGCATGCCGGAACTCGCGATAGAAGGGGCATTCGCGTCTGGGCAACCGATGGGCCTCCCCGTCAGCAGAATGCACACTTCTTAGCGACGGGAAAGATTGTTTAGCGTGTTCTTTCCAGACGCTTCCCGCCGCCGTATCTCGTGAACACATCCGGTCCAGGAAAGTAAGACGCAAAGTATGGTGCCGTGCCTCGACGTTAGGCACTCCTAGACCGCCTTCGGAAGGGTGAAGGTAACAGATCTCCCGTCGCACCAAAGGATGTCTCCTAGCCCAGAGAAACTGGAAGAGAATCCTTTCCAGCTTGAATAGGATGGTGGGCGGGATAGGAAGCACTGAAAGTCGGTATACGGCTAGGGAGTAGATGTGCGAACAGCACACCTCTGTCCGACCCTTAAGGGAGAGCCTTCTCCGCAGCCACAACTCAGTTGCAGCTACGACCTTTTCCAGTACTTCCGACCAATTCTTCTCCAATTGAAGATCAGGCCCGAACAAGACGCCGAGTATCTTGCACGGACCGTCTTTCCAAATGAAGGGACCGGGAAGAGCACAGCCTTTCCACGAGCCCAACCGCAAGCCGACAGACTTTTCGCGGTTAATCTTGGCCCCTGTTACAACTTCGTACCTTCCGATTTCTTTGCTCACCTCCTCCACCTCGGCACTGCTCGTTACAAGCACGCTGACGTCGTCAGCGTATGCAGTGTACCTGGCTACCTCACTGGCGCCAGGTAGCGTGAGGCCGCGTAGGACCGGGTTCGCCTTTAGCTTGCGCAGAAAAGGCTCTAGCGCAAGGATGTAGAGCATTGAATATAACGGGCAACCTTGACGAATCGATCGAGTCAGAGTGAAGGGCTCCGACCTTACCCCATTCACCTCCACCATGACTCTGGGGGACGCATAAAGGAGACGTATCCAGGTTCGAAAATCCACCCCGAAGCCGGCCGCAGACAAGACAGCCTCCAGAAAAGCATGGTCAACCCTATCAAAGGCCTTGGACTGATCTAAATTGATCAGCGCGGCATTTCCGTCGACTTTTTCTACGATCGTGCGGACCAGATGAAGACTGTCCTGGATAGTCCTACCCTTTACAGCACAAGTCTGTTCGGGGCAAATCAGACTAGGCAGGACAGTCTGCAAACGGTTGGCTAGGATCTTCGCCAAAATCTTTAAGTCAGTGTATAACATCGTTAAAGGGCGAAAGTTACTAATCCCATCCCCACCATGTTTGTTCTTACGAAGCAACTTCACTATACCCCTGGTGAAGCGTCTGGGTATGGTACCCTGCCTCATCCAGTTGTTATAGATGGTTGCCAGCAAGGGGACAAACATGTGCGACAACCTCAAGAACACTTCGTAGGGCAGACCATCAATTCCAGGAGACTTATCCAGCCCGACCGACTTCAGTGCATCCCGAATCTCCTCCTCCTTTATGCGCCCCTCACACCCAGCCGCTTCAGTCGCCGAAAGGCGAGGGAAGTCGGCAAGATAGGTGTCGAACTGAGTAGAACTCAGTCCGGGCTCCCTGGTGAAAAGCTTCAAGAAATACTGCCGAAACTCCCCACAGATGGCTTTGTTTATAGTTCGACGTTGCCCCTCCGGCGATGTGACACTGGCGATATGCCGATCTGTTGCATGCCTGAGTTCCTCGGCCCGTAGTTCCTGGGCCATATTCGTCGCCTCGCAGGACATTCTTTTTAACCTAGCCCTAACTACCAGAGCTTGGTACTCCTTAATTTGCAAGGAGGCCAGCTCGGCCTTAGCTATGTTAACTTGCCCACTATCTCCCGCCAAAACCGCCCTATCTAGCTTATCCTTAATCGACCTTTGCTCTGCTACCCTGGCTGACTTGAGTCTCCTACCATAGTCGGCAGCAAAGGATCTAATGCTATCCTTAAGGTTAGCCCACCACCTATTTCCCATAATAGCCCCCGTCAGTTCCCGCTTTATCGTTAGTTCTAGCTGGTTCCGGAAGTCAGCCTCCGCCAAAAGGGAAGAGTTAAACTAACAGTAACCAGACATCCTACATCTAGCCTTATCTAACCTAATCGACACATAAAAATTTGTGGTCGGAATTTTTATACGGATCGAAACTTGGACCACCTAAATAATCTAAGTCGACTCGCTTAACTAACACTCGGTCCAAATAGCTATAGAGCTGGGCCGAGGCGCCCCTACCGGTCCAAGTCCAAACTATCTTATTTGGATGCCTTTCGCGAAATTTGTCCACCAGATCAAGTTGCAGGACAAAATCGCGAAAATATCTGGCATCCAAGGTGTTAGTACCCGCACTAATAGCCCCTCTATCTAAATTGGGATCAAGGACGGCGTTCCAATCTCCCACTAAAATTACCCGCTTTGACGGAACGACGTACGGCTCGATGCGCCGGAAAAAGGCAGTGTGCTCACTGGTGGCATTGGGTCCATAAACCCCAATCAGCCGAAACGCCTTATCCTTTATGGTAACGTCCAGAACACAAAGTCTGCCCGCCAGATCTGAAAGAACAAGAGCACACGAAGCGTCCAGACGTCTACTTATCAGCCAGGTGACACCTCTGGAACGACCATCAAAGTATGCTGAGAAGGACAAATAGTCCCTCGACAGAACACCTTCATGGAAGTTGGAGTCAAAGTGAGTCTCCTGTAAACAACATATATCAATGCCGCGACGCTGGAGGTATAAAAGTAATTGGGATCGCTTAGAATCCGACCTCAGGCCGCGGCCATTTAAGCTAGCCAACCTTAAATCCATCATGAAAATTACAGGGGTTGAGTGCCCGGACTAAACATGGCTGGGGACAGGACACCGACGGTCTGGCTCATGGATCCTGTGGCCATCTCATTATTGATGACTCCGTCATGAGCGAGACCCCCGACGTCCCGCGGATAGGTTAGTTTTAGAGCCCTATAAAGGGAGGGGTGCAAAACAACAGGGACCCTCCCAACAAGACCCTTACATGAATTGATATCGTCCTTTAAATATGAAATTGGGCCGAGGGCCTCGTTTGCCTCACCGAGCATTTTCATTGCACCTTCCGACCCTCGGCCCTTCCGTATGACTGTGGTGATCCATGCATCGGGGAAATTTTTCGGGTCCTCCACATTACGTCCATTTACTTCCTTGAAGTTGTGGAGGACCCTCAAATCTTTCAGCAGTTGCGGCTGGACCTTGTAGAGACGATCCAGAGCCCCCTCATCCACTCGGCAGATGCTGGTTCCCGAATGGTGCCTAGGTTTCTCCTTTTTTTTTTTGGTGATTTGGGACCTCATCCCCCGAACTGTCTATTGATGAACTCCGCTGCCGTTTCTTTGGTGTTGTACACGGAGTTGAAGGTGTTGCTGCTGTTACTGGTGGAGATGGTTTAGCTGGAGGTGAATTTAACGGCAGCGGAGGGGGGGTCCCTTTTTCTTTGATACTAAAACTGATATGAGAGGTGGTGGCATGGATTTTTGGGGTGGCGTAGTTGGTGGAGGTCGAATGATACGTGGTTGCTTTGGTGATGAAGGGGTGGAATGGGGGGGCTCTGGTCGTGGAGACGATTTACGCTCCTGGTCCAGCCGCTTTTTAAACTCTAGGAGTTTTTCAAATTTCTCCCGGCCTGGGCTGAAAGATCTGACCTTGGGAGGAGTGGGCTGTTTAGGTGGGGTCTTGGGTGGGTATTTGGGTTTAGGGGACGATGTTTTATGGGCATATGAAGGCGAAGAACTGATGCTGTTGGACTTTGTTTTTGAGGGGGGTGGACTGTTGGTGCCCACCTGGGACAACTTTTGGGAGTGAGGATCCGCAGGTTGGAGCTTCCTCCCACCTTTTCCCACAATCAGCCACTCGGCCCCCGACTCTTCGGAATTAACCGTAGGGGTCGAAGGGGGAGTGCGGTTTTTTGTACCTGCTGGTGTGGGCGAGACTACGGGAGCCTCCTTTTCAGTGTTTGATGCAACAACAGGTGGGAGGGTCCCGGGTTTTGGATCGGGCTTCTTCGGGGCCTTCTTCCCCGGGCAAACTGCGGAGAGGTGACCAATCTCGCCACAGTGCCAGCAGGCGGGTTTCCTACCTGACACGATGACAGGTAGCCTGCGCCCTTCCACCTCCAACCAGTTGGGAACGGAGTAGAAGGTTTTGACATCCAACATAATGTCGAACCTCCATTCCCCACGCATTCAGTCGTGTGTCGCTGAGACGATGTCGCCAAATTGTAGCATATATGCAGCTAAATTTGCGTCTCTTAGGAAGCTAGGGACCTCATATATTGATACCGTGGTCCGCCGCCGCCCCATATATTCAGTCCTGAAGAAGAACTCTTTGTTTTCGAGTGTTTTTTTCGTTAAGGCGACGGCTTCATCAATGGTCGGTTGTAATATATCCCAGAAAGCGTAAGAGGTACCAGCTATTATAGCTTGTGCCTTTACGCCCAGGCTGGAAATTTGACGAAGGACCATGTCTTTGGCGGGTTTAACGATTTTACGAGATCGTTTATCCACAACAAAGACAGACACCGTTCTTTTTTTTTTGTCTTCTCTTACTTCCTCCAAACTGAACATAAGCCCATGCTCCTGTACTTCACTGGAGATGGCTTTTGCTCGCTGGAGTAAGTCGTCGACGTCGACCTGAATTTTCGGAGCGGCTGTCCAACTATTTTCGTTTTTTTCTTTTTCTTTTTCATTTTTGCTTGGTGAATTGGTAGGTGCATTTTTGTCAGGGGAGGGTTGTTTTTTTTGTGGCGATTTTTCTTTTTGGTCAGGGGGAGGGGCATTTTTTTTCACACAAGGTGATTTATTTTTATTTTTCACCTGGGGGTGGATGGTCACCCTTATTTGGGGAAAATAACGCCTTTATGGCCGAGCCGTCTGGCCGGCCGGCCATAAATAATAGGCTGGGTGGAAGAAAAGAAGGGGGGTGTAAATATGAAAAGAACAAAACAAAAAAAAAATGGAAAGAAAAATAAAACTTAACTTAATTTTCCAACTAGGTCAGAATTTTTCAGCCCAGCCGGGAGAAGTCGACACGATGATATGAGGTTAAAGATGGTAAGTATCCTTTCGATGTGATAGCGCAAGAGGTCCAAACTGTTCAACAAACAAAAACTTCCGGAAGTAGCCGGGCGAATTTATTTCATTGTAAAATTACAATGAAGGCACGAGGCCTTGAGTTTTTGGGGGAAGGGGAAGGGAGCGGTCTTTCATTAACTATGTTATCTAGCTAGCCACATTCGTCGACCCATTCAGCAGTACAATACATAATCATTCATTCGTCACCATATGCGCAGCAATCACCAAAATACCACAATTTCTCTATGAAAAGAGCCCTACTTAAAATCCCGAGTGCAGTGTATGATTTTATTTACAATATGATTTTACAGTGAAAGTATATGTTGGGGATGGGAGAAAAACCCCGAAAACGAAAAAGACGAAACCAAGGAAAAAAGGATTCTCCCCGTTTGGTTGCCATCCCATCCCCCCGTCTATAAAATTGGAGGCCGACTATTTTCCGGGGCGAAAGAACCGAAAAGAAGCCGGACCTACCCTAGGTGGGGCGGGAATCCTAATCTACATGGGTAAAAGAAATAAAGGGTCGGGCGCGGTATGGGTCGATATAAGCAGATAATATGATTTTTATACATATGAATTTTCAAGATCTTCAACAAAAAGCGGACTGGGATACAGGTTGAGGTGAAAAAATAATGGGGAGGGGGAAGATCTTGAGAGCTAACGACTAGATGACGGACGATGACTCACAGCATACTGCTAACTAGGTTTCAAGGGGGACAAAAAGAAATAGCTACTTACTCGGGCTGGGGTCCCTAAGGACCCGTACCGTAGACGCCATGGGTCGGCAGAGGAGGGAAGGATGACTCCAACATTGCCCCCTTTCTCACGACCAGGCTCGCTGTATTCACCCACATTTGGCTGAATGTTATGCGATCCAAGCGTTTTCTATCGCATCTGATTTTGACCCTCAGCTGATGCCGAAAATACAAAACCAGATCACGATGAGAAAAGCTTGCATCGTCATACAATCCCTTGTTTCGCGTCGTCCAAATCACCATCCGAGCTACAGCTAGGATCGCGAGAAACACCATACGCTTCTCACCGTGAAACGGAGGTAGAACGTTGTCCACGACGTAACCAACGTCGAGCAGCACGAGCTGTTTGGGTTCGATGCGAGCCGTCCACTCCCCGACGTGATCCCAGAACGGGCGAACTCGCTCGCAATAGTAGAAGGCGTGCTCAGCCGTTTCTTCCAAGCCACAGCCGCAACGAGTACAATCGGGCATGTCTGCCAGGCCCGCTCTGAAGTTCAAGCCGAGAAGGGGTAACGCATTCCGTACAAGTCACCAGGTGAGCGAGAACTCGGAGTTGTTCAAGAAGCTCGATCCTGGCGCCCAATTCCAATGAGAGCGGATCTCCTCTGCCGTCCAGCCACGCCGCTCACTAAGAGGATCCGAAGCGGAACCCACCACTAGCTCCCGATACAGTTCTTTTCGAGGCCGTGAAAGGTCACTGGACCCAAGAAGGTTACGAAGGGCCTTTCGGCACTCGCGGACAAACAGTGTTTCGCCCAAAGACCTACGTCGACCTTCAGCCTTTGGGTCTGAGTTGAGGCGAGGAAAAGTCCGACTCGCCTTTCGTCTCCACACTGAGTCCCCCGTCAAGGATCGGCCCAAGTATGCAAGTCTTTCAGCAAGCCAATGGCTCTCCATATCAGGCACACCTAGGCCCCCGTTGCGTGTACGTTGGATACAGTCCTGCCTACGGACCATCGGCCTTGCACCTCCCCAGACAAGTCTGGTGAGGGATCGTTGCAGCCCCAACCGATGTGCCTTAGGCAGAGGAAGTACAGCCAATCGGTAAAGGATCAAGGGGAAGACGTACGTGGCGCACGCCTCCGCCCTGCCCTTTAAGGACAACCTCCTTGAAAGCCAGATTCCCACCTGAGCATTCACCTTAGCTTGTACTTCCGACCAATTTCGCTCCAGTTGGAGGCCGGGCCCGAACCACACCCCGAGGATGCGGATGGGTCCGTCACTCCAGCGGAAGGGCCCTGGAAGAGTATTGCTACCCGTCCAAGCACCGAGCCGCAAACCTTCGATTTTGTCAAAATTGACCTTGGCTCCTGCAATCCGTTCGTACTCGCCAACCGCCTTCTTCACAGCCCTTATATCCAGGCGGCGGGAAACAAAGACTGTGATATCATCAGCGAACGCGGAAACCCTTGCCGAAAGAGGGCCAGCAAAAGGGACACCGCGCAGGGCCGGATTTGCCCCCTCATCCCTAAGCCTACGGAGCAGGGGCTCCAAAGTGAGGACATAGAGAAGAGGAGACAACGGGCAGCCCTGCCGGACCGAACGCTCGATCGCGAAAACCCTCGAACGCCTTCCGTTCACCTGCACCACTGCCTGAGGGTTGTGGTACATCATACTAATCCATCTGCGGAACTCCGGTTCGAATCCGGCAGTCTCCAAAACAGTGGCCAAAAACCGATGGTCGACCCTATCGAAGGCCTTGGACTGATCTAAACTGATCAGCGCAGTTTCAGTGTCGTCTTTTATCCCCTCTAGGACCTCGCGAATCAAGTGCAGATTGTCCTGGATCGATCTTCCCTTCACAGCGTAGGTCTGCTTGGGGCCGATCAGATCGCTAATGACAAGCTGTAAACGATTTGTTAAGACCCGGGCCAAAATCTTTAACTCTGCGTTAAGCAGAGTTATGGGCCTGTAATCGTCTAAACCCTCCCATACATGCCTGCCACCTTTCTTCAGCAATGTGATCATGCCCTTGGTAACGCTACCAGGGATGGCTCCCTGGGCGAACCAATGGTTGAACATATCCGTCAGAATAGGTACAAACATGTGCGACATCCTCAAGTACACTTCGTAGGGCAAACCATCTAGTCCCGGCGACTTGTTGAGGCCGACCTACTTCAACGCCTCACGGACTTCGCATTCAGTAACCACACCCTCGCAACTAGCCGCTTCAGCCGCCCCAAGGGGGAAGTCGGCGAGATAGCTACGAAACTCCCGGAGCGGGAGATCAGTGCAGCGGGCAAAGCGATCCCGAAATGGCGCCCGAAAGGCATCACGCATCTCGCCACTCGATCGCAGCAATCGCCCATCCGGGGCCTTGACAGAAGCGATATACCGATCGGGGAACCTTCGCACTTCTTCTTCACGCGCAGTCGCGTTCGACTTCACAGCTTCGTTGAGAACTCTCTTTAACCTAGATCTAAC
The DNA here is from genome assembly GCA_963585895.1 of Sepioteuthis lessoniana. Lineage (NCBI taxonomy): Eukaryota > Metazoa > Mollusca > Cephalopoda > Myopsida > Loliginidae > Sepioteuthis > Sepioteuthis lessoniana. The sequence continues at coordinate 33,525,104 of OY757938.1, forward strand.
TACGTGTCCCTTGTAGCGCTCGCTATTCTCACGCTCAAGGTCCCCCCTAGCTAGCTCTACGGTTAGGGATTCCCCCCAGCCACCGCCCGGGAAAGTCTATCGTCTATAGATTTCTCTTCTTGGTCCTATTTAGGTTGAGCTGTCGACCGTACTTGGTGGCGAAATCTCTAACCCTATGTTTAAGAGAAGCCCACCACCTATTCCCGGTAACCGCCCCCACTAACGCCCGCTTGATTAGGGATTCTAGTCGATCCCGGAAGTCCCGTATCTCCAGTAAGGAGGTATTGAACTTCCAGTAGCCGGCTAGCCTAGGCCTATTGGCTAACCGCAGACTGACTCTAATGAGTTTATGGTCAGTCCACGCTATCAAGTGGAACGTGGGACAACTAACGAAATCAATGTCAGCTCGTCTAACTAACACTTTGTCCAAGTAGGAAGCCACTTTGGCAGAGGGCGAGCGATCTAGCCACGTCCACATCTCCCGCCCTGGGTGATCCAGACAAAACCTATCGACCAAATCATGACGATTGATAAGGCCGACAAGGCTGACTTCACACCTTCCCAATCTACTAGCTCCCCGCCCGACCTTATCTATCTTGGGATCAAGGATCGCATTCCAATCACCCATTAAAACTAGCCGCTTTGTATCGTCCAGGAACGGCGCCAACCGACGAAAAAAGGAAACCCTCTCCGCAGCGATATTGGGCGCATAAACCGCAACCAGACGGAACTTGAAGCTTTTAACAGCAACATCGGCTACAACCAGTCGGCCCCCGTCACCTGCAAAAACAACGTCAACATCGGCATCAAGGCTGCGTCCAACTAGCAAAGACACCCCAGCGCTGGTACGGCTGCCGTATGCTGAGAAGACGTTAAAATCGCCCTCCAGCACACGACAGTCGGCACCGCAAATGAAGTGGGTTTCTTGCACTGCAGCAACATCTACACACAGGTTCTTGAGTTCACCAAGCAAGCGCGTACACTTGCTTGGATCCCTCAGTCCCCTCACATTCAGAGTGGCAAGGTTTAAAGCCATCAGACCCACTTACCTTACTCACTGTCGACTACGGGCCGGAAATCCTTCGGGCTGAGGATGCCGACGGCCTGACGCAGGGAACCGGTACAGAGTTCAGTAGAATCTCTACCGTCCCTGGAGATTCCGCCGACATCCAAGGGATACCGCAGCTTTAGGGACCTATAGAAACAGGGAAGAACATAAACTGGGACCCTGCCCTTACATTTGCATAATAAATCTTTGTGGGAGGGGTGCCCCATTTCTGCCAGCCTTATGTCCGTCCGACTGGCTTCCTCAATAAATTCCCAAAGGTCTTTAGTTCGGTTGCCAGGAGAACTGACAAAGGTGGTCACCATGGCTGCGCCCCTAAATAAGTATGGATTCGTGATGTCCTTATTGTTTATAGTCCTTAATGATTTTAAGGGCTTTAAAGCTTTTTTCAGTGTATGATCGATGTTGGGGGGATCCAGATTGTCCTGGCAAAAATGGAAACTATTTAGAGCCCGTCGGACCTCAATTGATGCTGATCTTGCTCGCTGTCTGGTTACTGTGGGTGATTCTGCTGGAGGTGTGGAGTCTCGGGCCACCGAGTGGGGCCGTGAAAGTAATTTGGGGGTTGAGATTGGTGAGAGGGTAGGTGGTGTTGGGGAAAGAGTGCAATCAGTGAGATGGGCTGGTGTGTTTTTGGATTGTTGTGAAGGAGGGATGATTTGGGCGGGTCGCTGGAGTGGAGCTGGTGATTTTATCCTTTTTTTTCCCCGGGTTGTTGCAGGGGGGGGGTTGGATTTTGGCTTGTGCTAATTTTTTCGTGTGCTTTTTATCCCCCTGTTCCACTTGCGAGTCCCCGCTATCCCTCCTTCGTTTCAAGTTAACAGAAGTCTCCATTTTTCTTCCATAATTTTTTCTTCCTTGCTGTTTCCTCTGGTTGGTGATGATGATTTTCCTTCTTTGCTGTTTCCTCTTGTTGGTGATGATGATTTTTCCTTGTTAGTATTGTGTGATTTTTTTGGTGTTGATGATGATGATGACGGTTGTTTTTCAGTAGTAGTAGTAGCATTTGCGTTCTCTGTTGATGCTTTGGTTACTTTTTTGATGGATTTTGCCGTAGCGGCATTTGTCGGTGGGACTTCAGTTGTTTTTTAGGGAGACCTTTTCTTTTTTACCCCTCTTCATCCTTGTCGGGGTGGTCCCTAGCTTCTACTTGGGGCTTTTCTTTTGACGGTGGGGTGCTTGTCGTTGTGGTAGTCGTTTTCGTTGTTGATGATGCCGTCGTTGGCGAAGTTACTGCTATGGTGGTCTTTTGAGGGCAGGACCTCGAGAAGTGCCCCAGTTGCTTGCAAAACCAACATTGGGGCTTTCTGCCTTCAACAACCACCATCATAGTTTGGTCTTCGTAATCAAGAGTTTGGGGGATGGCTTGAAACCCCTTTCTATCCAATGACATAGTTACTACGTAGTCTCCGTGTGCGGTACCACTAGAAGATTTCGCCGTTGTGATGTCTTCTATGTCCCTGTACTCGCTGAAGTACCCAGCGAGCACATCCCCATTCAATTGGATGGGGACATTGCACACGGTGACTCGTATTTTTCTGTGACCTTGGTATTCCGGTTGGAGCCGGTAATATTTAGATGATATATTACTCCCGACCAGTTTCTTTGCAAGGTCTTCCGTCGGCAGCAGGACATCCCAGGTAGCGAAGCTCCTTCTACAAAAATACCTCGCTGGGATCCCTGCTGTCTTCAGCAGCTCCTCGAAAGTCTCTTTCTTTATTCCGGCCAATCTCCTAGTCTTAAGGTCCGTGATAATGAACGATATTATTTTCGGCTGGACCATCTCAACCAACTCTGGTATGGGCAAAATACGGTTCCCTACGAAGAACTTGGCGTATTTTGCCCTTTGCTTTGAATAGTCTTCCGGGGACTTTTTTTGTACCGACCAGGAGATTGGCGTTTCTGGCATTTTCTGCGCTGGTGGTATCGAACTGGCCGGGAGTGAGGATACTGGCGATGACGAAGGCAATGACGAAGGCAACGAAGGCCATTTCTCTTCATTCGGCTTGCTTAAGGGGCTCAAGCCATCAAATAAGTCCGGCTGAGAAGGCGGAGTCTCCCCCATAGCTGCTTGGAAGCAGGCTAGGAGGAGAAGGATTCAGATGATACGACGAGATATGTAAATATGTACGTTGTAAAAAACAGCGAAATGAAATAAAAATATGGCAGTCGTTTTTCTTTTTAAAATTTGTAATAAAAAAAATTGAGACGAGGTTTGACCCTCCTCACCAACAAACAGCAATAACAAGTGTTTGAGGGGGGTCACGAAGTTATAACAATAAATTAAACAAATTCAACAGTAATAACAGTAAAACAAACAGTAACTTATGCAAAAACAATTAACAACTCACAGTAACAAGAATTTTGCACTTAGACTATTTTACCTGGCAACAATGCTTTTCTGAAAATAGTCGGGAAGTAGCCGGGCGAAACCGGATGAGGTAAAGATGGTATTATATAGCAGAGGAGTGTGGAATGCCCTGTTTTCATTGGCTGTTTACTAAAAGACAGATGTCTATAAGAACGGCCGAAGGGAAGAATAAGCCTACTCGCCAGTAGTATTATTCTGTTTTTTGGATTATTAAGTTACGAAAAGTAAGTGCTTTGTTAAATTTATTGTTAAAAAATTATTGTTCACTTTGTTAAACTTGTTACACTTGTTAAACTCGTTGGATTTTTTGGAACGACTTGTTATTGCGTTTGTGCCCCTCCCCAAAACAATCGTTATTTTGTATTGTTTTTGAGGGGGGTCAACTTGAAAGACTTTTTTATACTGCATTTACTGTTTTTTCATCCGTCACCATATCCACATCTTTTTAAACCATACGATTTTATATCTCCCTAGTTGCCTAAAGCAACTATGGGAGAACCAACACCTACTACACAGGAGGATATATTTATATCCCAAGAAAAACCGGAATGGCCGTCATTGCCTAGTACCTCCGCAGAAAATACAATGCCGGAAAGTACAATTCCGCCGGCACAAAAAGTGCCGTCAATACCAGTCTCCTGGTCGACGCAGAAAAACAAAAAATTGCCACAAGATTATAAAAAGGACAGGGTTGAAAAGTATGCCCAGTATTTTAAAGGGAATAGAATTCTACCAATACCTGAACTGGTAGAAGCAGTCCAGCCAAAAACCCTGTCCTTAATTGTCTCAGACATAAAGACCAGGAGACTGGCTGGACTGAAAAAAGACAAATTTGAGGAAATCTTAAAAGCAGCAGGAATCCCAGCTAGATATTTCTGTAGACGTAGTTTTGCTACCTGGGATATCCTGTTGCCATCACAAGAACTGGCCACCAAGCTGGCAAGTAACAACAGCATAAACACAAAACAATACCGACTACAGCCGGAATACTTGGGCAGAAGACGGATCAAAGTCACCGTGTGCAACGTGCCAATACAACTAAGTGGTGACGTTCTGGCGGCGTTCCTCAGCGACTATGGGGACGTCGAGGAATTTACGACCATGAAGTCACCCAGCGGCACGGCACACGGTGACTACTCATTTACCTTGTGCCTTAACAGGGGAGGGTTCCAGGCAATCCCCCACACAGTTGAGTATGAGGAGCAAGCCATGTTGGTGGTTGTGGAAGGCCGAAAACCGCAATGCTGGTATTGTAAACAAATAGGCCACTTTGCGAGGTCATGCCCACAAAAGGCCACCGGCGCAGCAGTGACAACAACAGCAACAACAACGACGTCAACAGCACCAACAACAGTAAAGGCCACAATAGCATCCAAGACCCCATTAATATCAGCATCAACAAACAGCGCACCAGCGCCGTCAACATCAGCAACAGCAAACAAGCTGGAAAGTAAAATAAATACTCCAGTAGAAGCTGGGAACGACCCCAATAGCAGAGATGAGGAGGGGTGGACCCAGGTAACGCAGGGCAAAAAGTCCCCACCTAAAACCCCGAAATCACCCCCTGCCAAAACCACTGACACAAAGGGCGAAAAAAGAAAACCCATGGAAAATCAAAAACCGGAGGAAAAGAAAAAAGAAACCGACACAAAAACAGAGAAAAGAAATAAATAAAAGGTAAATAACAATGAACAACAAAAACAACAACAACAACAACAACAACAGGAAGAAATGGATACCTCAATAAACTTGAAGAGAAGGAGGGATAGCGGAGATTCTACCACAGAGGGAGAGGGGGAGAAAAACAATTGAAAAAGACGACACCGAAAAAACAACAGCGACCAGCCCAAATTATTCCTCCCCCACAACAAGCCAAAAATACCTCTGTAGACTCAACTAAACTCCCGCTATCCCCAACACCACCTACATTATCACCTGTTTCAACACCTAAAATACTCTCCCGGTCCCATTCAGAAACAAGAAACCCGACACCATCACCATCACCATCAACATCTGGCCCTGGGCGACGCTCCAAGTCGGCCTCCAGAAAGGTCCAACAAGCTTTAAATTCATTTTATTTTTGTCAGGACATTCTGGAATCGCCATCACTAGATCGGCAGATCAAAACTCTTCTGAAACCACTTAGAGACTTTAAAAAATTGATCAAAAAGAAATAAAAAATCCATATCTTTTTGAGGGTGCAGATATGGTGACCACCTTTGTCCGTTCGGCTGGCGGCCGAACTAAGGAGCTCTGGCAATTTATTGAGGAAGCCAGTCGAGCGGACATGAGGCTGGCGGAAATGGGGCATGACTCATTAAATGAAATATCTGCAAAATGTACGGGCAGGGTCCCGATTTATGTTCATCCCACATTCTATAGGTCCCTAAAGTTGCGGTTTCCTTATGATATCGGTGGAATTTCCTGGAGCGGCCGAGTTACTCCTGAACTTTGTACCAGTTCCCTGCGTCAGGCCGTCGGCATCCTCACCCCGAAGGATTTCCGGCCCGTAGTCGACACTGAATAAGGTAAGTCGGACTGATGGCTTTAAACGTTGCCAGTTTGAATGTGAGGGGACTGAGGGATTCAAGCAAGTGTACGCACTTGCTTGCTGAACTCAAGAACTCGGAGTGTATGTTGCTGCAGTGCAAGAGACTCACTTCACTTGCAGTGCCGACTGTCGGGTGCTGGAAAGCGATTTTAACGTTTTCTCAGCATACGGCAGCAGCACCAGCGCTGGGGTCTCTTTGCTAGTTGGACGCAGCCTTGATGCTGATGTTGACGTTGTTTTTGCAGGTGACGGGGGCCGGCTGGTTGTGGTCGATGTTGCCGTGAAAAGTTTCAAGTTCCGTCTGGTTGCGGTTGATGCGTCCAATATCGCTGCGGAGAGGGTTTCCTTTTTTCGTCGGTTGGCGCCGTTCCTGGACGATTCGAAGCGGCTAGTCTTAATGGGTGATTGGAATTCGATCCTTGATCCCAAGATAGATAAGGTCGGGCGGGGAGCTAGCATATTGGGAAGGTGTGAAAGCAGCCTTGTCGGCTTCGTGACTCGTCACGGTCTTGTCGACAGGTTTCGTCTTGATCACCCAGGGCGGGAGATGTGGACGTGGCTAGATAGCTCGCCCTCTGCCAAAGTAGGCTCCTACTTGGACAGAGTGTTAGTGAGAAGAGCTGACATTGATTTTGTTAGTTGTCCCACTTTCCACTTGATAGCGTGGACTGACCATAAACTCATTAGAGTCAGTCTGCGGTTAGTTAATAGACCTAGTCTAGCCGGCTACTGGAAGTTCAATACCTCCTTACTGGAGATACGGGACTTCCGGGACCAGCTGGAATCCCTAATTCAGCGGGCGTTAGTGGGGGCGGTTACCGGGAATAGGTGGTGGGCTTCTCTTAAGCATAGGATTAGAGATTTCGCCACCAAGTACGGTCGACAGCTCAATCTAGATAGGACCGCGGAGGCGAAATCTATAGAAGATAGACTTTCCTGGGCGGTGGCTGGGGGGGACTCCCTAGGTGTAGAGCTAGCTAGGAGGAACCTTGAGCGTGAGAGGAGCGAGCGCTAAAAGGGATCAGTAGTTAGATCTAGGCTAAAAAGAGTTCTCAACGAAGCTGTGAAATCGAACGCGACTGCGCGTGAAGAAGAAGTGCGAAGGTTCCCCGATCGGTACATCGCATCTGCTAAGACCCCGGACGGGCGTCTGCTGCAATCGAGTCGTGAGATACGTGACGCCTTTCGGGCGCACTTTCAGGATCGCTTTGCCCGCTGCACTGATCTCCCGCTCCGGGAGTTTCGTAGCTATCTCGCCGACTTCCCCCACCTTGGGGCGGCTGAAGCGGCTAGCTGTGAGGGTGTGGTTACTGAATGCGAAGTCCGTGAGGCGTTGAAGTAGGTCGGCCTCAACAAGTCACCGGGACTAGATGGTTTGCCCTACGAAGTGTACTTGAGGATGTCGCACATGTTTGTACCTATTCTGACGGATATGTTCAACCATTGGTTCGCCCAGGGAGCCATCCCTGGTAGCATTACCAAGGGCGTGATCACATTGCTGAAGAAAGGTGGCAGGCATGTTTGGGAGGGTTTAGATGATTACAGGCCCATAACTCTGCTTAATACAGAGTTAAAGATTTTGGCCCGGGTCTTAACAAATCGTTTACAGCTTGTCATTAGCGATCTGATCGGCCCCGAACAGACCTTTGCTGTGAAGGGAAGATCGATCCAGGACAACCTGCACTTGATTCGCGAGCTCCTAGAGGAGATAAAAGACGACACCGAATCTGCGCTGATGAGTTTAGATCAGTCCAAGGCCTTCAATAGGGTTGACCATCGGTTCTTGGCGTCTGTTTTGGAGACTGCCGGATTCAAACCGGAGTTCCGCAGATGGATTAGCATGATGTACCACAACCCTCAGGCAGTGGTGCAGGTGAACGGAAGGCGTTCGGGGGTGATCGCGATCGAGCGTTCGGTCCGGCAAGGCTGCCCTCTGTCTCCCCTACTCTATGTCCTCGCGCTGGAGCCCCTCCTGCGCAGGCTTAGGGATGAGGGGACAAGTCCGGCACTGTGCGGTATCCCATTCGTTGGCCGCCTTGCGGCTAGGGTTTCCGCGTTCGCTAATGACGTCACAGTCTTTGTATCCCGCCTCCAGGATATAAAGGCTGTGAAAGAGGCGGTTGTCGAGTATGAGCGGATTGCAGGGGCCAAGGTCAATTTTGACAAAAGCGAAGGTTTGCGGCTTGGTGCTTGGAGGGGTAGCAATACTCTTCCAGGGCCCTTCCGCTGGAGTGGCGGACCCATCCGCATCCTTGGGGTGTGGTTTGGGCCCGACCTCCAACTGGAGCGAAATTGGTCGGAAGTACATGCTAAGGTGAATGCTCAGGTGGGAATCTGGCTTTCAAAGAGGTTGTCCTTAAAGGGCAGGGCTGAGGCGTGCGCCGCGTACGTCTTCCCCTTGATCCTTTACCGATTGGCTGTACTTCCTCTGCCTAAGGCACATCGGTTGGCACTGCAACGATCCCTCTCCAGATTGCTCTGGGGAGGTGCAAGGCCGATGGTCCGTAGGCAGGACTGTATCCAACGTACACGCAACGGGGGTCTGGGTATGCCTGATCTGGAGAGCCACTGGCTTGCTGAAAGACTTGCATATCTGGGCCGTGTCTTGACGGGGGACTCAGTGTGGAGACGAAAGGCGAGTCGGACTTTTCCTTGCCTCAAGCCAGACCCAAAGGCTGAAGGTCGACGTAGGCCTTTGGGCGAAGCACTGTTTGTCCGCGCGTGCCGAAAGGCCCTTCGTAACCTTCTTGGGTCCAGTGACCTTTCATGGCCTCGGAAGGAGCTATATCGGGAATTAGTGGTGGGTTCCGCTTCTGATCCTCTTAGTGAGCGGCGTGGCTGGACGGCGGAGGAGATCCGCTCTCACTGGAATTGGGCGCCTGGATCGAGCTTCTTGAACAACTCCGAGTTCTCGCTCATCTGGCGACTTGTACGGAATGCGTTATCCCTTCGCGGCTTGAACTTCAAGGCGGGCCTGGCAGACATGCCTGATTGCCCTCGCTGCGGCAGTTGCTTGGAAGAAACGGCTGAGCACGCCTTCTCCTACTGCGAGCGAGTCCGTCCGTTTTGGGATCACGTCGGGGAGTGGACGGCTCGCATCGAACCCAAACAGCTCGTGCTGCTCGACGTTGGTTACGTCGTAGACAACGTTCTTCCTCCGTTTCACGGTGAGAAGCGTGTGGTGTTTCTCGCGATCCTAGCTGTAGCCCGAATGGTGATTTGGACGACGCGAAACAAGGGATTGTATGACGATGCAAGCTTTTCTCATCGTGATCTGGTTTTGTATTTTCGGCATCAGCTGAGGGTCAAAATCAGATGCGATAGAAAACGCTTGGATCGCATAACATTCAGCAAAAGGTGGGTGACTGTAGCGAGCCTGGTCGTACGAAAGGGGGCAACGTTGGAGTCATCCTTCCCTCCTCTGCCGGCCCATGGCGTCTACGGTACGGGTCCTTAGGGACCCCATCCCTGGTAAGTAGAATTGTTTTTTCCCCCTTGTAACCTAGTTAGCAGTATGTTGTGTGTCATTGTCCCCGTCATCTAGTCGTTAGTTTCTCAAGATCTTCCCCTTCCCTATTATTTTTGTACCTCAACCCGAATCCCAGCCCGCTTTTATTGAAGATCTTGAAAATTCATATGTAAAAAATCATATTATCTGCTTCTATCGACCCATACCGCGCCCGACCCTTTATTTCTTTATCTGTGTAGATTAGGATTCCCGCCCCACCTAGGGTAGGTCCGGCTTGTTTCCGGTTTCTTTCGACCCGGAAAACAGTAGGCCTCCAATTTTATAGACGGGGGGATGGGATGGAAACCAAACGGGGGATTTTTTGCTTGTTTTCGTGTATATATGTTTTTCGGGGTTTTTTCTCCCATTCCCATCATATCCATTGTAAAAAATCATACATTGTAAATAAAATCATGCATCACTTTCGGGTTTTAAGTAGAACTTTTTCATAGAGCAAATGCGGTATTTTGGTGGTTGCTGCGTGCATGGAGATGGACGAGTTATTATATATTATATTGTTGAATGGGTCGGCGAATGTGGCTAGCTAGGTTCCCCATAGAAAATATAGTTAAAGCATAACCGCTCCCTTCCCCTCCCCCAAAACCACAAGGCCTCGTGCCTTCTTGTATTTACTACAAGAAATAAAAGAACGGCCGAAGTCCGGTTTTTGTTTTTTTTTCCTTTGCTTTGATTCTAAATCTTCACGTTCCTTCACGTTTACTTGGAATCGAATCTTACTTTTAAAGAAACAGTTGTTATTTGGATTGGTTATCTCGGTAAGACTTTGTTTTTTTTCTGTTTGAATTTTTTATTTTTTTAAAAAAGTCTTACCGAGAATACGTTATTTTTGACACTGGTCTGTCATTTGTTATTTGTTACCTTTTTTTTGTTATCTGACTTGTATTTTTGTTGTCGGACTTTGTTAATTTTAATTTTTATTTGCTTGTCGTTTTTTTCAGGGGTTCTACGTGTTTTTTGTGGCCTTTTTTTTTTTTTTTTTTTTAGTGCTTTTGTGCCAAATTATTTTTACGTCTTTTCAGTTAAAACAGTAGAACCCCCCTCCATACTTGCAACAGGTGGAGGTTAGTTTCTTTTACCCTCCTGGCTGATAATCCTTCCTCAGCCATAGAGGGGGAAACGACAACCCCAAAAAAGACCACTCCAACGACAACCCCAACTAAGACCACTCCAAGCCCTATTGGATCGAATTGACCTTCGCTGCCGATCCCCGGAGACACAGCAGAAACATCCCAGGACATCCCGATTCAGCCGGCCAAGAAAAGCCCCACAGCCTGGAAAGGCCAGCAGAGAGGGCCGGAAGAACACGAAAAAGACCGGGTGGGCAGATTCGCGAAATATTTCAAAGGGAACGAAATACTGCCCATCCCGGAAATCGCGGAGAAAATTATCCCAAGAGTCCTCTCTCTGGTCGTTTCCGACCTTAAAACCAAAAGGCTGGTTGGGCTCACGAAAGAAGTATTTGAAGAGCTGTTAAGGAAGGCAGGCATCCCATGCCAATACTTTTGCCGCAAAAGTTTTTCGACATGGGATGTCCTCCTTCCTACGGAGAAACAAGCGGCCAAGACGGCTGAAAGCGACATCACAACGAAGCACTTCAGGCTACAGCCGGAGTATAAAGGCACCCGTAGGCTGCGCGTCACGGTGTGTAATGTCCCGGCCATTATCACTGGGGAGGTCCTCGCGGCGTATCTAAGCGCCTATGGCAACGTCGAGGAATTTAACCTCCTCAGATCTCCGGCCGGGACAGCCTACGGGGATTATGCCTTCCGGCTGTGCCTGACAAGGGATGGCTTCAAAGCCATCCCTGAAACTCTGATTTGCGGGGATCGGCAGATGATGGTGATGGTGGAGGGAAGACGCCCCAGGTGCTGGGGGTGTAAACAGGTCGGACACATCGCAAAGTTTTGCCCCCAGCGACCTGAAAATAAGGAAAAGGCGTCGACAACAACAAAAGACGCGGCGGCCTCCACCATCACCAAAGAAGCGGAGGCCAAGGGCCCGGGTCAGGTCCAGCCCAAAAACAACGAGGAGGGCTGAACTGAAGTGACCAAGAAGAGGAGGGGATCCCCTAAACAAGGGGGTGAAAAAAGTCCAATTACATCCCCTCCTCAAAAACAAACCAAGGCCCCAACACAAGCAGTAGCAGCAGCAGCAGCAGCAGCAGCAGCAACAACAACAGAACCACCAGCAGCAACAGTTACAACAACAACAACAACAACAGAAACACCGGCAGAAGCAACAACAACAACAGAACCACCAGCAGCAACAGTTTCAACAACAACGGAAACACCGGCAGCAGCAGCAACTTCCAAAACAAGACAATCATCGACAGCAACGCCAAAAAAACCCCCAACAAACCAAAGGAAACCAGCAACCCCCAAGACACCAGCAGCTCCATCACCCAAAAAGAATAAAAAGAAAACCAAATCATTTGAAGACATGGAGACTACAACAAATCTGAAGAGGAGAAGGGACAGTGGAGAGGGGGCAGCAAAAAAACTGTGCCCAGAAAAAACGCATCCTGAGGCAGGCCCCTCCTCTCAACCATCGCCACCAGTACCTTCACCATTACCTCCACTACCCTCACCAACATTCCCACCTCCTAAAATAACATTACAATCTCCTCCCCAACAAATGGACCCTCTTTCTCCCCAACATAAACTTCTTCTCAAAAAACATCACCGCCCTTACAAAATCCCCCTCCTCAGATCTCAGTCTGCCGAAAGGGCACAACCCTCGGGCCTAGCCCGAACCCCATCCCTTCCCTCACTCAGCCCTACAGACTTCTCCTCTCAAGAACTATTCCCGGCCATCATTTCCCCAAAAAGAAAAACCAACCCTCCTGCTGAGAAAAAGAAATGCCATGACAAAGAACTAACAATCGGACAAATACAGCGGGCAGCGGCTTTGTGCTCTGCGGAGCTGGAGGCAGTTGGGGACTTCCAGTTCCGGAAGGCACTAAAGCCGTTGGCCAGCTTAGAAAAAATCGAAAACCTCAAAGTTTCAAATCCCACGAATTTCAGGAGTGCAGCCATGGTGACCACTTTTGTCCGGTCAGCTGGCGACCGTACCAAGGGCGTATGGAAGTTCTTGAGTACGGTCTGTCAGACTGATACGGGCATAAAGCTGGCGGAGTTGGAGCACTCCTCCCTAAAAAAATGTATTACATATTGTTCGGGTAGGGTCCCTATTTTGGTTAACCCGTCTCTTTATAGGGCCCTAAAGCTGAAGTTCCCAATAGATGTCGGCGGAATCACCAGGGACAACCGAGTGACGACTGAACTCGGTACCGGTTCCCTGCGTCAGGCTGTCGGCATCCTCACGCCCAAGGATTTCCAGCCCGTAGTCGACGATGAGTAAGGTAAGTCGGACTGATGGCTTTAAACGTTGCCAGTTTGAATGTGAGGGGACTGAGGGATTCAAGCAAGTGTGCGCACTTGCTTGGTGAACTCAAGAAGCTCTGTGTAGATGTTGCTGCAGTGCAGGAGACCCACTTCACTTGCGAGGCTGACTGTCGGGTGCTGGAAAGCGATTTTAACGTTTTCTCAGCATACTGCAGCAACTTCAGCGCTGGGGTCTCCTTGCTAGTTGGACGCAGCCTTGATGCTGATGTTGACGTTGTTTTTGCAGGTGACGGGGACCGGCTGGTTGTGGCCGATCTTGCCGTGAAAAGTTTCAAGTTCCGTCTGGTTGCAGTTTATGCGTCCAATTCCGCTGTGGAGAGGGTTTCCTTTTTTCGTCGGTTGGCGCCGTTCCTGGACGATACGAAGCGGCTAGTCTTAATGGGTGATTGGAATGCGATCCTTGATCCCAAGATAGATAAGGTCGGGCGGGGAGCTAGCATATTGGGAAGGTGTGAAAGCAGCCTTGTCGGCTTCGTGACTCGTCACGGTCTTGTCGACAGGTTTCGTCTTGATCACCCAGAGCGGGAGATGTGGACGTGGCTAGATAGCTCGCCCTCTGCCAAAGTAGGTTCCTACTTGGACAGAGTGTTAGTTAGACGAGCTGACATTGATTTTGTTAGTTGTCCCACGTTCCAATTGATAGCGTGGACTGACCATAAACTTGTTAGAGTCAGTCTGCGGTTAGTTAATAGACCTAGTCTAGCCGGCTACTGGAAGTTCAATACCTCCTTACTGGAGATACGGGACTTCCGGGACCGGCTGGAATCCCTAATTCAGCGGGCGTTAGTGGGGGCGGTTACCGGGAATAGGTGGTGGGTTTCCCTCAAATATAGGATTAGAGATTTCGCCACCAAATACGGTCAACAGTTCAAACTAGATAAGGCCAAGGAGGCGAAGTCTGTAGACGATAGACTTTCCCGGGCGGTGGCTGGGGGGGACTCCCTAGGTGTAGAACTAGCTAGGAGGGACCTTGAGCGTGAGAATAGCGAGCGCTACAAGGGATACGTAGTTAGATCTAGGTTAAATAGAGTTCGCTACGAAGCTGTGAAATCGAACGCGACTGCGCGTGAAGAAGAAGTGCGAAGGTTCCCCGATCGGTACATCGCGTCTGTCAAGACCGCGGACGGGCAACTGCTGCACTCGAGTCGTGAGATGCGTGATGCCTTTCGGGCGCACTTTCGGGATCGCTTTGCTCGCTGCCCTGATCTCCCGCCCCGGAAGTTTCGTAGCTATCTTGCCGACTTCCCCCGCCTTGGGGCGGCTGAAGCGGCTAGCTGCGAGGGTGTGGTTACTGAATGCGAAGTCCGTGATGCGTTGGAGCAGGTCGGCCTCAACAAGTCGCCGGGACTAGATGGTTTGCCCTACGAAGTGTACTCGAGGATGTCGCACGTGTTTGTTCCTATTCTGACGGATGTGTTCAACCATTGGTTCGCCCAGGGAGCCATCCCTGGTTGCGTTACCAAGGGCGTGATCACATTGCTGAAGAAAGGTAGCAGGCATGTTGGGGAGGGTTTAGATGACTACAGGCCCATAACTCTGCTTAACACAGAGTTAAAGATTTTGGCCCGGGTCTTGGCGAATCGTTTACAGCTTGTCATCAGTGATCTGATCGGCCCTGAACAGACCTACGCTTTGAAGGGAAGATCGATCCAGGACAACCTGCACTTGATTCGCGAGGTCCTAGAGGGGATAGAAGACGACACAAAAGCCGCGCTGATGAGTTTAGATCAGTCCAAGGCCTTCGATAGGGTGGACCATCGGTTCTTGGCGTCTGTTTTGGAGACTGCCGGATTCCAACCGGAGTTCCGCAGATGGATTAGCATAATGTACCACAACCCTCAGGCAGTGGTGCAGGTGAACGGAAGGCGTTCGAGGGTTTTCGCGATCGAGCGTTCGGTCCGGCAGGGCTGCCCCCTGTCTCCTTTACTCTATGTCCTCACTTTGGAGCCCCTCCTGCGCTGGCTTAGGGATGGGAAGACAGGTCCGTCCCTGCGCGGCATACCTCTTGCCAGCAGCCTTGCTGCAAGGGTTTCCGCGTTCGCTGATGACTTCACAGTCTTTGTGTCCCGCCGTCTGGATATAAAGGCTGTGAAAGAGGCGGTTGTCGAATACGAGCGGATCGCAGGAGACAAGGTCAATTTTGACGAAAGCGAAGGTTTGCGGCTTGGTGCTTGGAGGGGTAGCAATACTCTTCCAGGGCCCTTCCGCTGGAGTGACAGACCCATCCGCATCCTCGGGTTGTGGTTCGGGCCCGACCTCCTACTGGAGCGAAATTGGTCGGAAGTACAAGCTTAGGTGAAGTCTCAGGTGGGAATCTGGCTTTCAAGGAGGTTGTCCTTAAAGGGCAGGGCGGAGGCGTGCGCCACGTACGTCTTCCCTCTGATCCTTTACCGATTGGCTGTACTTCCTCTGCCTAAGGCACGTCGGTTGGCACTGCAACAATCCTTCTCCAGATTGCTCTGGGCAGGTGCAAGGCCGATGGTCCGTAGGCAGGTCTGTATCCAACGTAAACGCAACGGGGGTCTGGGTATGCCTGATCTGGAGAGCCACTGGCTTGCTGAAAGACTTGCATACCTCGGCCAGTCCTTGACGGGGGACTCAGTGTGGAGACGAAAGGCGAGTCGGACTTTTCCTTGCCTCAAGCCAGACCCAAAGGCTGAAGGTCGACGTAAACCTTTGGGCGAAACACTGTTTGTCCGCGAGTGCCGAAAGGCCCTTCGTAACTTTCTTGGGTCCAGTGACCTTTCACGGCCTCGGAAAGAGCTATATCGGGAGTTAGTGGTGGGTTCCGCTTCTGATCCTCTTAAGGAGCGGCGAGGCTGGACGGCGGAGGAGATCCGCTCTCACTGGAATTGGGTGCCAGGATCGAGCTTCTTGAACAACTCCGAGTTCTCGCTCACCTGGCGACTTGTACGGAATGCGTTACCCCTTCTCGGCTTGAACTACAGAGCGGGCATAGCAGACATGCCTGATTGTCCTCGCTGCGGCAGTGGATTAGAAGAAACGGCTGAGCACGCGTTCTACTATTGCGAGCGAGTTCGCCCGTTTTGGGATCACGTCGGGGAGTGGACGGCTCGCATCGAACCCAAGCAGCTCGTGCTGGTCGACGTTGGTTACGTCGTGGACAACGTTCTTCCTCCGTTTCAGGGTGAGAAGCGTGTGGTGTTTCTCGCGATCCTGGCTGTAGCTCGAATGGTGATTTGGATTACGCGAAAGAAGGGATTGTATGACGATGCAAACTTTTCTCATCGCGATCTGGTTTTGTATTTTCGGCATCAGCTGAGGGTCAAAATCAGATGCGATAGAAAACGCTTGCATCGCATAACATTCAACAGAAGGTGGGTGAATGCAGCGAGCCTGGTCGTACGAAAGGGGTCAACGTTGGAGTCATCCTTCCCTCCACTGCCCGCCCATGGCGTCTACGGTACGGGTCTTTCGGGACCCCACCCCCGGTAAGTAGGCAATACTTTTTCCCTTGTAACCTAGTTAGCAGTATGTTGTCAGTCATTGTCCCCGTCATCTAGTCATTAGTATTCAAGATCTTCCCCATCCCCATTATTTTTCTACCTCTAGCCGTATCCCAGTCCGCTTTTTCTGAAGATCTTGAACATTCACTTGTATAAAATCATATTACCGGCTTGTATCGACCCATACCGCGCCCGACCCTTTATTTCTTTTCTCCCCTATAGATTAGGATCCCAGCCCCACCGAGGGCAGGTCCGACTTGTTTCCGGATCTTTCGCCCCGGAAAACAGTCGGCCTCCTATTTTATAGACGGGGGGATGGGAGGGTAACCAAACGGGGGATTTTTCCTTGTTTTTGTATATATTTCGGGGTTTTTCTCCCATCCCCATCATATGAATTCATTTGTAAATAAAATCATGCATCACTTCCGGGATTTTAAGTAGGTCTTTCCTCATAGAGCAAATGTGGTATTTTGGTGGTAGCAGCGCGCATGGTGACGGATGAATGACTATATATTGTATTGTTGAATGGGTCGGCGAATGTGGCTAGCTAGGTCCCCTTAGTAAAAACATAGTTAATGCAAGACCGCACCCTTCCCTTTCCCCCAAAAACTCAAGGCCTTGTGACTTCCTGTAAATTAACAGGAAATAAATTATTTTTTCTTTGCTTTGGTAGAGGCACGAGCGTAGCACGTCGCGATCACGGAGGCGGTTTGGCTCTTTCAGAGTCAAGCCGGGGTTACTGTCGGAGCTGATATGATGCAGAAATAACCCGAAATCGGCAATGAAAACAGCGCATCACTGAAGACCTCCCTGATGCATCTAAGATGTATGATTGAAATGGCAACTACGCTGTCTGTGTCGCTATCTATACTCTCTATACTATATATCCTTTGTAGAGGTTTTGTCGGTTGTTGAGAATTGGATTCTTTAGTTCTTATAGGCGACTTTGTTGTTGAGGGTATTTTGAATGTACTTCATGGTCTTTCCTTATTCACTTTAGTGTTCATCTGTATTTTCGCATTTTAGCTAATGGGGAGTTGTGATTTTGGTTTCAGTTGTTCAGGTCTTATGGAGACAAGTTATTTTAGTCTATTTTTAATGCTTTTTGGTGGACGGATTGTTGATTTATGTAACGGCTGTTTTTATGGAGATTTTACACTTTTAGTAGTTCATGTTGGAGTGATAGATCCTACGTGTGTTTTTGTTTGATCTACAACATTGGATCTTTCCCCATTCGCAACTTGTTGCTGAGCTGGTGCTTGGTAAAATTTAACCGAGTGTAATTTTTTCAGTTGCTCCTGAAACTTTGGCAAATCATTGGCTTCCAACTTGATCAATTTCTCCAAAAGTGTTCAATATTTGTTGTCGTCATTGGTTCTATCCACCCTCCATGCAACGGAGGCGTAGCTGCTTTCTACCATATAGCTCCCTACAATTCTCCTAGCTTCCAGGAAGGAAACATTCCTCTTATGTTTCACCTCAATTATTTCTTTTTCTTTTTGGTAAACAGCGCAAGTTCTTGCATTAGCTGGATGATCTTGTTGGCAGTTTGCACATCGAATTTCTTTCAAGCAATCTTCCTCTGCATGGTCCGGGTCCTTTTCACCGCATTTGGCACATGTCTGTCGTCCTCTACAAGCTTCCCTGAGGTGTCCAAGTTTTTGACATTTAAACCACCTCAGGGGAGCTGGGACGTACTGCTCATCTCTCTTAAGACAATATCTGATCTTCACATCTTTTGGAGTTCGGGGCTTATTAAATGTTAGGATGTGTTAGTCTGGATTCGTTGTTCACCTTTTCTGATGGAGATTCCCTTTATGTTTGTAACTCCTTGTTTTCCCAGGGCTGATGTTATCTGGTCTTCTGTAGCCAATGCCAACTCTCTACTCCTGATAACTCCATTGGAAGTGTTGAGTTTCTCATGCGGGTACACTCAGCATTTGGTCGTAGAAAATTTTATTATTTTAAATGTTTTCTGCTCTCTCCAGCTGTCTAACTCGACAAGCAAGTTACCATTCCTTGTTTTCTTAACAGTTTTTCGACTAGGTCTTGTAGATATAACTTTTTCTATGAGGAAAACGAGGATTTGGCTTGGCAGATTTCCTCCAAAGATTCAATAAAAATTAATCTGGGGAAGTCTGCTGCCTCGTTCTCCGAGTCTGATTCTGAGAGATTTCGTTTAGTTTTTGTTTGAAGAGGCGATATATGCGGTATATTTTTCACTGGACCCTGCACTCCTCCACCCTCCATGGAGTCCAACTTGTGTTGGGAATAAACCAAGGGGGTAACCCATTCGCCTTGGTTGAGACGGGGGATACGCGACCAGTATACTCGAGTTGAGGGTAGGCTTCTGTGCCGTTGCCAATTTCAAGTTCTCAGCACTGATCAAATTCCTATTATCAACACAACTGACCCTCAGCCACCGTCTTCTAGCAACTAACATATAATGGTTGGGAACTTGCTGCAAGTGCAGATTTAAAAGTACGGTCGGGATAAAATATACAGGTGCTAGGGCTTGACATGACTAGCCCGTCAGACCAAGTAAGGGCCAAAGTGTTGTGTTGCAAGCCACTGACCGTTCTGTCACCGGATCAATGATTGCTCAACCACTAGGTATCCGTCCTTGCGCCTTACGTGTCGCCACCCACGGCCAACAGGTGGCATATTCTACTGCCCCAGTCGACAGGGCGAGTTATTAAAAGGGATTCAGTTACTCCTTTGAGATGTCTCTTCCTTAACGCTGCCAAAGTTTTCTCGTGTGCAATCATACCAGTTTGCCTCTTAAAATACACAAAGACTTATTTTTTCCCATTTTTGTTTCCTGTTTTTTTTTGTGCTTTCTATTTGTTTTTACGTTGCCAATGCTGGTACTTTTACTGCAATTTATTTCTTTGCTCTTTTTAATATGGTCTTTGAGTTACTGTATTGATGCATCAGCACAATTCTCAATGCTATCCTCTCCTCCTCCTCCTGTTCTTAACACATATAATCGAGAGATATAGATTGTAAGGCCTTGTGCATAGTCATTATTTTTCTTCTTTTTGTCCATTTCTCTGAGTTTCTTTCTTATCCATTTTAAGAATGTTCTTAAGTATCTTACAAGGGATATTGCTGCGGTGTTTATTCCTTTAATGAGATTTCGGCAGCAAAGTCTGGTTTCCAGAAAGTTTCTCGTCCTTCTAATATAGTCGTTTCTAATTTTCTCTTTCATCTCTGTTTGGCGGCATCTCCCAAGGCGTTCTGTTACTTTCTTGATTTGACAGTTCTATTCCTTCCCTTGTTTCTCTTTTCGCACTTTTCATTGCTAGCTTGGCTTATTTTTCAATGTCAGATTCTATTCCTATATCCTTATTGTTTGTATCAGGGTCTTCATTTCCTTTTCCTTTTTTGCAAATACTTTAGTATCATCGATGTACATAATGTGATTCGTTTCAACTGGGGTTTGTTCTCCTACTATTCATTCCACTTTAAAGTTTTTCATGGTTTTTGTGATGAAGTTTATGACATCGTCCGATATTTTGTATATTTACTGACACTTTATTATCAAAGTTTGCCGATACATATCACAGGCCTTTTGTAGTCAATCCATACCATTTTCCGCCTTATTTTGGCCTGTTTGAGGATATGCTGATCTATGTAGAGCAGGTTATCATTTTCTTTTGTTCCCTAATTTTGATGTTGTTGTTCTTCTTCTTACGATAATAATTGTAATTAATATAATAAAATAAGAAGTATCTGTGACCAAATGATTGTGTACAAATTATTTGAATGGGATTGGAAATACTGATAATTCTTATTTTTAAAGAGGAATAGTTACTTGAAATACTAGTACTCATAAATGTGTTCAAGTTATTTATGTAAGATTGAATTGATCGATACCTTATAACAGATGATTATCAATATTAAATAGGCATAGTTATTTGAAACAA
Source organism: Sepioteuthis lessoniana (assembly GCA_963585895.1). NCBI lineage: Eukaryota > Metazoa > Mollusca > Cephalopoda > Myopsida > Loliginidae > Sepioteuthis > Sepioteuthis lessoniana. The sequence goes on from OY757938.1 coordinate 33,545,421, forward strand.
TATACGAGGGTCATTCAAAAGTGAAATAGATCACATTTTAAATCAGAATTTTCCTATTGCAAGACCGATTTCCGCTCAAAGATTATTGAACACTATGCCATTATTTATCCATTGATTGGCGTAAAAGAAGAGATAGATTTATCTCTTTCCTAAAGGCATTATCGCGAAATAAAATGCAAACGACCTTCGTCCAGAATTAGAACTTTGGTAGCCATGTCCATTTTCTATAAAGATTACCGTCACTTCACATACTCCAAAAAGATTAAGTGTAAGTAGCAACTTAAAAATGTAGAAAAGCTACAATGTAATCTAATTCATAAAATAAATATGATAGCTAAAGGCACACACACACACACACACACACACACACATATATATATATATATACATGTAAACCAGAAAAATATCAGATTATGAATATGAAGTCCGTTATTAGATATTTTATCTAGTTTGCCCAATTATTAGACTGAATCATGAGAACAGTGTCAAATAAACCGTCTTTCCATCGTGGTGTAAAATCATATATATATATATATATAGTATCACCCATAACTAAGTTCACGCATTGAAACTTCTTTTAATAAAATTATATTATTCTACTGACACTTTGTAAACAAAAATAAAATTTCATAAATATATCTAGGGAGTGTTCCTATTTAAAGACTGCTCCATAGTTATAGTTTCAGCTACGGAGAAACTTCAAGACTGAAGATTTTCGCATTATTTAATAATATCTAATAATATTCATTTTCATTGTACAATGTTTCCCGAGAAATAATAATATTCTGGTGTATTTTGTTTGATAGAAAAATCATTTTTTAGTGAAAATTGTTTAGATATGCTTATATAGTAGTAAATAAACGCTAAAAGGGAGAGGAATGATCTGAACTCACGTGCCAACAGAGGAAAAATGTTTCAATATTGGTCAGTATGTCTTTAAGTCCTATTAATTTAAAATGCTGAATTTTACAAAATGTTATGCTGTATTTTTGTTTGTAAAATAATGCTTAAACTATGCGTTTTAAATGTAAAGACATGCTTACTCTACTATAAACCCAAATTGAATATATGACCCTGTCCAAATGTCAGCGAACACGGCAAAACGTTTTTGAATCTCTTCTATAATTTAAAAATTCTTAAAGAAAGCCCTAGCAGTAGTTTAGAAGAAAAAGTAAAAGCCTAAAACACCCAATGCTACCACAGCACCCCGCCCCCCCAAAAAAAAGAGAAAGGAAAAAGAAAAAAAAAACTGATGAAATTAGTATCCCTCCCCACCCCCTGACTCGAACAGTAGACCGTCTCCAAACATAACTAAAATTCAGTAGTAAATAAACGCTAAAAGGGAGAGGAATGATTTGAACTCACGTGCCAACAGAGGAAAAATGTTTCAATATTGGTCAGTATGTCTTTAAGTCCTATTAATCTAAAATGCTGAATTTTACAAAATGTTATGCTGTATTTTTGTTTGTAAAATAATGCTTAAACTATGCGTTTTAAATGTAAAGACACGCTTACTCTACTATAAACCCAATTGAATATATGACTCTGTCCAAATGTCAGCGAACACGGCAAAACGTTTCTGAATCTCTTCAATAATTTAAAAATTCTTAAAGAAAGCCCTAACAGTAGTTTAGAAGAAAAAGTAAAAGCCTAAAACACCCAATGCTACCACACACACACAAAAAAAATTGTCATTTGTAGAAGCTCTATAATTTCTGAAGCCTCCTCGGTTCCCAACGGTAGTATAGAAGAAAAACTTAAAAGCCTATGAAAATGTCCCAATACCGCTAAAAAAAAAAAAAATTCAGTACCAGTGAAAGTCTGACGAAAGTACCTTAATCTTGGACTTTAACTAAGGTAAAACTTAAGAAAACTTACCCCCCCTTTTTTACGTACACATGGGAAGCAGCATGATGTACGTAAAGGTATTTGAATTAACCCATGGACGACCAAACTCAATACCTAAACGGGTCCGGGACGTGAGTTTGACGACTTTACGCTCAGGATCGTTAGTTCGATCGGGGAACTACTGCTGCTCCTCTATAAGAGTGGCTTCTATAGAAGAGAATAAAACAGCCATAGAAAGATAACCATGACCCACACTCAAACTACATACACAAACCGCATCGCTCTTCGCGCGGGTAAAAAAGGGGCGCGTCCTGCTAAGGTTGGAGCCCTGGCCTCAGTGTTCGAAAAATCAACTACAGAGCTCAAACGATCAAAACTACTAAAATGCAAGCAAACACTACAAATAGCCACATTTAACGTAAGAACCTAAAATAGAATAGGACAACTACCAAAGCTAATCGTATCGGCCATAGAACATGATATTGACATAATATGCATACAAGAACACAGATGCACGCACACCGAAGATATCAAATATCACGAAACTGGCAATGGATGGTCGCTCGTCACTGTATTCGCATGGAAAAACTCTGTCAACGCCGCAGTAGGAGGGGTAGGATTACTTATAAGGACCTAGAGCATTGAGAAAATACAACCTAGAATGATGGCAGCTACTTGTAACGGCAACCCCAGAGCAACAATCATCTCCTGCTACAGCCCTACCAATGTTAGTGAAGAAACTGAACTAGTCACCTTCTACGATGAGTTATCCTCATTAGTGCGTAGCATCCCGAAACACAACATGTTATTCATTGGCGGAGACATGAATGCCCAAATCGGGAAAAACGGAAACAGCAAATACAGCCACGTCAAATAGGAATGGGCAACATCTGACAGATTTCATGATAGAAAATAGATTAGCATGCCTCAATACAAACTACCAAAAAAGGGAGGGCAAACTATGGATATACACGTACGCAAACAATACTAAAGCTCAGATAGACTACGTCCTTATAAACAAGAAATGGAAAAATAGTGCAATGAATTGCGAGGCATACTCCTCTTTCGAGGGTGTGTCCACCGATCATCGAATAGTCACGGCGAAAATACGGTTAAGCCTACGAAAAAACGCCAAACGAACAGCGACCACCAAACACTATGACTTGGCCCTATTGAACAACAGAGATATAAGAGATAAATACGTATTAGAATTAAGAAACAGATTCGAAACACTACAAGAAAAGACGGAAAAAAGTACACCAAACGACGAATATGAAAATTTCGTCAATGCGCACCTCGAGGCAGCAGCAAAATGCATTCCAACAAAACTCAAAACTAAATATAGAGTCCCATGGGAAACTTTAGCGGTAAGAGAAAAACGTGCACTAGTGAAAACAGCCTCCAAAAACTATCGAAAAAACCCAACAAACACAAATGCCTTAAAACTAAAAACGGCACAATATCAATTAGCAGGCATATATATAAAGGAACAGACAGAATACATTCAAAATCAGATAGATAAGATTAGAGACTCGGTGGAAGATAGACAATCTAGGATAGCCTGGCAAACAATAAACGAAGTGAGTAGAAGAAATAACACAGCCAAAGCAAAACTGAAAGCAGCAAACCAACAAGAAAGAATAAAACTGTGGAAACAGCACTTCGAAAACCTACTAGGAAACCCACCGAAAATAACACATGAACCAATCACCAGAATAATTAGTAAACAATTAGACATTAAACTACGACCGTTCACACAAGAAAAACTCGACTCGGTTTTCAGAAAAATTAAAAATAGGAAAGCTGAAGGGCTGGACGAAATTCCCCCAGAAGTATGGAAGACCAGACAATTCGACGACATACTGCTCCAACACTGCAACGCAGTATACAATCAAAATCCGATAGATAGATGGATGAAGGGATGCATACTCCCCTTCCCTAAAAAGAGGGACCTCGGATTAGCCAAAAACTACCGAGGCATAACACTTACATCCATAGCAGCCAAAATCTACAATGCCCTACTATGAAACCGCATAGAACCCAAAATCGACAACATACTTAGGAAAAACCAAAATGGCTTCCGAAGAAATAGATCCACCACCTCACAAATATTAACCATCCGTAGAATCCTTGAAGGTGTACGGGCAAAAAACCTACAAGCGACATTAATATTTGTTGACTTTACCAAGGCTTTCGATTCCATTCACAGAGGAAAGATGAAACAAATCCTACTAGCGTACGGCATACATAAAGAAACCGTAGCGGCAATAACGATTCTCTATAGAAACACCAAAGTAAAAGTACGTTCACCAGATGGAGACACAGAATACTTCGACATTGTAGCAGGAGTACTACAAGGGGACACGCTGGCCCCGTACCTCTTTATCATTTGTCTAGACTACGTACTTAGAACATCGATTGACAAAATCAGAGAGAATGGCTTCGAACTGACGAAGAAAAGAAGCAGAAGGTACCCCGCAACAACAGTTACCGACGCCGACTACGCCGATGACATAGCGATACTGGCAAATACACCCGACCAAGCCGAAACACTACTGCATAGTTTGGTACGAGCAGCCGCAGGCATAGGCCTCTATGTTAATGCATACAAAACGGAATATATGTGCTATAATCAAACGGGGGACATCTCCACTCTAGAAGGAACCCCTCTTAAACTAGTAGACAAATTCCCTTACCTAGGAAGCAGCGTCGAATCAACCGAAAAGGACATCGAAACGAGGTTAACGAAAGCATGGACAGCTATCAATAGGCTATCGATTATATGGAAATCAGACCTAACCGATAAAATGAAACGCAGTTTCTTCCAGGCAGCGGTCACATCGATACTGCTATATGGCTGCACTACATGGACGCTAACAAAACGGCTGGAGAAGAAGCTAGACGGCAATTACACTAGAATGCTACGTGCAATCTTGAACAAGTCCTGGCGGCAACACCCCACAAGACACCAACTGTACGGCCACCTGCCCCCTATCACGAAAACTATTCAAGTTAGACGAACCAGACATGCAGGACACTGCTGGAGAAGCAGGGACGAACTCATAAGAGATGTACTCTTATGGACCCCATACATGCCGTGCAAAAGGAGGACGACCAGCACGAACATACATTCAGCAGCTATGTGAGGATACGGGATGTTGCCCTGAAGACCTACCTAAGGCGATGAACGATAGGAAGGAGTGGCGAGAGAGGGTCAGGGATATACGTGCTACCAGCGCAACATGATGATGATGATGATGATATATATATATATATATAGAGAGAGAGAGAGAAAGAAAGAGAGAGACATGTGTATTTTTCTAAATGGTTTGTACCTATCTTCTATAATGAAGATATTTCTTTTATTTTCTTTTATGTTTTAAGAAAAAGATTTTGCATAGAATCATTTTTCTCATAACTATTGAGTACAATTCACGTTCAAATAATCAATAGTTGCTTATCGGTTTTTTTACATCATTCTGTTTTTATTTTCCTTTTTTCTAGTTATAGAATAAAACCACTTCCTTTAAAGTTTCAATATCTGTGTCTGTAGTTTACTAAACGAACAAATCCTGGCACGAGGCCACATTTCTGGAGGCCTTTTTTGATTTTGAACACTTGGTAATAGATGATTCGTAATCTGCATAGAAAGGACGCAAATCCGCACTTTACAACACATCTCTTGTTCATTTGCATACAGGTGAAAGTTTTCCTATTATCTATCATTTCCTTCCTTTATTGTGAGCGTGCCTCCAGCGAAAACTATAGTCCATTACCGTCAATACGGCTGGTTTTCTAGTTTCTTTCCCATTTCTTTTGGTTTCTTCTTTCCGTTCTCTTTCTTGTGTTTAGTTGCTTTCTTGTCTCTCTTTGTGATTTTTTCTCAATTTTCACATTGCAATCATTTCTGTTTTCCTTTTCACTTTCCTTCGTTTTAGATTTTTTTAACATTTCCATTTTTCCAATTTCTTTCAACTTCTTATTTTTCAGTCGACTTTTTTCACATTTCCCTCTTTTCTTCTATGTCTCTTCTTCCGTTTCTGCCACAAGTGAGTCCTTCTTTGCCACCAAAACCTACACCTCTTCTTTCATTTTAGAATTCTTCTCTCATATTTTCCCTAATACTTTTCATCCGAATACTTCAGTCTATTCTGATTTTCTCATGGGATCATTATTTCCTTTGAAATTAACCTTATATCTCGGTGGTCTCTCTGCTTCTTTATTGTCATATTTACACTAACTGTTTCTTCTTCTAACTATAATTTGTCTCCTCTAAATTGGCACAGCGATATTAGCATTCCTTATTTCAAAACTTCTTCCCTCCCTTTAATATTTCCCCTTGCTTCTTTATACGTCGTATCTTTCTGGTGAAATGTCTTTCCTTTTTCTCTAAAAGCGTAAATATGGCAGCCTGTTTGCATGAAGAGGGATTATCTACAATACTTTTTTCTTTTGTTTCTCAACAGAATACAGTATAATAAAACTCAGTTAATGATCCATTACCAATTTAAAAAAAATCACGGATATATTAAGGCACGGAATGTTTGGCCAATTCTCAAAATGGATACCCTTGAGAATTCAAAAAAATGTATTTTTTCATCAGAGAGAGGCAAATTATTGCTTCAAAACTTGCTAACAGTGCCTCAAGCTCTGTATTTCTGGAGAACTACACAATAATGGTCTATTTTTATTCCTTATTTACCGGCTCATTGTCTAGTAGGTAGAGTGTTCGCCAGTGGTCCTGGAGACCTGGGTTCAATCCCAGGTCGCGTCATACCAAATACTTTAAAAATGGTTCTTGATACCTCCTTGCTTAACACTCAGCATTATAAGGTACGTATCAAGGGTAAAGTGGAGCAATACAGGGAAAGGAGTAGCGCCCTCTCCTACACATCAGTGTAGTAGCTATGGAAAAGGGAGCCTTCCAGTTGCCCTCGTCTACGGTCGCCAACTTTTTTACTTTTATTCCTTAATTACATATATATTTGGTAAATATTTTCCTTTTCTGGCTGTTTTTGGCATATTACAAATATTGAAATAATTGAGCTACATCCTTTGATAGAATATGTTAATTTTGTTTTAATTAACGTGATGAATTGATGATGAGAAGCCCTGCCACATAACTGAATTTCTATTGAGTTTCGTTGACGTAATTAATAGCGTCTTATCAAATGGAATCAGCGGCTTGAGTTCAAATATTGGACAAATCTGCTTGCGTTTCACTTTCGCGCTAATGCTGTTGTGAAAAGCAGGAACCCATCTTATCTCCAGTTATGGGAATATAGTTGGGAATACTGTGCACTTTATTGTTGGTATAGCAACCGGTCTAGGAGAAAGAAAACTCTGAAATCAGCTTAAGGATTGATCTTCTATCACTAGGGTTAGGTAAATACAAATATCAATAAATTTAACAAGATACGAAAGATGCTCCGAAAGTATTAGACTCTTATCTGCTTTTACGTAAACAGAAATAACTATGGGAGAACAATAATAATCTTTGATAGAGAGAGTTTTCAGTTACACTATTTTGTCTCATGGTTATACATTTTCATCTTCGACAAACAAGTTTCTCCAAGCCTTGTCCAGAAAAGATAGCTGCACCAAAGACAACCTCCTTCTTTATAAAAGTGATACCGATGTCACTGTAGGAAACATGTCCACGTTGTCCATCTTGCATCGACCCTATTCCCGCGAATAAGCTCTTCAAAACACTCTTTATTTCCTATGTATACAGCTATATTTAAAGTGATTTGTCACTCACATCACTGTCGCCACTGGTAAAAAACATTACCCACTGTGCAACTGAATCACATAACATAAACCGCTTTGCCAACGTAGTTACCCAACCCTCCTCCATGCGCAGGGTGTGATACAAGGTCAATATTTAAACAGGGTAATTCTGATTTAAATTCAGTTTTATTTCACCTAAATTAGTAGCCTAATCATAACTAAATAACCTAGTATGCTCCTACTATTTAGTCAATTTAAAAACACTTGTGGCCAGCATGAACACTGCCTAGAGTTCAGTTAAATACATTTAAACAATGAAATGAACAGTAACAAAGTAGAGTTGAGAAGCAAGCAGGGAATCAGCGAGCTAAATATTGTCCATCGTTCCATCGGGAGAACAGATTGTCGTCGTGATACTACATCTAACACATTAAACTATTCGAGAAAATTGAAGTGTAACAAATCTTCCAAGAATGAACTGGCATTGGTTCGAGTTTAGACTTAACCTAACAGGAACAAACCACTCAATTAAGACGGTCGTTTTAATTTCTTTCTCACTTTCAGGACAATCCAGTAATTTTATTCATATTCTTGGATGAAACTATTTCATTCCTTTTCAGTTTGGACTTACATTGATGAAACATCTTTTTCTTTTTTTTAAAAAATGTCAAACACAATATAAAGAAAGTCAGAGTAAATGTTGACTGTTTAAAATCACACAAAGGTAAGTTCCAATTTGTTAAAGACTGTTTTTTTCCTGCGGCAAACTTAAGATTAAAATAACTTCTGAAAGCGTATTTTTTATGTTCTATTTATTATAGGAATAGCATTAAATAACTGTTTCCTGCATATACCATTACTCTTCTTCCTATGATCTACAGTAAAATAGTATTGCTACTTCATTCCAAATGCTCACAGTATTGTTCAAAGCTTCGCACACTAAACTTGGCAAAAATATGGAATAAGTATACTTTTATTTAGCATTAAATAAGCCAATAGCATGAAAGAAGTAAAATATTTTTCTTTACTCGCAAAACATTTAGGTTTTCAGATATTACTTATACAAACTACATTACACTATTTAAATTAATCAAATAATTTTTTAAAACCATGCAGTAAAAATATTAAGGAATTAATCCATGTTGAGGAACAATTTATGGAATTCATGAACAAAAAGAAAAAAAAAATGAATACATCGTTGCTCTTCATCAAGCTTTTATGACAGTCTTAATTCTTTCTTTCTTTCTTTCTCAGAAGAGCGGTCTTCCTGCGTTTTCAATTCGCCACAATCTTGAACCTAGACGCAGGCATACAACAACTGGCAAAAAAAAAAAAAAAGAAATCAAATTAGAACAGTTAAAGAATGTTTACCTTGTTTTTAATGCACCAGTATGTAAGCTAAGAAGAAATTAGACACAAAACGTTTTTATTCAATATCTGGACACTCTGGCATCGTAAGATATTCCAAAGAGAAACTAGATTAAATTATTTGAATTAATGGTATTATTTTTTCCAATCTATACAGAGAAAAACATTATGTCTATATGAAATGGAGTGTAATTTTTTTCTAAATGGTGGGTATATTTCTTTTGTAAGCTAAATTTTACTCCTAAAAAGTCTTTTTCGTTTAAGTTTGCTTTTATATCTATATCAAGTTCCATTTTTCTGAATATTTTCCGAACCTGATTTCTATTTTTAACTGCTTCTGATGAATTAAGTGACTTCAGATTATTGGTTCGACGAACAACACACGTCAGGTTTTGACTTCAGCATTATTCTTCCTTGACAGGGTGCCTTTCCAAGGTCAAAGGGCACCGTCTGGCTTACTATTTTATCCATTGCTGGAAGGTTACATATATATATATAGAAAGAATTTACCGCTAGAAGCTCTTCTAAAATGCAAAATATATACCGTGTTCAATGCAAAAAATGCAGTGAAATATCGCAATATATAAAAGATTATAACAATAAGGAGAGGTAAAAACTCACGACGATGAGTTTCACGGCGTAAAACTAGAAGCCACTAACCAATATAATTTCTATATTTCTATATATCTATATATATAGATAGATAGATATATACATACATATTATAACCGGTACATTAGTCTAGTGAGTAGAGTGTTCGCCAATAACCCAAGAAATCGGAGTTCGATCCCGGGTCGAGTCATACCAAAGCCTCAAAAATCGTACTTGATTCCTCCTTGCTTAACATTCAGTATTATAAGGTGGGGTTCTAGTATAAAGTGGAGCAATCAAGGGAAAAGAGTAGCCCCCTCCCCTATAACTCGTTGTTGTTGCTATTGAAAAGGGCGCCTTCGGGTCGCCCTCGACTACAGTTAGCCAACTAATGATATACATTATCATCTGTCTGCCATGCTATGAAGTGAGTGAAAGGAAGTGCACCTCCAGAGCGCAAGTAAAAGCTAACAGCCAATAAGAACGAATAAAAATGTTTAAAGAACATTTCATGTATCTGTTTGGAAAATCCCTAAAATTTCAGATAAAGCTATCACGAAAATTATTAATAATCAACTTGACATAAAAGCAAAACAGTTTACTTCTAAATAACTTGACATAGTTCTACCAAACATTAAAAACAGGAAAGGTGTCGGTCTTGATGAAATACCATGAGAAATATGGAAGACAAGGAAATTCAATGACCTATTGTTCCGATACTGCAACGCCGAATATAACCAGATCACACTAGACAAATGGACAAAAGCCTGCATCCTCCCTTTCCCCCAAAAAAGTAACCTCGGAATTGCCAAGAATTATCGAGGTAAAACCCTCAGTTCCATAGTGGCTAAGGTTTATTATGTTCTGCGACTCAATCGTATTGAAACAGAAATTGAGAATATTCTTTGGAAGAATCAAAATGGTTTTCGAAAAAACCGATCAACAACATCACAGATTCTAACAATCTGTCACATTTTAAAAGTTCGTGCAAAACACCTCGAAGTTACACTCATATTTGACAATTGCTCCAAGGAATTTGACTCCATACACAGAATGGAGATTGAGCAAATACTTCTAGCCGATGATCTCCCAAAAGAAACTCTCGCTGCCAAAATACAAATAACATAAAAACACGAAAATAATTGTTCGCACACCGGATGGTGGCACATACTTCTTTGACATCGTTGCTGAGGTTCTACTATGGGATACATTAACTCCATATCCGTTCATAATGTGCCTAGACTACCTATTTCGAATGTCGATTGATATAATGAAAGAAAACGGTTTCACTCTAAAAAAGGGAAGAAGCAGCCGCACGAACAATTACGGACGCAGACTATGCAGATGACATAGCGCTCCTGGCAAATATCTAAACCCAATCAGAATTCCTGCTGCATAGCAGGTAGCATTGGCCTCCATGTGAATGCAGAAAAAATGGAGTACATGTGTTTTAATCAAAAAGGAGACATCTTCACACTAAATGGTGTCTGTCTGAAACTAGTGGACAATTTCACCTCAGGAGCACCGTCTCATCAACTGAAAATGATATCAATATGCAACTAGTAAAGGCCAAGACAGTTATCGATAGGTTATCGATCATATAGATGTCAGAACAATTCAATAAAATAAAATGCAATTTTTTCCAAGCAGCAGTCGTGTCAATTCTTCTATATAGATGTACCACATCGATGCTGACAAAGCGTATAGAGAAAAACTTAGACGGGAATGCGGGCTAGATTGAACAAATCTTGGATGCAAAATTTCATAAAGTAGCAGTAAAACGGCCATCCACCTCCCATCTCAAAAACCATGCAAATTAGACGGACAAGATACGCAGGATACTGCTGGAGAAGTACGAATTCATAAGCGACGTTCTTTTATGGACCTCATCACACAGCGTTGGACGACCAAGTAAAACTTATCTACAACAGCCCCGTACGGACACAGGATGTAGACTAGAAGATCTGGGAAGCGATGGATAATAAAGACGAATGGCAAGATATTGCCAGTGAAATCCGTGCTTGCAACACAATGATAAATGATATTATCATAGTTTGTCGCCTATATCTATGTATTTTCTTTACTAAAGTTATATATTTCGAAAAATGTTAATCGGGCGAAAATAATTAAACATATTAATTTTTTCTTCGGATAAGTTGAGTACTTTCAGCCAAATATTTCTCAATCAAGATACGAAGGCATATTTATAAAACAAAACGGTAATAGAAGGTTCGTGTCAGATTGTTGATTCCAGTTGAAGTCAATGGTAAAAACATTGTCCTGGAAGAATTTTTATCGCTTCGTAAAAGATAACCTTGAAAGAATTCCTCTGGTCTCAGTGTCACTATATATATATATATATTTATATATAGTGTTATGTAAAGTCTTCAACAACTTGAAAGTATTATAAAATATGAATGATTGCCATAGTATAAATGGTTATTTGCATCGCTTTCTTTTACAGATTCAATATTTGTACTTGTTTCCATACGTAATCATGTTTTATCACCAAGATCGCTGCCGTGTTAAATGATTCAAACATCTGTCCATTGGGCATTGGATCAACCATCACACTTTTATTTTTAATCTACGGTCATTCTAGAACCAATTAATAGTGTCACAAAGATTTTCCATCAAGCATAGAGTCAGAAAACGTTTTCTTATCAAGAGTGTATCATATAATATAAGCCTTTTATTTCAGCCAGAGATCTTGACAAACAGAAAAAAGTAAGGGGCCGAGAGGGAATGAGGAAACAAATATGGCCAACACAAAATTATTTAGTTTTTCTTTTGAAGTAGTTGTTTTGATTGATCTTTTTAGGGATGTTTTAGTTTTGTGTCCAAATACCTAGACAAAAAAATATGAAATGCATGTTAAATATTTTTATTCTTTTTTCGTTCTCTTTCTTCGGGTATTTTTACTTCTTCATTTTTCCTTTTATTGTATTTCTCTTCTTTTCTCATTTTTTAATTCTTTCTGCATTTTTTTTTTTATCGATCTTTCATTCTTCGTATTTTCTTTCTTTCTTTCAGCATTTTTCAATATTTTCTTCGTTCTTAGCCTTTCTTTTTAAACAATTTTTTCCTTCATTGCCTTTTCTTTTGTTTTTCATCCAGTCTTCCTCAAATGTCCTTTGTCTTTCTGCTTTTATCATTCTTGCTGTATCTTGCTTTATTTTCTCTCCCTATCTATCTATCTATCTATCTATCTATCATTGTTGCATTCGATCTATTGGGTACCCTGTGTTATTTTAGCGGATTAGACTGATTAGATCATTGTTTGTGAGTTCAAGTCTCACCAGGTGCATCACGTTGAACAAAATTAAGTTAAGTTAAAAAACGATGAGGCTCTCAGGCAATGTTAAGGGGCTAGATTTGCTGATGTTAGTGAGCTTGAATATCGCTGGTTGATCTTACTTCCATTCAATATGTTAGGCCTCTCGCATGGTGTAATACGAAGATAAGCTGCCATGATTTGGGAATTTACTTTTCACAGGGTGCTCTATGACTGGAATATTTTAATTTTTCTACTACGTTAATTTCTTTCCATCCTTCAACTTGTTTCCTTCTTTCTACTATTCTTTTTCTTCTTCCTGACGTTTCAATTATCTATTTATTTTCTACTATCTCTAATATACATATATATATATATACACACACACACACACACACACACACACACACACATATATATATATATATATATATATATATATATATATATATATATATATTCTGCTCATGCGCTTGTTTGCTTGCCTCTTTTTTCTTTCTTTCTTTCTTTCTTTTCTTTCTTTCTTTCTTTCTTTCTTTCTTTCCTCGGCAAACATTTCCCTCGAGAGATAAATATTTCGTAGTTATTTCTTTTTTTCGCTTTCTTCCCAAACTTTTCCCTCTATAGATAAACATTTTGTAGAAAAAATATCATTGGAATCAAGGCCCTATAGAATAGAAAAACGAAACCTCTAGCTCCATTATCTATTGCATTGAGCAGGAGAGACCCTCCTACGTTGTAAAAACATGTGTGCATTTTTTTGTATTTTTAAATGGAAAAAATACAGATTCTTTCGGGGTCTTTCCTCTATCCCTTGATAGGTTTTCTAATTTTCAATTATGCTTGTTATAAAATATTTCTAAAAAGATAAAAAAGAACAAGATGTAGATAAACTAAATGCTTAGAAATACAGGATATAACTTAACGTATAAATAAATAAATAAATAAATAAATATATATATATATATATATATATATATATATATATAAATATATATATATATATATATATATAACGTTTACTCAGTGCTGCGTCAAATACCTTTAATAAAACAATAAAGAAAACAATACTATGCTTCCTACAAGCTTCGTGATGCACAGTTGGAGACGTCATATATTTACCTATACATACACACATACATAATCTATGCCTGCATAATCAAGTCCCCTGTACTCAAACCCATCCACACACAAACACACATACAATCACACACACATACAAATGCGTCCACCCCCCTGTATATATATATATATATATGTGTGTGTGTGTGTGTGTGTGTGTGTGTGTGTGTGTGTGTGTGTCTAATTCCCTTGAAATTCAACAAACTTATTCCAGTGAATTTTCCATTGTTCGAAACACCTCTGAATCTCCTCTTTCGATATGATTCATTATTTTAATGTTCTCCTCATTCGCGATTATTGTTATTCACCAGATGGTGGTGTGGAGATACAGGAACTTCTTCGGGAACATTAATAAGAAAAGTCTCTTAAAACGTCTCTTACTACGTATTCGTTACAGCGGCTTGTAACATTTACAGTTAACCCCAGTGTTTTAAATGTACCCATGGAGTGTGAGACGCATGTGTTAATAGCATTCTTTATACTCCGCTTGAAATTGAATAAAATTGTCTTCTGCTGTAGTACCCATCCCCATCCCCGGCATTCGCGTACTGAATTTTATTTGAAGAAAATGATTTATAGAATTTATTCATATAGAAAGCTAATAGAATTAATTCTTGTTACAAAAATGCGGTTTCCTGTTATCTTACAGGCAACGTCAGGTTCTTTTGCTTATATACAGTAGCGAGTATAAAAGTCAGAACCATGTTAAGAAAAAGTTTAAATGTGAAATAAGTTTTATTCCAAAGCTTCATGGAACTTTTTATCAAGGAAAAATAACGATAAAATGGTAAATTATATAATTTCAGAATATAAAGCTCAATAAACTTATTTTGATAAAACTATAATGTAGAGAGGTTCTAGTTGGTTGTCCAACACTTGTACGTCGATGTGAAGGCGTCCATGAAAGAACGTCGCTAAGGATTTCATACTTGCTCTTCCAGCAGTCCTGCATATCTTGTTCGTCTAATTTGGATGGTCTTCGAGATGGTTGGTTGATGGTCATACAGCTACTTCTTTGTGGGATGCTGCTTCCAGGATTTGTTTAATACAATTCGAAGCATCCTTGTGTAATTGCCGCCATGCTTTTACTATATACGCTTAGTTAGCGTCCAAGTGGTGCATCCATACAGTGGTATGGACACGATCAGAGGTTGGAAAAAATTGCCATTTATTTTATCGGATCGGTATGACATCCATATGACTAATAGCCTGTCGATAACCGTCCATGCCTTTGATAGTCACATATTGATATCATTCTGTAGATGATATCCTGCTTCCTCGGTTTCAACTAGTTTCGGAGAGCCAGCATTTTGTGTGGAGATATCACCTCTTTGATTAAAATCATGTATTCCTTTTGTCTGCCTATGCCGTTTGATACCCGTTCCACAATATGCTGCAGAAATACGGCCTGTGTGGGTTTATTTGCCAGAAGCGCTACGTTATCAGCGTAAACCCCGTCCGTAATAGTTTGTGGTTGGTATTGTCTGCTTCTTTCCCTTTCCAGTGTAAGACCATTTTCTTTCAGTAAATCTGTCAACGTCCGAAGTACATAGTCAAGGCAGATTATGAACTGGTATACTACAAATGTATCCCCTTGCAGCACATCTGCAACAATGTCAAAGAAGTATATGTCTCCATCCGGTGAGCGTACTATACTTTTGTGGTTTTATTAAGCATCATTCTAGCTGCAACGGTCTCCCTGGGGAGATAAGTAGACTAGAAGTATTTGCTCCATCTTTCCTCTCTGTATGGAGTCAAAGGCCTTGGAGAAATCTACAAATCTATAAATAGGAGTGTAATTTCGAGGTTTTTTGCACAAACGACTGAAATTCGAGAGATTGTCAGAATAAGTGATTATGTGGATCGATTTCTACGAAACACATTTTGGTTTTTCCTAAGAATTTTCTCAATTTCTGGTTCAATGCGGTTGAGTAGCAGAGCATAATAAATCTTAGCCAGTATGAAATTGAGGATTATACCTCGGTAGTTCGTGGCAGACTTTTGTCAATCTGTCTATCGTGATTTGACTGTGTGGTAGCATTGGAACAGTATGAAGTTGAATTTCCTTGTTTTCCATACTTCTGGTGGTATTTCATCAACACCGGCAGTGTTTTTCCTTTTTGTCACTACTATGTCGGGTTCTTCTTGTGTAATCTGTCCTAGTTTGATATCAAATTGATAATTAATACTTTTCGTAACTTTTGGGGTCTTTCCAAGCAGATTTTTGAAATATTCTTTCCGCAAGTGCATTCGTTCTTCTTGGCTAGTAGCTTTTAGTTTCGCTCGCGCTCTTTTACTCACTTCATTTACGTTCTGCCACACAGCTAAGACTGTTTATTATCAATCAAATGTCAAATCTTATCGATCTGGTCTGGGATGTATTCTGTTTGTCCTTTTTGGTATGCATTTTGTGCCTTCTTAAGTTTCTGAGCATTGGCATTAGTTGTGTTCCTTTTAATGCAAATGGATGCAGTTTTCACGTTGCCATGTTTTTTTCTTAAATGCTAATGTCTCTCAGGGAACTCTGTGTTTTGATCTTAATTTGGTTGGTATGCATTCTGCTGCCGCTTCCATGAGGGGATTGACGAAGTTCTCCTTTTCGTCATTCGGAGTCAGTGTTTCTGATAACCCCTGAAGTGCATCGAAGCTTGGACAAGTCATAATCTGTAGTTTTAGTTATTTGTGTCGCATTCCTGCGTAGGCCCAGACATATCTTTACTGTGACAATTCGGTTGTCGGAAGAAACACTTTAAAAAAAGACACGTTGCACAATTCAAAGCACTGTTAATGTGGATGTTATCTATGTATACGTGAGCATTATTTGAGTAGGTGTATCACTATAATTTTCCCTTCCTTTTCTTAAATTAATCATTTAGGCATGTTAGACCATTTTCTAGGTGTACTCCATTTCTGTTTGACGAGTTGTGTAAGCGGAATTTGTTGTTTACGTTTTTACCTATTAAGTCATTAATGTCTCCTCCGATGATGATAACATTGTCTTTAGAGATGCTACAAACAAGTGAGGATATCTCCTTAGGTCTGTTTCATCACTTTTATTGGTAGGGCTGTAGCAGGAGATGATCGTTGCACTGGGGTTGTAATTGATCGTAGCTACCATTATTCTTGGTAGTATTTTCTCGATGGTGTTAAGTGATTTTAGGGCGTGTGGACTGATAAGCAATTCTGCACCCCACCATGACAGTGTTGACAGAGTTTTTCCATGCAGACGCTGAGACAAACATCCATCCATTGCCAGCTTCGGGGTATTTTATTTCTACTTCACAGTAATGGTATCGGTGTTCTTGTACGCATACTTTGTCTATGTTATACTCTACCACAGACGCTGTCATCTCCGGTTATTGGTCTATTCTATTTTAAGTTCTAACGTTAAATGTCTCTATTTGTTTTCTATTTGTATTTGTATTCTGATTTTACATTCAAGCAATTTTGTTTGTGTTTGAGTGCTGTGGCTGATTTTTCGAACACTTGAGCCAGAGTTCCAACCTCAGCAGGACATGCTCCTATTTTACCCGCGTGAAGGGAGATGCGGTTTGGACATGTTTTAAGTGAGAGTCATGATAATCTTTCGATGGCTGTATTTTAACCTCATTGATAGACGCCACCCTTTAAGATGAGTCGCAATAGTTTCTGACTGAACTGTTTAATCCAGGCTGTTGACCTATGGGATTTGACCCGACTCTGGGTTCATCTACCATGCTGTTTTCCATAGCTTCTGATGTTTAATTGGTGGGTTAAAAAATTCCTTTCCCCCATTTTCTCCTATTTCTTCCCTTCACTCCCCTCTCGCTTCCCCCAGTACATTCCTTAAGTTTATCATAAGGAAAGTCCAGCTATCTACTTCTTTGTTTCCTTTTCAGGTCATACAGACTACTTCTTGTCTTTGGTACCCGACTTGTATGTGGTGTATTTATTTCAAAGTTGGTCATGTATCTCGAATCCTCTACGAAGGCGTGTGTGGTCAGTATTTAGTTTAGTAGAATACCCATCATTAACTAAGTGTTCTGTGATGTTTAAAATATGATAAAAACAGTGACTCATAAGCGAAGAGCCATAGTGCACTTATGTTCGCTTTGACTTCACTATGTGCAAACCTTTCATTTTCTTATACGCTCATGGCCGTGTAAAGTTCTCGATGCCATTCAATTCCACCTTTTTTGATTACTGTTGCTGACCATTGCGATTCCATTTGGGCATATACTACTACTTACTACTACTCCTAGTCCGACAAAAAATTTTTTAAAATTATTTTTTGCTGTTATATATATATATATATATATATATATATATATCAGTAGCAATACTTGGAGTAGGGTTTTGTGGGTTCAGCAAATAATGTGCATCTAGGGACAGACGAGCTTATAGTGTCACACTTGTATTATTTCAAAAATAGGTACATATGTTTATGTAATTTTGTGTGTGTGTGCGTGTATGTGTGGAGAAAGAGAACTAATGAGAGTTGTTTAAATATCAAATTAGTCTTTTGTAGATCTGTGTCGCAGAATTAATGGTTACTAGTAATTTTCGGTAAAGAGAATTTTAAAAAATTGTTCAGTTGAGTGGTCAATTCTGACACAACAAATCATCACTGAAGCTCGGAGAAATAGATGACTCGCATCCTAAAACGCCCATTCTTACCCTCAAGGAAACAAGCTGAAAGCACAAGCCTCTTAACTTTAAATATACGACTTAAGATATTTAACGCCGGAGGGTATCGTTAGTGATGTTTTGGTTGGTTCATTGGGGAGTTTCGGGTCTTCCAACATCCTACTCCCCTCATCCAGCACACCCTATCGGGGATTATCAGTCTCTGATACGCCCTCCAGTTCACGCAACATAGGAAAAAAAGAAAAAAATTAGATTGTTTCTTTTATTTATTCATTTGGACGATTATGAACTGCTCATCCGCGCCTCTGATAGGTTGTTGCAAACAACCAGTCAAATACGCAGATCTGTGTATTTCAGTGACCTGTGAGGACATTAACACTTTTTTTAACAAATGGATTGTTCGTAATTATTCATTTACACAGCTCTTGTCTTCTTGTCCAGTACTTAGCTCTCGGTGGACAAGGGTGTCAGGTTTTGTAAGTTTTTCCTTTTTTTTTTTTTTTACTAAGGAATCCCCGCTGTGTATTTGTAGTACCACACCTCTGATCACTCGAGGCAGAGCTCGAAAAAATTTAAGTTTTAAAAGAACGGTTTTATAGAAAGATTCTATCTTTTATGGGCTACTAAAAACCCTCTATGCAAAGTCTGCTTTTTATCAACTAAAGATAAAATGAGTTATCTTAAAGGTAACTTAATTACACCGGTTATTAAAACCTTTTCGCCCTTTAACCCACCACCGGAAAAAAATCATAACTGACAATAAAATATTAAGTGAATCACATTAAAAACTATATAATTCACTTTACCTATTTACAATATAACAAATCCTTGGCACTTGACACATTGATCAAGAAATATTATTCTTTTTTAACTATGTACTTGAAAGACAAAATTCAATGGAGTTTGTATTACTTCTTCCATATTTTAAAAATTCCTCAATACAATTTCGGCGTTTTCTGAATAAAAAAAAATAGATAAAAAAAGATAAAATAAATCAAACAAAAATAAAAGAACAGCGATAGCGAAATCGCCCTCTCTATCTACTGTAGAGCGAATCACTGACACTCAAAATACTGATCGAGAGATATTAGTTTTCAAATATTTGAAAACAATTGAAAGACCGAAACCGCAAAAATTATATTCCCATTTCCTGTATCAACACCCACACACGACTAAAAAAACGCTCTTATATAATATTATGAAATGTTCAAATTACCCTAGCAACTATTACAACCAATTTAAGTTGAACTCATTAAATTACCATATGGAATATATATATCAGGAGTAAACTCTGAGATCTGTATAGTATATAAGTATCTTCAAACGAAAGCCGGAATGTTCAGTTATTAGATAAATAAAGTCTTATGTTATTCCTTTACTTTTCTGTTAAACAAAAACCAAATGTGGACTTCCTCTAAGAGTGCTAACACCATAGTTTATACCTGTGGTCGTAGCGTACAAAAAGAATTAAGGAATAAATTGGTAAATAAATGAATAAAATCAAAAATATTTATGTCATAATTATATCTCAATGAAATTTAATCAAGAATTACGGATGATAAGTCACTAAAATTTCATGTTCCTGCTTATTGAATGAAAACATTTATCGGTCAGGTAAACAAAACTTGAAAAAGAAAAAATATATACCAAGCTATATCAGAGTTGTTTTTATTTGACCAGAAATCTCCGATGTGGACGAAGATATGCATCCCAAAATCTCTTGTAGTTATTTCACACTAATCAAGTCAGCTCTCTGAAGTATCTAAGTAGACGTCTTAGGTAGATTTTGTTGTCTCCTTATTAAAATCCATCACCCCAACAAAAATTCCTCTTTTAATGGCAAAGTATACTCATAGCAAAATCTAGAGTTCAAACATTTAGTTTATTTTTTAGTACAAATGTAGTAGATAATACTTCAGAAAAAAAACCAAAATCAAAAATGTAACTAAACTTTTAACACATATATTCTATTGAAACATATATACGATATTATACTTAGAATAACTTATAAAATATAAAAATCAAGTATTTATATTTTTTCTAACGCAGAGGTATTTTGCAAAACAAAAACAAATGATTTTTTTTTTGTATTTATTTAAGTGTGTGTTTTAATGAAAAAGTGAATTAAAATTGTTTCGCAAGAAGAAAGAAGACAAGGAGTAGGAAGAAAAAGAGCATGAAGTGCAGAGGGAGGAGAAACCGTAACAGTCGGTGAGGAAGAAAATATTAGGACTCAGTTTTAATGACGTAAGCAGATTTCAAAGTTGACATTCAAAAATTAACATAAGAGAATGATAAATCATGTGCTTGCATATAGGAAAATCAGATCTTTTCAACTTTTTATTTATTTTCGGAATTACTTCTCTAAATGCTTCGAAAATCAATATTTTTCAAATCTTAAAAATTTTCTGTGTAGAAAAAGATTTTCTGAATGAGACCTAACAAAAATTTATCGGGAAAAATATATTTTTTTTATTACTGAGCCAATTTGATTAAGTTATGCAAGTAATGCCTTCATTTTATTTAAGACCCAGGGAGTCCAAGAACACCGTTGAATGGATCAAGTTTTCTGCAACAGAGCACTATTTTTCAAAATAGTCACCGTGCCCAATGAACGAGAGCCTACTTAATGCCCTTATAAAAATTTCCTACCGGATTAGATTTTGGCATTGTCAGGAAGATGACAGCGTAGTTTATATTTCATTGACACGGATGAGCAATTCAATAAGCTTTTCATTCCATACGTTGGTATTTGTCATACTCATCGTTGCCAGCACCTACATGTACTCCCATCGACTGTTTGGTTACCCTAATGTCGATGAATGTTTTTCTTCTCGCATTGAGGAGTTCACACACCTCTGATTGCTACTGTCTCTCAGCCGTTATCTATTACAACTGAAACATAGTTTATTGGGGAGAATATTTAATTTATTCTGCCACACTCCATCTCACCTTTCTGTGAGGTTGTAGGACAATATTAAAAAAAGGAATACACTAGTTCCAGAGCAATCTACATTACGAGCGTAGAATGCAAGCTTTTGTTCATTATTGGCTAAAAGATATGATATGCGGTAGTGACTCTTTGGAAATATAGTTTATTTTTTGTTGAAGACTTGCTGAGCATATTATAACATTGTTTGTAAACGGCATTAAGGTGTGAATAGATAAGTTATTAAAAGAAAAGTAAGTAGCCAAAAGAGTGACGAAATGATAAAGTTCAAAATTTCGTCCAGTAGTCTAGGTGTAGCCAAATCGGTTTGATCTAGATCATCGGGCTAAAAATAGCAGTTTATTACTAGACTCAATTAGCGATCTAAGTGGTGGTGGAGACTGGTCGAACTATGTCATCTACTCAAGTCAGGAGTGAGGGTTCGGTACTCATTAAGGTCGAATAAAAGAAACTGAGTTCGTCGATTTTTCTTCACTTTTTGATGGTTGGGGGCATGAGAAGACTTGAGATAGTGAGGACGGTAAGCGATTGAACCATTCAAACATACAACCAGTGCTGGTTCCAACTAGAACTAAGAAGCTACTTTGCACATTGTGTTCATTATCCGTTTTCAAATATTTTTATGGCTTCAAAAACTGAACCGAGGAGATAAAACACCTGAGATCTTAACACTTGAGATGAGTCAATATCTTTGTGTTTTACCTCATTCAACAGACGACCAATTATCACTGACATTTTAATCATCGGTGACTATGCTAAAATACGCTGGAGCTTTGTATTTATTGTTGCTTCCGCAGAAGTAAAATAATTTATGTACCACATGGAAAAATCAAATCTTCAAACAAGGGAGGACCACTGAATTTCATAGTTAACATTCCAACAACCCACCACTAAGCCATAATAACTGGCTCGTATCATAACGGCTATTGGATTTTCAATCTCGTCGGAGAATGTTTGATTTGAGGTGATAGAGAGACGTTTGGTTTTTAACAAAATTGCTCTAGAGTGATGAGATGCAATCGAAGAACCAGAAAGTGGTTTCGGAGAGATATGCAAATATTCCCGTTGCACCAAAGATGAAAGAGTAGGGTGAGCAGAACTAGTTGAGAGAACTGCTAAAATGAAAGAGGATATAAATAGGCGTAAAGATAAAGTGTATTGTCTAATTAATGACTCAGCGTCCACTCATTTAAATCCCCACACTGAGTTGGCTGAAATACAATTCGATAAAAACCCCAAGTAGCCACTTTCTTTGGGTCAAGCCCAAATAAAAGTTTCCCCTTTTATGGTTTTTGTGAAGACCTGCATGTTAAGTTCCTAGAAACCGCCTCTTGTAATTAATCTTTTTTTCCAGGCCAATGTATATGGTTTTTATCCAGTTCAGAGAATTATTATTATCATCATCCCGGAAAAAAATTAAATGTCTTGATTTATTAAATTTAAGTAATTATTTGCTCCAGTTATTCCTACAACAATTTATTGACGCTCAGTGAATTTATTCTTATTGCAATATATACGAGAAACTTTAAAGTCTGTACATCTGTTCGGTAAAATTCAATTTGTAATAATCTCTTTTCACAAGAAAGAGATATGCAAAAACTTTCAGAGACACAGGCACAGACACACACACTGGTCCATTGGCCTAATGAGTAGAGTGTTGGCCAATGATCCGGGAGAACGGGGTTCACTCCGAGGTCAAGTCATACCGTAGACTCAAAAAATGGTACTTGATTTGTCCTTGCTTAACACTCAGCATTATAAGGTAGGAATCAAGGGTAAAGTTGAATGAAGAGAATGAAGTCGCGTCCTCCTCTACAACTCGGTGTAGTGGCTATTGAAAAGGGAGCCTTCGTGTCGCCTTCGACTACGGTCACCTACTTTACTTACTTTACTATATATATATATATATATATATATGAGCGCGCACACCCACCCAAGCAGATGTATATATATATATATATATATAAATATATGATTTTTTTTCACTAGATTTCAATACATATTATCAGAGTTCTTGAATGATGATAGCAACATAAATAACTTTATAATGCAAATAGAAATTATAATTCAATGGTATAAACTTTTTTGAATTTATTAAATTTTGTTTTGAAAGCAACGCTCGGAGTTTAATTGTAAATAAAAAGACCTGAAAAAATTCATTTGACATTTCGGAGGTAATGTGATGAATTTTATTTAATTTTTAATAACTGTTTATTACAATGGTTAACAAAGTTTTAGCTACTTAAGTTATAACGTTTCATTAAGGCTGAATAGAATGAGATGATTTTGAATCCTCACTTAGAATTGTTCTCACACGTCGGGATTTTGTAAAATCTACACGTGCCACTGATAGACCAGTAAACAGTTCGTTTCTACCACTTTGGATCAAACTTGGCCACATTATGAACTTCGTAAAAGCAATAATATACCAGCATTGAAGATTATACGCTTAAAAATAAAAATGATAAAACTAGAAACATGAATTTTCATGGGAGCGAAGATCAGAAAATTAATATCTGGCACCAAATTGAATCCACTTAAGCTGTTGACATGGGACTTATTAAAATTATACAGATATTTCTTGTGTTTCATAGTGCTGGAAACAATCTTGGTTTGATAAACAACAAATAGTGCAACAAAAAATGAGTGATATTACATTGTCATCTCCAGGTTTTACACCAAATCTAGGCCGGATTAGTAATGGGTCTGCGTAGTAACTACCGTATTTGATGGCATATAAGATGCACTGGTATATAAGACACACTTCAATTTCACCTGGGCAAATCAAGAAAAAACAAAGTACTAATATTAAACTTGATGAAATTAATAGAATAAATGTTATCAATGATAACAGTTTTATCGGCATTTTAAATAATGACAATAAGTATATGAAAGTTACACTAAAATCTCAGCTAACACGAGTTGCCAGTTTGCTAACTTCAGGCGACTATTGTGAATTTTAAACCTATATATGATATATAAGAAGCAGGGGAATTTAAAAATAAATTTTATCAAAAAATGTGTGCTTTATAAGCCGTCGAATACGGCATATACTAAAGGTGCTTAAATGTTCCGTTTTTCTAAAATCATTTCATTAAGAAATAACTAATGAAAATGTATTGAGAATTAACACAGTTTCATATACACAGCAGTCAACATAAGTATGTTTATTAGTTGGTTGGTTGGTTATTTTTATAACACATCTACGCTAAAGTGGTTTAATGTCAGTCAGATATTTTTTCACAAGCAATTACGAGGTTTCAAATAACTATATGTAAAATTGAGGGAGTTATTGCTTGGGGAATGTTTTATTCCGATTTAACAGAATCCGCTATAAGCATAAGTATATCAAATGACACACTTTTATTCAGTACTAGTGTATCATTGGATAATGCATACATAATATATATATATATATATATATATATATATATATACAAAAAGTATTATTAAGGATGCACAAACTTATTCCAACAGATGAAATATACATATATTTTTCTGTGAATAAGTAGCATATGAAAGGAGAACAAAAATATCCTGGCCTAGTGGACAGGGACTGCATCTCTGAAGAGGGATAAGACTCCCTCAACGAGTGTCCTGTTATGACACTAAGCAATCTGATGGTGAGGTTATAGTAATGGAGCTCTGGGGAATGTGGAGTCCGCTTTTATTGCCATCGCTCCCAGGTCCCTACTGACCCGGCGTGGTACACCTGATAGGGTCCTATCTATGGGTCAAATAGAAGTGTTTGACATTTAAACTGTACTTATATTAAAATGAATTATTCAAAACAGAAATGTTTTTGTTATTTAAACTGTGTACTTATACAAAACTGGATTGTTTGAAGTATAATTATGTATAAAAATTGGTTTGGCATTCAATAACCAACAATGGTTATTTTGGAATAAAACCAACGCCCCCAAAATGTCCTCGGTGACTTATTGACGTGATTTTTTACGTTTTACTAACTTGACTAAACAAAGTCCATTTTCAGGGGAGAAGACAGAGTCTCTCTTCTTTTCAACGACTGGAGATAAAAGTTACGCCTTAACCTTTAAAAAACAAAACAAAAAACAAAAACGGGGATAAGGTAAATTTAGTGATTGACAGGTTACTGTTAACGTGTATGTCCCTTTTACAAGTGAGATAGTAAAACATTGTCTCCTTATAATAAACATTTTTAAACAATTATAATTTCAAATAACAATTTTCACACAGTGTCAAGTATCCCTATTAATTTATTCCACATTCTAAATCCTTGAAAGAAGACTCATCTCGTTTTTGCTGCGTTTTACAGAGAGAGAAAGGCAAAGGAGGAAATTCTAATCCAAGCTGAAATGCCGGGTAAAAGAGGAATGATCCCAGGCACATCTTCTGGCCAACGACACTTTGATTAACTTTTTTTCATTCTCCATTCCAAGATTTTCATGGAAAATGTGGTCTCTCGTTGAAACACATTCCATGAACTTGACTGACAATGACATTTCCTTTGTATTTTTGTACGTTACTTTTGCATAAGAAATTCTTCCAACGTCTTCTGTACTGTTTAAGAGGTGTAGAATATGCTGACCTTATCCTCTGCCAAGACTCAAAATAGCAGGAAATGATGACTTAAGAATGACATTTAACTGCATCATTTACTGAAACTCTACTTCAGCAGGTCTGGGGACTGTGTCGTACACCTTCATTGTCATTACTCTGACTAGTGGTAATACCTGTTAGGTCAAATCGGATAGATCGACAATTATTGCTATTCCAGCAGGTGAACTGTTGGAATGGAAGACAGTTTTAGACAAAATTATTAACTGCTAAATTTTAAATCATTTGAGTATTTTCTGACTGATTTACTCAATATTTCGTCGGGAAGTGTCATATAATTTTATTATTAAAAGAGATAATTTCAAATTGATTTATTTCTATTAGAGGTACATATTTTCAAAGGATGCTTTCAAGTTTTAAGTGTTCATTACGATTAGTATGAATTGACTGAGTCTTTCTATGTGTCAGTATGATACAACTGAAGTACATTAAAGTAAATAAAGGCTAAGGAACATTCAACCTAGCGCTATGTTCTATGAAGGGTCTATTTAGGGCTCATGTACGGATGAGAGAACTATCACAATCTCGATATTAACGACATAAAAAAAGTAGCATAGACGTGCTGATGATAATACATGCAAAATGTTTTATTTGTATAGTTATAAGCATTAAATCAGTAAATGTTTGTACCTTACTTTTTTGATATTCATTCGATAATAACAAAAAAAAAACAAACAACATTTGATGAAATATTGTTTCCGTGACTGAATTTATGGACATCTATTTTTTTAGCCCTTCATCTTATATTTGTGCTTATTGACACGCGCTGTCCATAAATTGGACATCAATAAATACAAATATGCTACTTTTTGTGCTACGCTCTGACGTCTTTCAATAATATGCCGTCTATTGTTTAACATTTTTCAGTTAGGGAGTAAATCAGTGACCACGGTTTTTTCGGGAACATTTCACTTTGCATATGACTGGATAATATGAGAATGGACACGATATCTTAAAATATTATTTTAATGGTTGAGTTATTGGACATTCAGTGTAAGTTGCAAAAGGAAAGAAGTTTGATCAGACCTGGACGGTTGGCACGAAGGTCTCAAATGATGTGTAAATTGTGCAAGAAATGCAACGAATCAAAAAGGCAGTGACGTGGAAGTCTAGTCAAACAGAGAATAGACCTTTGTATGAAAGGTGGTCTGTTCTGACCTTTGACTAAGCAATGAAATGTATTTGGCGGAATCGTTTCCAATTGAACACTTTCTTAATTACGGGCTTTTGGGTCAAGTCTGTAGAATTTCAGAAGGAAATTAATAATGGGTATCAGACCGTAAATAGACACGCGATCATACAGAGATATGAAAGCAAGTATAAGCTGATATGTATATATATATATATATATATATATATATCAGCTTATACTTGCTTAAGCTGATATATATATATATATATATATATATATATATATATATATATCTGCATGTAGAAATTATATAATAATTAATCATGAACAAACATATACACACACACACACACACATATATATATATAATAGTACGTATATATGTATCTGAGTATGTAAATTAACTAAACATGTACAAACATTATATATATATAAGCTCAATGAATGAAACATTATATTAAATAAATAGATAGACCGTTAAGTTTTAATATCAGATTTCCTTCGGATAGATAGACAGATGAATTGATTGATACATAGTTATTTAATAAGTAAGGGAGCAAAGTAAAGAAACGAAGGAATGTATACCGTATTGGATAGAATGTTCCACTGATACTAAATTAGCCTTGATAAATCGATTCCAAGTAAAGAGACATAAAGAATGTACCATGAGTGCACGAAATATTCGAAAATGCTGGTTCGTTTGTTTATGAGTTGTATTTAGATTGTGTTGATCCTTGTGGGGTAACTTAATGCCAAAAATCAGTTTTTTTTAATATACATATATATAGTGTAACATCATATGGTATATCATATTATACTCTACTATATTGTATTATATTATATTATAGCTCGATACTAAATATTGAGCAGTCTCCATGTTATAATGCACTTAGTTCGCCACAAACTCACAAAGTGATTTAGCGACAACCAACACCGTTATAATATATATATATATATATATATATATATATATATATATATATATATATATATTTCATTAAACATAATGGACATTTTATTGATTCACAGAAACATACTCTCCACTGATCCTAATAAAAAGATAAAACTTATTATATATTATAATAAGTTAAAAACCTCGAATTTAGTCATTTGAAATAATTCCTCTCCCTTGATTTGAGTTTTGCAAAAAACCAACGTTATATACAAATTTAAATGTCCTTTAGTAGATTGTATCTCAGATAATAATAATATATATGTTGGTTTAACCTCAACTACCCTGTCGAGGAGACTTACAATGCACCTTTCTGATACAAGTTCAATAGCTCAGCATTTAAAAAAACATTCATGCCCAACAACACAATTACGGAAAATTCTCACCGACAACACAACAATATTAGAACATCAAAATAATAAACAAAAACTACAGATTCTCGAAGCACTACATATCAGAAACATGTAACCAACACTTAATAGAATTCATTTTCAAACCAGTGCTAATGTACTTAAATGGCTTTATATACTGACACTAATCATAGAAACCCATTTAAAAGCAAACGCCATAATCTTCAACGGTAAAGACGCTCTTACATAGTAGTAATATGCTAAAACAAAAGTTACATCACTTTTGTAATAAATCCTCCCCTGATGATGGCCCAAAGTCGGGCAGAGAGTACTTGGGATACATACAACTATGGGCAATACATAAATCAATTTCCCCCGAATACGATAAAAGTAATACAGGAATTCGAACGGATCCAAAAGAAAATATGTAGACATAAAATATCTATCATGTTTAATGAAATTTATATTAACGAAGAAATGCCGCCAATATATATATATATATATACATTGAATATATTGCCATTACCTTGCATTACAAGATCTCGCTCGTCAAATCTACACCACTGGAGTCAAAACGACTTTTTCACATGAGTGATGACGTAATTTTTGCCAGCAAAATATCTGCTTAATCCAACCCAGTTCGCATGGATCAGATTATTGAAATGCTCTTCATTTCTGGAGTTGATAGCCATATTGAACTTGCTTCTCCCTCACGTTGCAGGAAGTAGTTCAATGATTCGCCTTTGCTTTCACACCTGACGCCATTTTTATGACTATCTCTCAGTGGCTGATAACTATGTTATGTTATCGGCGTAATTATTCACCCGATAATATTACACATCTTACATACCTGACGTTGTGATTTGACAGGATTCAATAGAAGATTTTAATTCCAAAATGACCATCATAAGATTGTGTAGGTTCTTATGGGAAAAGTACACTTGGAAAAATAGTGCTTGTTACTGAAATATGACTATTACAGTTTTATTGCGCTCGATCGTATCTGGTGTAGTTTTAGTAGCACTAAAAAGGAGACATTGCTTTTGGAACGTTACTAGGATATGGCACGTTAAATTACACTCATGTTATTACATATATGTGGCGCTATAA
The DNA here is from genome assembly GCA_963585895.1 of Sepioteuthis lessoniana. NCBI lineage: Eukaryota > Metazoa > Mollusca > Cephalopoda > Myopsida > Loliginidae > Sepioteuthis > Sepioteuthis lessoniana. The sequence goes on from OY757938.1 coordinate 33,575,073, forward strand.
ACTCATTCATTATAGCGGTAACAGTTTCTTTAGAAAGATCATATACTTTTTGTTCTTGCTCCACCATTCCAATGTGTATGGAATAAAATACTTTGGAGAAATCTACCAACAATCTTGATGCGTCGAGTTTTTTGCACATACTCTTTTAATGATTCAACGATAGTCAGAACTGGTGAAGTTGTTGATTGATTTTTCCGGAGGCCGTTCTGATTTTTCTTAAGAATTTTCTCGATTTCATGTTGGATACAAGTGACGAGCAGAGCAGTAAGAGCTACGCCTCAGTTGTTCTTAATGATTCCAAAGTCGCCTTTTTTTGGAGAAGGGCAGGATGTAGCGTTTCGTTAATTTCTCTTTTGTCTTTTGTTTATACAAAGTGTTATATAATCTTAGTAGTATGTTGCCGAATTCCCTTGTCTTCCTGCAGTTTTACTGCATATAAATTTTTTTCAGTATCGTGTCAGTTCAAATTTTATATCTAGTTAGTAGATTAATTCATGATTTCAGGAGCATTTCCAAATAGATTCTTAGAATGTTCTTTTTCCTTTTAAAGTATTTATTCTTTGCTGGTAGCTTTTAATTTCTACTTTCGACGTACTTTTCTTCCACGTACTTTATAATTTTTCTACCGAACTTCTGATTTTATTGATTTCGCTTTGAATTTTTTTCTGTTGTTCTTTTTATTTTCTTTTTGGTAGTTCACTCTGGGTTTTCTTAAGTTTCTGTGCATTAGTATTTGTTGGATTTCTTTTATTAAGTGAGGGTGGTATTTTCATGTTACTTCATTTTTCTTTAACCGTTATTGATTCTCAGGAAACTTTATATTTGCTTCTTGGTTTGGTTGGTATGCTCATTGTGGCGGTGACTAAGTAATTCGTAGTATATCTTTCAGATGTTTTCTTAAGAGAATGAAGCCTATTTCTTACAGTTACTTTATATTGATTGCATTTATCACTATTAGTAAAGTGAGGACCAGTCATATCATGAAGATTTATCTGTTTGTTTCTTATTTCTGTGTAAATTCAAGCGAATCTTTGCCAAGAAGATCTGTAAATGGAAGATAGTCTTTCAAAAAATTAGTATGCCTCACATTTCAAAGCACTGTTTATACTCTGCCTTGATAACGTATTCTAAACGTCAATTGATCTTATAAAAGAAAAATGATTTCACAATAAAAAAAGCAGATGATATCTTGCTGATACTACGACAGACGCTGAATACGCAGATGATCTAGCTCTTCTCACAATACACCAGCCTAAGCCAAATCCTTGCTCCATTGACCGAAGCAAGCAGTGGTTGTATTGGTGTATGCACGACTTCAAATAAAATAGAATTCATGTGCATAAAAGAAAATTGTAAGCGTCTGAAATTAGTAGACCACTTCAGATACATTAGCAACAATATCTTATCAACTGTAAACAATACCACCGTACGTATAGGGAAGATGAGGATTGATATTGATAGGTTGTTGATTATATGGAAATCTGACCTCTGATAAAATAAACCGGGAGTTCTTCGTAGATGTGGTCGTGTCGATACTGTAAGTACTGTAATGAAATGTGTTGATAAAAAGCTAGATGAGAACTATAATAGAATGCTACGGAAGCAGAACTATAATAGAATGCTTCTGGAAGCAGAACCGAACAAAATAGCAGCTGTATGCCCACTTGCCTCTGATCTCACAAACCATCCAAGTAAGATAAACAAAATATTCTTGGTACTGCTGGAGAAAGTTAGGACGAACTCTGAAGCGGCATTCACCAATTGTCTCCTACCCAAGGACGTGAGATCATCATCAAGTCATGCTGACAGCACATACTCCCTTCTCTGTCTCTCTGTCTGTCTGTCTCTATCTCTCTCTCTTCAACGATCCTGCTAGTTCTTTTAGAATGTATCCAGTAGGAACACAGAGCTGATGCTTGTAAATTTTTACTGGTCGGCCAATTCTGGTGCGTCCATACGTAGGAGTCTATAAGAAAATGCCGCTTATGTTTTCTTCCTTATTTCTCCAGCAGTGTTCGTCTTGCATCTTTTTGAGATGAGAGACTAGTGGTGGTATAACTAGATGCACATATTTGATTGCAATGATATATATGCATGTGGGCGCGAGTATGCTATATGAATATGTATGCACATTGGCAAAACGAATATATATATATATATATATATATATATATATATATATATATATATATATATATATATATATATATATGTATGTATTTGCATTTGGAAGCAAGCGTAATAATATGGTTGAGTGTAAGTTTAATCAGGGCTGACCACAGGAAGTTCAGCTCTCGGTCAAAAAATTGTTACTGGGGCCCTTTACCCTACAAAGTGATTTTAAAATCAATGATTTTTCTGTTGATAGTAACGACAAAAATTCTTGATGGAGACGAAAGGATTTGTTTAGTATTTTTCATAATAAACATCAGACTTCGGTACTCTTTCTGTCAGTCGACAAGGATGTAATTTTTTAGATATTTAAAATATCTAAAAAATTACATCCTTGTTCTTAGAGAGTGACGCTTGAGGGGGGTTCTTTTCCAGAATTTGGAACTTCATATATTCAAGGGAGAAATCAGGAGTTGAACAGAAGACGAGTTGCAGCTCAGGGCAGTGTTGGTTATGATGACGGTCCAGGAAGACTTCTCGTCCACCGCTCGCTATAATCGGTCAAAAGTTTAGCGTCTACTTGTGAAGAGTCATACGCTTCCCCTCCACCAGGATAAACTCAAAGAGTTATTAAAAAAAACGAAAAGAGTATTCTCATGTTCGTTTGTTCTTTTTTTATCGTAGAATCTGACCAATGACTTGTAAGCTTTTCATCTAAACTTGAAGCCGATGAATCTTTTCTTAACAACAAAACACGAGGGGGATTAAGTCGCTTAACCGGTGAAATTGTGCTAGCTGCTGACGATTATGTATAATGTACACACAGTTATATGGTTTCAATTATTAGGTAGCAACATCAACAATAAAGTGAGTGTATTTTTCTGTGACCGTGTGTCTATCTTTTTACTTTTCCTGATTTGAACCTGTCATATCTTTATCTCGTATATCTATCCTCCAATTTTCTTCTTCAACCTTGCAACATCACCTATACATATTCATGAATATGAACAGTTTAGAATGATTGGGTTGATACATTTTCATTTACTACAAATACCATACTTGTTCAACAGATAACAACATAAACTAATCCACCAAATAAGTAAAGTTGGCAACTGTAGTCGAGAGTGACCCGAAGGCTCCCTTTTCAATAGCTACCACACCGAGATGTAGGGGAGAGCGCTACTTCTTCCCCGGATTGCTCCACATTACCCTTGATCCTTACCTTATAATGCTGAGCGTTAAGCAAAGTGGCATCAAGTACCATTTTTGGAGTCTTTGGTATGACTCGATAAGGAGATTGAACCCCGGTCTTCCGGACCATTGGTAAACACTCTACTCATTAGGCTAATGGCCAGGTAATACTGAATAAAATCAACTAAATGTCTCTACAATTTCTCAGTATGATCGTCTTTCTTTGATATGGAGGCTTATGAAATACTAAGATCATTAATATATATTCTTTATTAACCCTTTTTTAAGTTGATTTGAGCGAAGATATCTGTATCAAAACAATTTTAAGATGGCAACTTAGAAAATATATATTTAGGCGGGGGTAACATGAAATGGTCACAAAAATTTTAAGAGAATGTGCCGTTATCTATGTTTTCCTTCGACAACTTCCTTCTTTTTTAAATACCTCATATTCATTATGTTAACAATAAATAGAAAGGAAAATAACACCATATAATACAAATATCCATTTAATGATCATTTAGCAAAATGTGCGTTAAAGTTAGAGACGTAGCAAGTATCTTATATTGTGAACATTTAGATTCTAATTCGTTTCTTCTAAGAATAGAAGCGGGGATACTATATATATATATATATATATATATATATATATATATATATATATATATATATATATATAGTACAATTAAATGGAGACTCAAACTCAGTTAAGCCGTCATAATAAATTTATTTCGGCGGAGAATATTGTTGGTATATTCTCCGTCTCGTCAGATGACTCTTTTACATGCCCTGTCTTGTCGCAGAGATGCGAATGAGGAGTTACAGTTCGTATTCAGAAGATAAAATAAGGAAATTAGAAAAATAAAATTAAAAAATCAGAAAATAAAGATAAAAAAAACATAAAGTGGAAATCAAATTACAAAGTTACAAATTCTTTCGTTCATAGGCGTGAGCAGAGGGGGTTAACATGTTATGTTAGAACGATTAAGAAACAGGAGTGGAATTAATCTACTGGTCGGTCCCTTCTAATTTTGTGTCTGTTTGTGGTTTCTCCTACTTGGCAGGTGTGCTTTTCTAAACAGACTAAGATCATTTAACTAATGGCTATCTCATATATGAATTACATTTATTTCTAATATGTCTGTTAATTAACTCAGCTGTTGCCATCCAAGATATTCCTCTAGTTTCAATTAGGATCGAAATAGTTAAACCGGATAAGGTGGGGACATTTATTATAGTCTTCAAGTGTTTTTTAGAAAAAAAATTCCCTAAAAATGGTCCACGGGAATTAACCACTCCTGAAGCACAGGCCCTATTTTTGGATTAATATTCTGCGTTCATCTGACCCTGATTTATCTTTATCTTTCCCTGTCTAGTTAATATCTGCTGTTGGGCTGATCTCTATTAGTTACTAATATTTCTTTATCATAGGCCTTGCTATTATTTATTTACAGTGATTACCAATCAAGATGATTTAAATTTTCCTCTATGTCTGCACTTAAAGACGAGCTCATTTCTCTCGTTCAACAAAAGTTTTCTATTTTTGAAATTAATTATGCTAATTTTTTCGTCTAAGCATAGGTTACATCTACCGTTGAAGCTGTTCGCGGCAGATGAGTGCCTTATTATTTTCCACTTAATTTGTGGGGATAGCCCCGGATCCTTAAGGCCCCAAAGTATTTTGATAAAGTAGTCTGGTATCTAAGTTTTGGGTTGGAAAATGAGTGTCTGTGGCTGTACCATCTTTGTTTCCAATTTCCCGCGGAGATTTCTATATAGACTCTCTCCCCGTCCTTTTGCTGTTCCATAGGAGAAATGCATGCTTGGTATACGACATTCCTCGTAGTGCAGCGTCCGCCCAAGGGGCATTCTTCCTTATTCTTACAGTTACAAGACTCCACGTTTGGATTCCTATCCCTCGTGGTTAGCTCATTGAGTAGCCTCTTATAATGGTTGCTTAGTATGTTGTACATATTCTTGGTGCAGGAGTAGCTAATTTTCACTGTATTTCTATTAAAAATCCTACTCAATGGGTTGTCTCTATAAAAATGTTTATCTAGGAGGTGTAGGAAGTATCTACCTATGTTGATGTTAGTGAGCTTACAAAATGGCGGATTGAACCAGACTACTTTTCTATTTCCATTCTTTCTTCGTCTATTTCCGTGACTACTATTATTAATAATCTCACCTACATTGAAGGGTGTGCGGGTCCCACCATTATTATTCCTAGCTCTCGATTTGAGGTCCACCGGGGCTAAGTATTCCAGTCTACCTTGGAATCCACTATCCTTCAGGGCGTCATCATATCTACTCTTGTTTTCCTCAAACATTTTCCTACCTGAGGACAGCTTATTAATTCTTTGGTTCACCGCATTGGGGATCTGTCTTAGTACCGATCTTGGGTGATTCGAGGAAATATTTATGTATCTGGGGGCGGAATCGTTCTTACTAAAGGGTTTGAATGTACCATTATTTAAATTCAATGTGACGTCAAGGGCGTCTACTATTTTTAAGTTTGAGGCTATTTGAATTCTAAACCCTAGTAGTTTGAAGGCCCTAATAATTTTCTTGAGTACACTAGAGGTCTTCGGGCCGTTACTGTCTGGAGGGATTATTTATATCCAATGTAAATCATATATGAGATAGCCATTAGTTAAATGATCTTAGTCTGTTTAGAAAAGCACACCTGCCAAGTGGGAGAAACCACAAACAGAACACAAAATTAGAAGGGACCGACCAGTAGATTAATTCCACTCCTGTTTCTTAATCTTTCTAACATAACATGTTAACCCCCTCTGCTCACGCCTATGAACGAAAGAATTTGTAACTTTGTAATTTGATTTCCACTTTATGTTTTTTTTATCTTTATTTTCTGATTTTTTAATTTTATTTTTCTAATTTCCTTATTTTATCTTCTGAATACAAACTGTAACTCCTCATTCGCATCTCTGCGACAAGACAGGGCATGTAAAAGAGTCATCTGACGAGACGGAGAATATACCAACAATATTCTCCGCCGAAATAAATTTATTATGACGGCTTAACCGAGTTTGAGTCTCCATTTAATTGTACTATATACGCTCTGAATATGAATTTTGTTATACCCCAGCGAATAAATTGGGAACTAACAATAGCCATACATTGAGCACTCTCATATATTTATATGATTATCCACATATATTCTATGTAAAGAATAATCCATACCTACTGTCCTTGGACACTGACTGGATAATTTATATATTTATATATATATATATATATAATTTTATTCTTGCTCTTTTTGCACATATCTATCTATCTATCTATCTATCTTATCTATCTATCTATCTATGTTCAGTAATACAAGTTTAAGTAAATACCCTTCAGTATGCTGGTGTAATCATGTTCAAATTTTATCATTCGTTTTCTCTCTTCGCTCTTCTTAAGCTTTTTTACGGTTATTTTACTCCTATCGGTCTTTCTTTTCACCGTATTTTCCCGCCTTTTATCGCCACCTAACACCCTGACCCGACACTCTCACACCTTTTATCGTCAAGCACAGCAAATCATGGTTTCAGCCAAGGTAATTTGATCAGTTGCACTGAGGCACTTGCTGTAATCGGAGCCTTTGATAAGATCGAGCCAACCAAAGGGATGTCTGAAGATGGTGCAATGATATCGCACAATACTGTTTCGCTTCATTGGATTGGTGCTCGCATGTATGCATACGAAGGCAGATGTAACTAGCTAAACAGGCACCACCCAGAAAAAAAAAACGCAGTCATACGTAAATAAGAATCCTTAAAGATCCATAAGTATGTATATTCACTAGCTCAGTACCTGTCAAAATGAGTATGCATCAATTAGACTGTAGTACCTGTGCACAGACCATTCAATTAAGATGAATAAGACATGCGAGGCACTATTGGAGAAGCAAAGAAGAACTCATTGGCAACATTTACTTATGGTCTTCTTCACATGGTCGTGAGAGTTTGGCCGTGCTGCAAAGACATTAGTTTTGAGCTGACACCGGATGGAGTCAGTAATAACTGAGACACTTGCGATGCAATAGTTGCCGCCGTAGAAAAGTGACTCTGTGATCTGGACAAAGGAGGTTGTTTGTATTTCACATAGCGCTAATACCCTTATACAAGGTATGAATCCAAGTATTCTGAGTATTCTGGTAATTCTGGGACTCTTGCAAAACATGTAACTCTGATTTTCCAAGCTGTCTTTTTCATTCTTATTCCGTCAGGTTTCAATACATATTTTTGTATAAAGTCGAAATACTAAATTGTTTTTAAAAAATCTTGTTTCTGAATAAATTATGGTGGTTCAAATCAATTTACATATTATAATTCATAGGTGGGGTCAAAAGTTGTCGATACTCCGCCTTACTCCATAGAAGCAGTCAGCAGAGAAAACCAAAGCAAGTCCAGTCTGAAGCAGCGGAGAGAGAGAGAGAGAGAGAGAGAGAGAGAGAGAGAAAGAGAGAGTTCGAAGCAGCAGTGAGAGAGAGACCGATATTTTTCTGCGGTCATAGATAGACATTTTTCGACAAAGAGAACCGCAGAGTTTAGAGGGAAGACAGACATTTTGAAAGGTCAGACATGAACGCTGAACGCTGCGAAAACGACTGGTTGAATCTTGCTGGTTCAATCAGAACGAAGAGATGGAAATTGAATCTTTGCGAATCCAGATAATTTTGTCAAAAATCCCGAGAAAACAAACCTTTAGGTTAATGTGTCTGCAACAAAGATCCGTAGTTGTCTCCCTTTTACCGTCTAGATAGATCAGATTCATTCGGCCTTTTCTCTGTCACTTCGATATGAACGAGTGAATCTCGTGTAACTTTTTTTTGTACGTTACACATTTATGTAATTTCTTTGGTGGCGAGATAAAGACAATATCCTTGAAAAGGTTTTATTATACGAGAATTAAAAGTGTTGCTTGTCTCTTTTTGTGTTCTTATTGTTGCGACAAGAACTACTTTCTTCATAAATTGCGATTCCTTTCGGTGTGGAGCGCAGCCTAATCAACTCCCACTATTGGACCGTTCTGAGGGGACTAGAACATGGCTGTTTGGATTAAGAATTTACAACGTGGCGAATAGTTGTGGTTCCCTTAGCTCAACAAAGAGAGCTCTTGTGATTTTATTTCGGCGAAAATTGCCAGAGTAGACGAGATACAGCGACCGTCGGCTGAGTTCTCCGTCAGATTTCTAACAATTTACACTACTCAATGTTCCCTCAATGATCATGAAGAAGGCATTTACTCAGCCGAGTTTAGCAGAAGGTCTAAAATATGAAATTCCCATTGAGAATCAAACTCACCTACATTGGTCAGCTAGCGTAGTTTGCTATCCATTTCTCAACGGGAAGAGTCCTTAATTATCGGAATATTTATTGATCCTCTTTCTCCACTGAAAGGATGTGATACAAGGTCAGTTTTAAGCTATGTACAGTTGCTTTGAATTCTGAGTTTTCTTTCTCCTAGATTGGTTGCCTAACCACTGCTAAAACTCTAGTCTGCCTCACTATTTACACATAGATAGAGGAAGAGAAGCAATTGTTTCAATGCATATTCCAAAATATTAGTACTAAGTGAAATACAAGCAGCTCTCTCCATGTTTTGAATTGAATCCAATTCCTTTGACAATAACCATTATGCTATACACACCTTGATGATAAAGGACTGCACGTTGTTTTTTGTGTCTATCATCTACAACTGATTGCATCCTCAATAAGATGTAGCAGATGACAAAAGAGGAAAATGTTTCCCTCCATTATAGTGGAGGGAGATTACGTTGTTTTTCTTGTGCAATATTCTTAGTTTCAGAAAGTGTAATGGCAATGTTCAAAAGAATGTTTCAAAGTTTGAATTGAAGAAAATTAACTTTCACGAGCAACATACTATGAGTCCCGGAAAATAGAACCATCCTGTACCGTAAAAAGAAAAATCGCAAAACTTATTGTTACTCGTTGAGAAATTAAATAACTGATGAAGTCATACGAGTATCCTTATCTTCGTTGCTATTTTAATTGAAACATTTCAGTTGTTTAACACAGTGACTTGCTTTCGGTGTTTATTGTAGCTGGAAACATTCAAGCACTTTTGAACCGACTCTTTTTTTAATAGACTCGTATAATTTTTTTTCATTTCGATGTGCATGTTTAAGGGGAGTCTCATATATTCTTCTAAGCACGTGCTTCAGCTTGGTGAAACAAGAACATAAATCATATTTTTGATATTCCAATTATATTTTGTTTCTGAAATATTAGAAATGCTTTCTCTTATTTTCAATTCATTCAGATACCTTTAAGACATTCAAGATAGGACTACTAAACCCTGGATGACCCATGTGGAGTAACGGTTATCATTGTACGAGATTGACTTGACACTCCAGGCTCAAAACTTGGGCATGTCTGTTTAAATTTACTTGACGTTTGTGCATGTAAATCCGTCTTTTCCCCACCCGGCTATTGGTAAATATTAGAGTAGAAAGAGCTCTCTCGATTTGTAGGTCGTCAAACTTGTGTTGGAGAAGGAAAACTCTGAAGACAAACGTTTAAAATATATTCAAAATAAATAAGATACATAGGAATTAACAATGAAAGATAAAAAAAATAAAATGCAATAAAGTATATTTAAAATAATGCCTGCAGTACAATAATATACTTATACCGAAAAAATATTAACAAATGTACTCTAAAACTCTAAGAACATAACTTTTTTAATAAGTCATAAATTGAAAATGGCTAGAACATGTTATGCGGCATGCACAAAAGCTTTAATATTCTCATTCTATTTCAAGAATATCGAGAGAAAATCATACCAGTCCGACACTGTTATGGAAAAAATCACCATATTTGTGGCATTTGTCTCTAATCACAAAGACTTCTTGGAAGTGGTCAGGTTTTGTGGCCAATCAAAAGAAACTTTCTAAGAAATCAACGTTGTAAGGAATGCCGATATCCTGAACATCGACCAGGAAATCGATTAGTGTCATCTCCAGCAGCTGGACTCAGTGGTTAATCCCTGGATTGAGGGGCGTGCGTAAAGCAGAACTTTATTCTCTCATAGAGCGCTCACGTGAATCGGGAGTGGCTTGCCGAGAAATAACACGCCCAAGTTACCCTCAACATGAGGTCACTTGGTCCTGAATTTCCTAATCTCCTTTCTGAAGCTGATCGAGACTATAATGAAGGCTGAGGTAGATCTATTGAATAAAGATTTTTATAATTAAAAAAAAAAGTTGAACATGTGTACATTTAAAAAAATATCCATCATTCTCTTTTGATTATCTTTCTTTATATCATGATTTGTTCTCAATTATAGTCGTACCCAGAACTCCAGCGGCAGAATGGCATCGGAAAAATCTAGAGTAAAATAAATTATCTTTAAAATGTTTTGTCGACGGATGGAACATTTAATTATGCATAGGTATTTATATTAAGGAAGCAATTTCCTTAAAATATTATTACGAAAGAATATTTTAATTAATAAATATAAACACTCATGAAATAAGTACACTTGGTTTTAGTTAAAAATTTATAATTATTTGATGTCCAATGGAAGAGTAGGTACTAAAAAGAAAAAAAAAAGAAAACATAGACACACCCACAAATAGAACAATCACAACTGAATCACTTTCCCTCTCTCCATTTACCTTTTTTCCATCACTTTCTGAATCAGTCTCTCTCTCTCTCTCTCTCTCTCTCTCTCTCATCAACATCAATGAAGAATCTATCAATCTACTGGCGTCGCATAATTCTGTATGTTTATTGACGCAAAACAGGAACATAGATCGTCGGGGCATGATGTTGTTAGCGGGCGGGCGTGTACGCGAGCACACACACACACACACACACACACACACACACACACACACACACACACACACACACACACACACACAGAGTTACCAAAAAATAAAAAAAGGTAATAAATAAATAAAAATAAGATGAATCAAAAAACATCAACATGCCTTTTAGGAGAGAGAACGCTTTAAATACAACACCCTATCAACGTATCAGTATGATATGATAAATTTCTCGTTAGGCTTGGTCAGCAAACTATGGTCTTTTATATACCTACTCCTCCGCACAGGAAGGATGCGACATAAGGTCAATCTTTAGCGAAGTTTAACAGGTTTAAATTCAGTCTTTTCCTTCTAGACTGATTGCTACACCAAAATTAAAGAGCTCAGTTTTCCCTATTATTTACCTGTAGATAGAGGGAGAATAATTGGATACATATCTTTCCCAATCTTTAGAGCAATGTGAAATGCATACAGTTCCGTCCAGAATTTGAACTCGGGTGGCCGTTTCCATTTTCTACCCTGAACGCCCCCATAAACAAGAATCATTTAAGTTAGATTATGGATCGTTCCTACGTACTATCTAACTCGATACAATCTTTAACAGGTTACTTTGCGAGGACGCCAAGTAAGCCTTCCATTGACTTTAGAGAATAAAGAAACTTTCTATTCAAATAAAATTATTAGCGTGACAATTTTGTTTCTACTCAGCCTTACGATTTTATTTTCTCAATTGAGATTAATGCTAAACACTAAGTATATGTTAGGAAGTTATCTACTCTTAGAAGATACTTGTTTGACGTAGAGACGTGGGCCTACTCTGTTTCATAATATATATATATATATATATATATATATATATATATATATATATATATATTGTCTTCCTTTTACAAATAGTAACAATTTAGTTTCAGATGTGAGACGCTAGACTTACATAGGCTATTTGTTTATATTGGCGGAGTGGTGTGTTGAAAATTTCAGGCCTTTTGAATGCCCTGCTAACAGAATAATTGAGTCATATATGTATGCATGTCTGTGTGCGTGTGTGTGTGTGTGTACATCAGTGTGCACGCGTTGCAGCACTGAAGGCACTGGTGTAAATAACAGGAAAATAATGTAAAAATAACTTACAGTTTGTATTTATACACGTTGTTTCATCCAAGACCTCGGGTTATGCAAAATAACCGAGATTATTATTTTAAGAAAGCTACAATTAGCGTCAATCAATAATCGATAATGCAAAATGAATGAAAAGAATCAGATTTTGGAATAACATACCAAAGCCAAAAAAAGTTATATTAGTAAGTCTCTGTGAGCCATTTGTTTTATTGGTCTAGCTTTCAGCAACAACTCCAAATTTGACAGAATTCGAAGAACCATTACATACCAACTACCTCTGCCTATAATTATGAAATTAGCACACGTAGACTATGCTTACCTTGTTTTTTTCTTATTTAGCATGAAAGAAGACATTTTTCTTTAATTTAGCATTAAAGAAAACATTTTTCTTTAATATTTGAAAATTCTAGTTACATAAAATATCCGTAAAAAGTAGAATACTTTACATTAATGGTGTAATTTTTCCCTTGTCTTGCGGAGGAAAATGTATTGAAATAAGCTAACATTGACGTAAGAATTATGTAATTCATCGACAAAAAATAGAATTAATACCTAGTTGTCACTTTTTGAGCTTTTATGAGAGCCTTAATCCTTTCCGACCTGGATTTCACGAATTTAAAGCAATTTTCTTTATCAGAGTCGTTCCATCTTTCTCAAATGGCAATTGATTGATCTTTGGTGGACAGAATCTTCTATTGAATTCCACGTAAGCTTATTTAATTTTTTTCTCAAATTTTTATCTATCATATACTCAATTCTCTCTTCTGCCTATCATTGCTGAGGAGACACATGCAATAATCATCATTACATATCAGTCATTGTCATTTAACTTTCCATCTATCAGTCTATCAATCTATCTTTCAGATAAAAAAAAAGTGGAAGGGTTATGTTACTACACCTCTTTCACTGACAGATCTTAGACTTTTTTTTTCGAACTCATGAAAGTAATTAAAACTCTTATTTAACTCAGAAAAATATGTTTTTCCTTTAAACCGCAAATCTACTTTGGAATATGCAGCAAAACAGAGGAAATAATAATTATTCATATTTCCAAGGTGAAACAGACGTTTTCTATTGTATTGATATCTGAAGAGACTTGGGAAATATACAATTGTTCTCTATGAAAACTGTTTGGATTATATTTTGTTGACAGAAATATTATAAATATAACTAATCCGGGAAAGAGTTGACTAGGGAATAATGGCAATGAAAGAGTGCTCTACATTCCGCAAAGCTTCAGGACTGGAGCATCATCGTCAGATTCAGTTTCGTGTCATACCCAGGACACTTGTTGTAAAGGTCTTACTCCTCAGCAGTCGTGCCGTTAGCCTATTCTACATTTACAGCGAACAGGGCTGACAGTAATTCAACATAGAAATAGCATGATTCAACACAGATGCTAAACACAAAGCCACGGAGTGACACTTTAATCATAGAAAGAGAGTGCATATCAGAAGTATCGATCCTAAAGTAAATAATTCGGTCCTAGTTGCTGAGTATTCTACGGCAGATATAAGTGAGTTACAGTGGTGTAGGATCAGGCAGAACCAAAAACATTCTTTGATGAGTTTATAACAGAAGAATGGTGAACTGGTGTACCAAAGTGAATCACTTTCTGAGTTTTTTCTATTTATAAGCAAATGAGGATTATGACTAAACAATGTTGAGCCCTTCATCAAATTCACCTATGAAAATAATATAATTCCACACTCTTTCAGGACATCTTAATTATTAAATTTCATTATATTTTAACTTTTAAAGTCTACCGCAAACCCATAAACAAAAACAATTACATACATTTCTACTCCCACAACAACAGCAAAATCAAAACAGGCCTCATAATTGGATTTTACATAAGAGCACTTAGAATATATAACCCAGAAATGAAGAATTTGAGTACATCGAACACACTCCCTAAAAAGCCTAAAATACCCAACACCTTTTTTTTATATTAAACGCTTGAAAAGAGATTCATAGATTCATCAAATAAACCTAAGATCCCCCGACTTCTATTACCATCACCAACTGACTTATTGCTCTACCCACTAACACACATAACAAAGAACTCTTCGACAAACTAAGAAAATTTGGAATACCAATAATACAAATCATATCACAAAACATTAAAAACTTCTCAAACATCTCAAAACAAACCAACAACGCAACCGCTTCTCACGCAGGCATATATTCTGTCCCATGCAAAGATTGCAACAAACATTATATTAGCGAAACACAACGCAATCTAGAAAAAAAGAATCTACGAACACAAATGATAAATCAAAACAAATGACGATCGAAACGCCATTTTCTCCCGTTAGAACTCAAACACATCTTCAATTTTTATGAAGCCACTCAAATCAAACTATTACCTTGCAAAAGATCTCCCAGACTATTAAAATTTGCAATCATTTCCCAAAAAAACCCATATAAGCCAATGCCCTGGATTTTATCAGATTTCATCATAATTGGCAAACATCATACTACATGAAAACAATATCAAAATAGAAAACAGATAAAAAGGAACATTTTCTCCACTCTGTACCACCATACTTTTGAGAATTCTTTCCTGATCCCTTTCTCTTTCCGCTTTTTCGCTCTCTTTCCACCTAGCCATCAAATTTTTGTCAATGTTTTCGACGAAATAGAATATGCCAAAACCCCTTTTCCCATCACCTTTTCCCCTAGTTCTTTTCTTTTCACTAAGATTATATCCATTTACATACAATCAAAAATCTCTAATGAAACCTGATACATTTGACTCTAAACCCACCTTCTACCTGCTACACCTTGACCCTCTCGGTCATTTTGTCATGTTCCCCATTTGCTTATATATAGAAAAACTCAGAAAACATCTCAGTTTGAGAAAAAAATGAAATAAAAGAACGAAATATCACACCAAATTAAACCGGATTTAAGTGTTTGATTTATTCAACTTTCTACACATTTCAATTGCACACACACACACACACACACACACACACACACACACACACACACACACACACACATATATATATATATATGTATATATATATATATATATATAACCAGCTATTTTCATAGTTGTAGCTGTGTCAGTTCTTGGTTGCAGCCCAGAGACTTTAACAAAGCGTTTGGCGAATATGTTCTATGCTTTCTTGAACAAACTCTAAGAGAAGCACCTCACAAAAGAGCTGATATACAACTACTTACTTCTTAACATACAAACCATCCAATTAAGATGAAAAAGACACGCTGAACCCAGTTGGTTGGATATGTAGTATATGCTGACTGCATTTTTGAAGAAGTATAAGACCCCATCAACGAGTGTCCTACATATGACGTTAAACAATCTGATGCAGAAACTTCAGTTTTGTATTTCTGGGAAATGGAAAGAACCTCTTCATTGTCACTACTTCTAGGTTCACTTTGACTCAGGTTAGTAAAACCCGCTAGGGTTCCATCAATGGGTCAAATAGAACTGTTTAACAATTCAACTGTATGCAAAAAATGTGTGATGAATTGTCAGTGTTACATAGAAATATTTGAAACCATTTGTGTGTAAACAAATGTGGTCTGGCCTTTTAAAGACTTTAACTATAAACTATTCATTTACAAATAATGTATTTGTATAAAGAGGATTTGGTATTAATGTACAAGGTTTGATTTGTCATAAAACACACCCGAATTAAGGAATTTCTCTTAAGGACCATTGAACATGGACACCACAGCGGCCGACCAGCAAAAACGTAAGTTTATTTACTCAGTGCAAACACTGGATGCCCGCAAGAGGACCCACTTAGAGTGATGGACGATAGGTACGGATGGCGATATACATATTATTATAACTTTTGCTATAAATAAACCGTTTTGTAAATGTGATAGTCTAGTTTTATTGATAAATGATTAGTTGTTCATTTTGTAATTTCCTTAACTTTGAATCCATGCCAAACCAAGTCTATTATTATAAGTAAATAAAAAGTGTTTCCGCTTTAGTTGTTCTAAAGACCTGATCGTGGAATTTACTTTTGATATCTCCGTCTATAAATCGAAAGAACGTATATTCGAAGTGGTCGATTGATTTGAATGGTTATATTGAAAGAAAGAAAGACAGAAAGAAAGAAAGAAAGAAAGAAAGAAAGATGAAAAATAGGTGTAGGGAGTAAAAAAATTAAGAAAGAGCGAAGGAAAAAAGTCGTATAAAAAGAAAAAGAAAGAAAATTATAGACCAAAAGAGAAGACGACAGGACAGAAAGAAAGAAAGAAAAAAAGAAAGAAAGAAACGAAGAGAATAAATAAAGAAATACTAATTACTGGAAAATTTACAAGAGAGTTAAGTTTTTGAATTTTATTTGGAAGAGTGCACAGATATATAGCTTAGATTGTTTAAAATCTTGAAATTTTATCGAATCTTTCTCTTCTATTCGATGCTGAGGCATTTTTTTAAAAAAAATAGATGACAACAACATACGGATGTTGCGTGCCGTTTCAAATTCATAATGTAACACCATACAAAACAGTAGTTGTTCGGCCATTTACCTATCATCTCGTAAAACATCAAAGAAAGGCAAGCAAGACATGTTGGACACTATTGGAGAAATAAGGACAAACTCATAAGCAACGTTTCGTCTATGGACATACCAATGCTGACAGATCAGCGAAAACGTACATTCACCGGCTCAATGCGGGCACTAGGTGCTGTTTAAAGGACTTACTAAATACCACGATTTATAGGAACTGATAGTTTGCGTGTGACAGAGAGAGAGAGAGAGAGAGAGAGAGATTGAGAGAGAGAGAGAGAGAGAATCAAAGGAATCCATCCTAGGCATGCTTTGAAGATGATGAATGATGATATTTGTTTTGTTTTTTTAATTTCAAATCAACCTTCATGGATTGTATCATGTCAAAGTCATCCTTCCTGAAGAACAATTGCCTTGTGTTTGAACTCATAGCTGAATGGGATAATGGGATTTATACTTTTCCCAAGAGTATTAGTCAGAAAGTGATAATAATAGCGCGACTGAATTTCGAGCTCGCTCATTACAATTTTGAAGTTCATCATGTGAGCAATTAATTATGACCCCAGTTGATACCGTATATATCTAGGATGAATATCTACAAGTGCAATTGTCTGAAAGAGAAATGTTTTTGACATTGAAACTGGATTTATGCTAAACTAAGTTGTTTGAAATAGAACTGTTTTGACATTTGATTGTATGTGGACAAAAACTATACTAATACTAAACTGAATTGTTTGAATTAGAGTTGCTTGATTAAACAGAATAGCTTGAAATAGAACTGTTTTTGACAATTAAACTGTACTTACGCTAAAATGAATAGTTTGAAACAGAACTGATTATTTGTATAAAAATGGATTTGGCATTAAATCAACTACAAAGGTTGATATTGTGT
This sequence comes from Sepioteuthis lessoniana, assembly GCA_963585895.1. NCBI lineage: Eukaryota > Metazoa > Mollusca > Cephalopoda > Myopsida > Loliginidae > Sepioteuthis > Sepioteuthis lessoniana. Next base: position 33,592,687 of record OY757938.1, read on the forward strand.
TTTACCAAACTAACTTGTTTAGCTACAGTTTTGATACTACTATATAAGTATATCTATATACATACATATACAGTAAGCTAATCCCCTCATACTCTCATGCAGTTATTCATGCACCCACATACATATTCATACATATATATATAAAGCTAATGTTACAGTCATATACTCCCAAGATATCCTGTTAGATAATCTGATAACTCTTCTTTTACCCAAAGCTCACACAAAAACTCTAATGCCGTATGCTTATTTAGATACACTCGGAACAACACGCATATACATAATATTGTGTTTAAGTATGTGCACATGAGGAAAAATAGCTTATTGTGTCAGTTACGAATATTCCTTTATCTTCCTAAACACTGTCCAGGTTTCTTGGTATATATATATATATATATATATATATATATATATATGTATAAATCCCATCGTACAGCTGTCCATACACAGTGATTTAATTATTCATGACAAGGCCTATTTAACTAGTAAACGTCTAAAACAATTGACGTGGTATGCCACAGAGTGAGGGAAGAGGAGGTCAATTCCCCTGCCCTCCTTTTATTTGAATCAACAGGCAGTAAGACTGACCGTTAAAACATTAGGGGAAGAAGTCCAACCTACCTGCACTCTGTGACCTGTTGTCTAGGTCAATCGAGTAGCGTGGCCTGACAAGGTAGTGGAAGAAGAAAAAGTTGAATGATTGGCCCACACTCTTCGCGCCAAAATGCCATTACCCGTTAGAGAAATTTGAAGAAGAATTTTCAGTTTGGGACAGAAGTCAGCGTTAGAAAGACATGCTGATTTTCTGCCGACTGCGGGTACCCGTAAAAAGAGTAGAACAGAGTTTTTGGACAGAAGTCAGCGAGAGAAACACGCTGATCTCCACCGACTCCGGGAGGTCACATACCCGTAAAAAGAAGAGAAAGGAATTTGAACATTGAAACTCGTCAATGATAAATACAACTTAAACTGTTTTCCTTCAACAATTCCTAAATATTGGAAAGTTATATGTATTAAAAAAAAAAGAAAAAAAAAGAGAGAAACTGAAAAGATTATGTTTCATCAATAGTTAAATTAGGGAATGAACTTTGTTATATGCTTCAGTCCGGCGACTTAGACACTTTTCTCAAGTAAGAGAAAAAAGAAAGAAAGAGAAAAAAAGGAGAAAGAAGAAGAAAGGACTGTTGAGAGACATTTCTGTTTGATGCTTTCCTATTGACTTAACATTTTGCTATATTGTAAAAAGAAAAGAGAAAGGAAAAAGAACTGTTTCTGAAATCTCATCATTATTTGTCTGGTCGTCGCCTTTTAAAAGTTTGCTGTATTTTAAATGCGACCTTGTGTTGAAATCTTTTGGTTGTGTTATTTTCTCTATCGATTCGTCTTCTTTTGCACGTATCTGTTTCAGCGTCGTATAGCTTTCATTAGTTATCGCTAAACGTCTTATTGCACCTTAAGACATTACAAGGGAATTTTGGAAACTTGACTACAGTTAATATTTTCTAACCCAGACGCTTGTTCTTCCGCTATCTGAGGGGGTATGAAGACAAAGGACTTGGTGGTGTATGTGAAAGTGAATTGGTACCCCTTTACCAGCGTCTTAGATCAGTCTAGCCCCAAATTAACCTCTACATTATTTGCTGGTTTACCATATGTCCGAAATAGGAATCTTGAATGGGACTTATTTTGCGGAGGGTCAAGTGCCAGACTGCCTTCAACGTGTATGAAATGTATATAAAATGGACTCTCGTCCTGGGATAATTATTTGTTAAACGTCACACAATGATAGTTGGTTGCTTAGTTGGTTTTACAGCATGCCAACTCTTGTTGAGTTAATTACGCAGAAGTTATTTTTTAACAGTTGCATTATTTTGCAAGTTAATTTTAATTGATTTTAACATTGATTAAAAATCATGATAATTTAGCAATAATGGCTTCCATTTATATACGATACAATATTAAATCTTCCTTATCATTTTAACGGGTAAACGCTTCAGGTTTCGATTTGATATTAATGTTTTAAAAACCAGTATATATCCAGTCTTTACGTGGTTGTTTTGTTCTGATAGGCCAGAAAAAGTTGTTTTTCGAATTAATTTATGTACTTACCAATCTCTGTGTATGAGCAGCATGCGACATAGGTCAATTTTTGAGTGGATTACCACAGGTTTTCTTTTTCCTAGATTGGTTACCATACTGAGGCTAAAGAGAGCAGTTTGTCCTGATATATATCCATAGCTTGAGAGCAAAATAGCTGCATCCAGGATTTGAACCCAGTTCTCTGTGACAATAACCATTACACTACAAGCAGCTCCGAATTAAATTAGATTTTATATTTTATAAATCTTAACATCAAAATATCTTGTTACTGAGGAAAAAAAGAGTTTTACCTCATAGCTTGAAATTTTCGGCGGTAGAATCTGACAGTATATTGAGGTGATGTTTATAATTTGCCGGCTCAAAAATTATCTCAAAAATAGGGAATCAATGGAGCAAAAGTAACTTTAGATTCATCACCCCCACAAAAAACCTAAATACGTTAAAATATCCGAGACAACTAAATATATATAAAACCTGTTGTTAAGACGTATTATCGATTTGCTTCTCCGATTGATAAATTCAGATGGCCATTGGGAATGAACAACTTTTTTGGCCCAAGAAGTTGTCTTGTTCCCAGACGTCAATTAAAAAGAAAAAAAAAACTAAAAGAAACCCCTCCCAAAAGGAATAAATCTAGATTTCTGCCTCACGCTGTATCAGTTACTGATTATATCAGTCTGCCATTTGCTTTTGTTTATGGCTCACTTCCTTCAGCAATTTTCGTGGTTCAATGAATAACGTAAATGCGACTAGAAAAAGCTTCCACAGAAAAAAAAATTAGAAAAGGATGGTTTTTAAGACAAGGAGTTTACATACTCGTTACTGCCCCCTATATATATATATATATATATATATATTATGACGACAAATTGTTCATAAAAAGTAAGTAAAACAGCGCCCAATGCATCTAAATACATTGCGCACTGTTTACCCCGCTGATTTAAAACCTAAAATCTAAAAAAAAAACTGTTCCTCGGAGTGTCATTATGTCTTGCTATAGGTCGTAATTGTGGAGCGCTCAGTAAGTATCGAACCAATCTAGTGGATGCTATCGAGGTTTATCCTAGTATAGAACAAAACCAAACTATTAGAGCAACTTGATGTCCATTGGTGTATCAATCTCAGTCTGCTCCTTGTTAATTTATCGATCTGTGTATCTCAGTTGATATTTATCTTCATCATCGCCATTAACATGTATCTTTTAGGTGGACTTTTTAGAAGCTTCGATATTTTCCTTAGAAAATGAATTGATTCCCTCTTCCGATAACATATCAACATTCTAACTTATAACACCTGTTTCTTGATAATTCAAGTTTGCGATTCGTACACAAACGTAAATTCGTAAAGTGAAACGGGCATAGATATTGTTTTTTTCGAGGACAACATCATTGGAAATATTGTTTTATTATGTCTTTTTGTCTCTTCAATTATACCCCAAGTACCCATGTAGAGATTTGAAGTGAGTTTAGAGGTCATTATCGATTGAAGCAAATCATAAAAGTTTCATTTTGAAGTTTTATTTCTGGTGTGCTGCAGAGCGGATGTGTAGTTTTGAGTTTAACATTTTAGAACTCCCTTTTTTGCGTCATTGATATCTGTTTTTAAGAATGAAATGTCGGAATTATTAACACGTTAAAAGTGACAACCAAATTGTAATAACATGTTCTTTTTCTGTCCTTTTGTCATCTGGATTAAACTTTATTCGTCACCTCAACATTTCCTCAACAGAACTTTGTGAGAGACCCAATCTATTATCCATGTCCGTGTAAATTTGATTTAAATGAAATAGAAATTAAAAGTATATATCTATACTATAAGTAGGAACGTTTTTTTTTTTACGTCAAAATGGTCATAATGGCCGCATTATTAGGTTCTTTAGAAAAAACTGGCACAAAGAAAATAAATCATCAACGAATATTCCTTTGCCTTCCTAAATAATGTTCCACTTTGAATAACTGTATTGATACTATGTAAGATATACTGAACAAGTTATCTTCATAATTTCATTAAAGTTGATAACCTATCACATATTTCCTTGCGTGGACAATAAGAAAAGTTGGGCTGAAAATCTGTCAGTGTAATGAAGAGTGTGTTTTTGCATTTTTTAAAACCATTTTTCCATTAGAATAAATGTTGTCATCTACTGTAGCCGTTACGCAGAGTTTTACTTATCACCATGATGATAAGTGAGAAAGTTATATCTCCAGTGGTTAGTCATCCAAATTTATTCTAAAAATTAATAACATGACACGAGGAGTATACACACGACAGGAATTTCTTTTCCAATTTATCTTTATAACTCCAATGAAGATTCTTTCATCATTGTCGTTTTCATTATTTTTTACAGTGTCTTTCTTATATTATATTGTCTGGAAGATACATATCTTTCAATAGACACATTTCACTATCTACACTTCCACCAGGCATTTTGGAAGTTACCTCTATGCATATATTGCCTTTGGTACGCCTCTAAACTAGCAAATGTTGAGACTCCATTTTTGGAGGTCTAGGGAGTGTGGAATACATTCTCATTGCCATTAATCTTAGATCCACAGATACGAACTACCAGTACCAGTTTGGTTCCCATAAATGAGTTAAGTAATAAATACGTTTGAAAATTAATCGTATTGGATAGGGATACTTGAAGCCATACGACTGTGCAAATAAATGTTTATTATTGATTAGTGACCCAATTTAGTACATAGTACTATAGTACATAGTAGGGAATATATTTTAGTCGTACTGACTTTCTAAGAATTAATATTATCATTAGCATATGCATGATGTACTAACACCGACTAATCAGGATTACACATTCAAGAACTTTTAATACATACAGGATACATACCAGTGGCATTACAATAAAATAATACATGAAACGTGTCCAGTGGTCAAATTATGCATATATTATTCCTTGAAAAAACAGCGTATATAACCAGTACAAAATAGAAAAGGGTTTACCGGACTTTACTGTTCTCTTGCAAAGTAGAGACAACGTCTCTACTATTCAGAAAATATAGACAAATAGAGCTTGAGAAGGGATTTCTGGGATTATAATATAATAACCTACGAGTCCCTATTGAACATGCAAATTATCCAAGGGTGATAATTAGGTATTATATATGTAGAGTAGAAATACTTGGAACCATAAAACTGTATGCAAAGTTTTTCTATTAAGAATAATTACTTGAAGCTATAACTGCTAACTAAGAATTATTATTTGTTGAAAGTATATTACTGCTTGCAAATTATTAGGGTTAGATAGAGATGCCCAAAAATAAAAAGTTATGATTGCTATCAAAGATTCAGAAATTAAGCGAATTTCGGCATAAAATAATGACTTGATATACAGATAAACAAATAAACTAAAACCAAACTGTTATCTGCTTTCAAATCATGTATTCGATTATATATATATATATATATATATATATACGAAGGTGAGTAGAAAAGTTCAATGACTGAAATGTTTATATGAAATTTTCTTTATTAGTGATTTTCTCTCAGAGAAGATGACCACCGACCACGCTTCTCAAATAAAACAAAGATAAAACCATATTATCACGCTGTAACAGTACCTCATATAAACTCTCTTTTCAACAAGTTTATGATAAATAAAAAGAGTTTAAGCTTCAGTTATGTGCTCCGTGTTGGAACCATGTGCCGGCTTAATCTTAAAATCATAAAAATCTGCATCGTCATGCTAAACCTATTAAATTTCTGCTTCTGTCTACATATTGAAATATATCTCAAATTCGTTTGAAAAGAAAATGCGTAGGAATATTTCATAGTCTCTCGTAGTGATGTGACTACAGCCGCTATCTTCAGAGTCAGCCCTCATGTATAATTGTATGACTACGTATGAACATATCAATGCCGTCTATGCGGTTGATTGTACTTCTGTAGAAACAAGCAAAGTCACTAGTCTCAAAGGATCATTTTAGAGGTGAGCGCTCGACATTAATCAATTTGGCCTTTTCGAAATTTCCTTCTTGTTCTCCTTTGTGATTTCGGACGAAACTTTTCATATCAATCAAAATCTCAAACGCTCGATCGCTTTCCATACGATCACGAGAGAGGCCCAGAACAAGATAGGTATCATTCATTTTCAAATGGCCATATCTATTCCATAATTACAGTTAACATTTGTTGATTTCTACGCTTGTTTATCCATACTTACGTGAATCAAAAGCATTTCTACTGCAAAGTTCAAAGCAAATTCTATCTATCTATGTATCTAAGTTGATCTATTTAAGTTCTTTGTTATCTATTTCATTCTCTTCACTTCATTACCGATATATGTATTTTAATCTATCTATCTATCTATCTATCTATCTATCTATGCGTTTATTATTATCGGAATAGAACTGACTTGTGTATGACACTAAACTGCATTCAGTTGATACTCCAGCTCTGGAGTTTCAGGTAGAGTGGAGTTAATTAGCGTGTTAGTTCTCGTTAGGACTGAAATGTGATAAAAATAAGCATGTTTGAACTTATTTAGTGCTCGATAGTGATAATTAAAACCACATAACTGCGTGAAATATGTTCATTATCATTGAATAGGAATAGTTGTTTGAAACCAAATAATTGCATGCGAATTAGTATCAGATAGGAATGCTTGAAAACATAAACTGTGCAAAATATTTATATTATGACAGAATAATTATTAAAAGATTATAATAAGTCACTTGAAACCATATAATTGCTTTAAAAATGACTTCGTTAGTAAATAACTAAACAAGTGTTGACATGCCGTAAAATCAAACAGCCAATCAACTATTTAAAGAGTGAATATAAAAAAATATATAAGCTCTATTCTAAATACGATATAGAGAAACCTATACTTCACAACATAATGATAAAATATACATATGATAAAATATATACATACGCGTGCGCACGCACGAGTATGTGGGTGTGTGTGACGGTACAGCCATCCCAGTTAAACACGGAGGTGATTCTGGTTTCAATCCGTTGAATGTTCCGTTAGTCGGATATATCTTCGGATGACACGACCGATTTGTTATCTGCCGATGTTGTGTTTTTTTAAATCCAGACAACAGATCGCTAGTTTGAGTCAACGGTAAGTGATTAAATGAATGAAACGCACGATTAAGAAAGTAAAAAAAAAAAACAGAGAAAAAAAAGCACGCTTGCAAAATAATAATATCTAGTATATAAAAATGTCTTTAAAAATGATACACATATTCCCCCATCCCAAAGGTGGCAAGTTTTACTCCGAGATCTGTTCATGTATTAAAAGTCGGTCAATTCCTGGTTTAAGTTTTAAGCTTTTCTATCTCTCACCGTCAATAGACTGTAGCAAGGCAATCTTAAATGTTTGCTTTCCACAATCGCTAGTACTACTTCCAAAATGCTTATAACGTTAAACTTCTTTGTTTTTTTTTTACTGTATTGTATTTTGGTCGACTTTCTTCACGTTCGCTTTCTATACACAGAGCATCCTGGTATAAGGTCAAAGACTTAGAGCATCAGAAAACTGCTCGCCGATTAACGTGTTTTTCTTCTCTTGTCTTTGACAAAAACTGACAAACCATTATTTGGCTATTAAAATTTTTCAGCTAGGAACGGGAAACAATCTTCTTTAGATAGCCATCACACAATGGTAAAGAAAAAATTATATTTTTTCATGAACTCAAACTTTTTTTTCAAAAGGAGGAACAAAAAGACATGGGCTACAAATTAGGAGCAAAAACGGATGTCACGTAATTGTCGGGTGTCATGTATCCTTATGTATCTAAAAAGGAATTTCAGAACTCAAAAAACCCTCATCAACTTGTCAATAAATTAACCTATTTTTGTTTAAAGAAAAATCTTTCTATTCATTGATTTATTTATTTTAAAAGAAAAGGTGGTGATGAACAATAATATCAAACTTATCTTGTTTTGTTAAGAATTTCATAGGTTTTATTTGATTTCTGTTAAAAATTAATATTTGATTTGCACTTAATTTCTTGATACTTTTAATTTAAAAAGGGTTCAAAGTTTTTTTGTTTGGTGGAGGTCTTCTGGGACTTCTGATATATATATATATATATAGAGAGAGAGAGAGAGATGTCGAAATTTTTCATGATTTGGAGGAGGTTTTATCATTTCCTTGTCATTTTCTTTCTTACAGATTGATATTTGAGACTTTTTTTTACTTTGATATCGACCATATCTATTATTTATGTTAGTGATCTGTGAAAAGTCAGCTAAAGAACTTTCCAGAAAGATATATATATATATATATATATATATATATATATATATATATATATATATATATATATGTATATATATATATATATATATATATATATATATATATGCGTGGCGTGTGTATGTATGTGCTCGAGAAGGATTACTTTAAAATCTTAGGAAGGAAATTTGTTCAAAGATCAGAGCAGTTTCACTTTCTGTTTCATTTCATTTTCAATATGTGGCTTAGCGTTGTAGAGTCACAACCAACTATTCATACACATATGCATGCAGAATCATAACGACAACACAATAAGAACGAGAGGACACAGTTCTTTAGAAAAATATACCTCTCACTTTATTCGTAATGGTTGGAAAGGGTTACGAAAGGTTATGTGTGAGAGGTGAGTTGGAGACTGAACAGAACTGCAACATATTGACCCCCACTCTTATGGCTATAACAGCGTTTCTTTCCCGTTCTCCTTGGCTGCTCAACCGCGGGCCTGGGGGCCCAGCCTCTGCTGAGACATGGTTTTCATTCCAGCATCTTCTCTCCAACTGATTCGAACTTCCTCTGTACTGAGTTATATTATTGTTTTACACCTACTCAATTCAAACCTCGACCAGATGCACCTGTTATTTACACAGGTGAATTTCTTCTTTTGACAGCTTGGCCGGGGTCAATATGCAACATTAGTATGTATTTTAGAGTCAGGATTGGTAAAAAAATAACAACAAAAAAATCATAATCCTTTTCCTTCCTTCTCCTTCTCCTGCTCCCTACAGTCACGTACGATCGAGGAAAATGGAATTGGCGATTGGAATTTTAGTTCCAAAGAAGAATCGTTGGGAAATATATGGAACCATTTCTTACGACCAGCTGCAAGTAGGGCAGACTGAGTTCTATAGACTCTTATATAGACACACACTTCACATATACAGATATTTACACACCTCTATCTCACACATACATATACAGACAAGATCTGAGTGTACGATGGGTAAGTTGTCGCCATTTTAGATATCTAATTTCACGCATGTGATTTCTTTCTTTCAGTATTTCTTCCACTATGCAGAAAACTAGAGTTAGTTAGTGTTGTGAGCTCGACTCTTCCAGCACTATATTACTAGCGTAGTAATATCCTAAAACATTAGCAGATCAGTAGTACAGAAGTACGACTACCAATATTGAACACTATCCTTTGTAACTTTTGTTGATATATGTTTCTTACCTCTAACCGTATTCCGTGTTTTCCTTCTGTGTACCGACTTTGGGTCCACATCATTTAGTTAGGTAGTATAAGGAAAGCCGTACCATGATGCAATTCACTCCAACAGAATATTAGAAGCCGCATGCTGTATTGGTTCGCATTCACGCCGGAAACATAATTTGAAGATTTCAGAGTGTTTAGATTTCAATCTTAGGAGAGTCTAGAAGATTCGTAAAAGTTTGATGAGACCACTGGCAATTACGAAGGTGGGGCAGCTCGGAAGTCTCGGCTCGTCGTTCTGAAAAGTACTCTCGAATATGTTGGTGAGATCCAAACCATGATTGATAACGATCCCAGCAAGTCAATAAGGTCCATAGTAAGGAAGTTTTTTATTAGTCAAGTAACGCATAAAGACATTCAGTATTTCTCATACGAGATGATAAAGGGGTAATTTTTATCATAGCCATTAAGAACAAGAGGAAAGACCGAGTTTCAATTCTTTTTTTTTTACTCAAGCATCCCCACCAACCGAAAATACCGTGTTTTTCTCAGAAGAGAACATTTTCTACCAGTACCAGATGAACAAGTAAACTAATGACGATGCATAAAGCTTAACATCCCAGAGATGCCATGGACAGACTATATGCAACAAGAAAAGGAGGAAGAGGATTTACCAGCATTGATGATACCATCGATACACCTAAAAGACGACTCGAAGACAACATAAAAATGAGCAAAGAAAGACTAATTGCAACGACTAGAAACAACTCAAACAATACAAGGATCAACAGAACAGCAATAATTAGAAAACAAAAATATGAAACAAACCCAAATGTATGTATCTTTCAAGCGATAAAAAGCAAAATCTCTCTGGAGAATACTAGGATATGGCTAAAAAAGGAAAACTTAAGAGAAAAACTGAATCTCTTCTAATAACAGCATAATATAAGGCCAATATAAGGCTAATAACAGCATAATATAAGGCCAGAAGGACCAACTATGTTAAAGCAAAAATAGATACGACACAACAAAATAGCAAATGAAAGTTATGCAGAGATAAAGACGAAACGATCAATCAACATAATAAGACAATGTAGTGTGAAAAGAGTATAAGGCTAGTTACCACTGGATGGGGAAAGTGATTCACTGGGAATTGAGCAAGAATTTTAATTCGACCATCCGAACAAATGGCACATGCACAACCCAAAATTCGTCATAGAGAATGAGACGCAAAAACTTCTCAGGGATTTTGAAATACAAACGGATCACCTAATCCCTACCAGACAATCAGACCGAGTGATTGTCAACAATAACAAAAAATAAAACAAAATAAAAGAGAACCTGCCAAATACTGCATTTGGCAGTACAGTATTTGGCAGTACAGTATTTGCCTGTACTGCCTGGACGGTTACCGTCCAGGCAGACGACACAGTAAAACTGAAAGAAATTGAAAAGAGTAGTAACTATGTAGACCTTGCTTGATAACTAAAAAAAACTATAGAACATGAAGATGACGGTGATACCAACTGTAATTGGCGCACTTGGGACTATTCCCAGAGGATTTGTAAAAGGACTGGAACACTTGAATACACGAGGGCAAGTGGAGACGATCTAGAATAGAGCATTATTAAGATCGGTCAGTATAATGAGAAAATCCTGGAGACTTGACGAGAGTTTCTACTACTGAAATCCAATGAAAAACCATCGGATAATGCTGGTTGGAAAAAAAACTGTAAAAGGAGTAAAATGATAATAAACTAAAAAACTGGGAAACATAAGGGTGATACCAGTTAGTACATTTGAAATTGTCCTAAAAAAATTGAAGAAAAAATGAAAGAATTAAAATTAGAAATTAGAGGATAATTGAGACCATCCAGACCACAGCATTAAAATTATCTTTAAAAAAGAGTCCTCGCGACCTGATGAGTCTTGCTATCACTGCGTTGAAAGACCACAAAGTAATGTGGGTGTGGGAATGTCACATTATGAAAAATAAGAATACAATAGACAAAAAATGCTGTACAGACTAAACGTAGGATATTGACGGGAATATCTCTTTGACATGCAACGTAAATTGTATGGATGGGATAACAGGAATTGCATCCTTTTCTTAAAAGATACGTATGTTGATCCCCAGTGAAAATGCCGCATAAGTTGTGTGTGTGGTATAATAGGAAGTGCATCTGTCTCCTAAAGTAAACCGGACACAGGTTGTTACCTGCAAGTGCAGCGCAGGTTGCGTGGGGTTCGAGCCAGAAAGAGGCGTGTCGATATGCAATGCATAGGTGGGAGGTGTGACCACCAGAATTTGCGTGCTTCTCTGGAATATTATACAATACTATTATACAATTTAATTTCTATCTTAAAAATAATCCAACGCAAAGAGGTTATAGAAAAAGAATGGTAGGAATTTGGGAACAACCTGCTAATTTCAATACAATAAGCGAAAGATATGCTGACTAATCAGGAATGATTAAAAAAGACTGGTTTTCTGATCTTGATATAATGGAAATATGAGGACATATGAGGCTTAAGGAGTATGATATTTTTGATCAAAATTGGTACTTCCAACAGGGAACCAAAACAACAGCTAGATAGGAAATAAGGGTAAAAGGACAAAGAAACTGAAGGAGACAAGAAAAAATACACTGGGACATAATGGAATAAAACAACTGAAAAAAGACAACTATAGATAAGACTAACAACACAAAGAAAGAAACAAATTTAAAAAAATGTTGACGTAAGTAGGGAGACTCAAAAGATATCGGGACAGATTCAAACAATTTAAGCAAAACAAAATCTTCGTAAACAAAGAAAAAAATATATCAACAGGTTTGTGGAGGAAGCGTAAAAACAAATGAACAACCAGATGCAAAGGAAGCAAAAAATTTCTGAAGAAAAATATGGGAACAGAAGAAAGGTCGAAAAGATTGACAAAAGAATTGCAAGGATGTGAGGAAGGTTCCTAGCCGAACATACTTATGAACTCACAAAGAGCAACAATTAAGAAAGTACCAAACAGGAAAACACTAGACCAGGGCGACATACTTGGATTCTGGTATAAAAATTCAAGTCCTTCCAGGGCAAATTCTCACTACAACTAAGTGAATGCTGACAAGAAGCAAATATACCCTAATCTGTAAAGAAGGTGAAAACTACTCTGACCCAGAAAGACCCCCCCACCACCACCACCACTAAAAAAGTTTACCCAATAGCTATAGACAAAAACTAGTCTACCTATGCTGTGGAAAATCTTATTCGCACGGATAAAAGAAGAAATACATTACTCGCTTGAATGACCTGGACTATTTTAGAACAAAGAAAGAATGCCATTAGAGAACAAGCGAAATAGATGACTCACTATATATAGATCAGCACATCCTTAAAAAGATACGAACAAGACATGGATAGATTACAGAAAGACCTACGATTGGGTCTCAGATCCTTGGATAATGAATGTCAGAAAATGTTTAGAATATACAACAAAGTCATAAATTTTATCGTGAAAATCATGGATAACTGGAAAGTGGCGTAAGCGACATGAAGACAAACCCTAACAGAGGTGGAAACTTAAATAACCGTCGTCCAGGGAAACTCGATGTCGTCTCTGCTATTTTTAATAGGAATGGTACCACTCAGGTACGAGGTGCATACAATAAGTTTCCAGACTTTTTTCGTATGGGCACTTTTATTGATCATATTTACCAACCCCTCCACTCGGGCAGGATATGACAAAAGGTCAATTCTTAAGCGGAGTTTAACAGGTTTGAATTAAGAGTTTTCCTTCTCCTAGACTAGTTGCCTCACTAAGGCTGAAGAACTTAGTCTGCCCTACTATTTACCCATAGCTGGAGGGAGAATAATTGGATTCATACCTTTCCCAAGGGTATTAGTGCTATGTGAAAATGCAATCAGTCAGTTCCAGGATTTGAACTCGTGTCGCCGTGTCCATTTCCTACGACGATAACCATTACACCACGGGCACTTTTATTGATAGTACACTCATGAAACTCTAGTCCTCTTCGAAGAAATTTCCTCCGGCTACAATGAACTTGTTCTACCGTTCCAACAACTTCTGGAAGGCCCCATGGAAGTCCTCTTGTGTGAGCGCGTCAATGACCTTCGTCATCTCTTCAATTGTCTCATAACGACAGCCTCTAAGTTTTCCCTTGAGCTTAGGGAATAACCAAAAGTCACAGGGAGCAAGCTCTGGACTTTACGGAGGCTGATGAACTGACTTGATGCCCATCTTAGTCAAATAGTCTGTGACAAGGATGGAGTTGTTGACTGGTGCATTATCCTGGTGGAAATGCCACTGACCCGATTTGAAGAGTGCTAGCCTCTTCCCTAGGAACCTCTTCCTGAACTCCCTTAAAACCTCATCATAGTAACCCTAACCCTTTGGCCAATCAACTCTGGTGTTTTGACTTCCTTACTCTTCCCTCAACTCTCATCATCCCTCACAGACTCCCTACATTCCTTGAATCTCTTATGCTATCAAAAAACTGATGCTCGATTCATGCAATATAGTCGAAAAGCAGTTCTGTGGCATCTTTTCCAAGTTTAAAACAGAATTTTATTGCATATCGTTCTTGTAAAGTGTCCTCACGTCCAGATTGCATTTTTGAAATTTACCAGCTGTGACAATCAGGCTTTAGTAGGGTGTATTCCAATTGCTACTGTAGCGGTTTATTTGAACCTGAAATCATAAAAATTAGTCCGTCAGTCATCTCATAATATGTATAGCAATAACATACTGAATTTTCAAGAGCCTACGACAATTTTAAATACCCATACGAAAAAAAGTCTGGAAACTTATCCTATGCACTCGTATATGTTAGGAAATGCACAGTTATTGTCAGAGGAAAAGATAAACCTTTTAGGTATATGGAGGATATAAAGATATTTGCCAAAAAAGAAAAAAAATTGGAAAGAGTTATACAAACTGTAAGAATTTACAAAGTGGGGGAAAGAATGGGATTTGGCATAGGATAATGCTCATAATAAAAAAGGTGAAAAGAACAGAACTATTAAATCTAGAAATCATCAGAACATTTGATTAAAATAAAAAATGGGAGAAAACAACACTATAGATACTTCAAGCAACAAAATGTGGAAAATACCATTGAGTATACCTGGACGTTGCTAAGGAGAAACTTCAAAAGAGAAACAATCTTTTTTTTATACCAACACAAAATAATGCTATAAGGACGAATCATAGGTGACAGTTAATCATATTATAGACGAATGCAATAAACTGGCGAAAGATGAATATAAAAGTAAGCACTATTTGTTGGGAAAGGTGATCCAATTTGACCATGCAGACAAGTTGTCTTAGAAAGTGAGACGCATCAAATTCTTGGGGAGATATAAAAGTGATCATCAAATCTTATCCAGATCACACCTAATATTGATAACAAAAAAGAAAGGACTTGTTATATTGTGAATTTTGCCGTTCCAGTCGACCACAGTGTTAAAATAAAGGTCAGCAAAAAATAGACTAAGACTTGGACCTTGCCAAAGAGCTGAAGGTGTTGCTGATAACGATTGTAGTTGGTGTCCTTGGAAGAGTGACCAAGAGCTTGGTAAAAAAATTATCGGTGCTGGAAATCTAATGAAGAATCAAGACCACCCAGAACATAGCATTGTTGAGATCAACTAAAATACCAAGAAGCGTTCTGGAGACTTAAGGAGACTTGTTCTCACCCATATTCATATGAAAAAATCCCAATCAAAACTGGTGTAAAAATCTCACAAGGGGTGAAATAATAATAATGATAATAATTATAAAACTAATAATAAAGAATTAGGGGGAATTGTAGCAGTAGTTCTAAAAGTAGGAAGAGGAGGAGGAGGAGACGGATCAGGAGGATAAAGCAGTAGTAAAAAGATATTTGGAAATTTCGGGCATAAAAATTTGAATTATAAAAAAAGCATAAGACCGTTTATCAATAACTTTTCATATGCTCTTTAATACTAAATTTCATAGACATGGTGATGAATGAGGGAAATGGCCTTATTATCTTGTTTTGAAGTCTTGGAGTGAAGTCGAAACGAACCAGGAGAAACATTTCCATTGTTTCGACAATTGTTGTGATTCTATTTGCATTTGAATTTTACACGAAAAACATTTTAACTAAAAAGCATAAACATACACTGAAAAAGCATTATAGTCCACCATCCTTTCAATATAGAGCCGTCATTATCATTGTCATAATATTGAAAAGAATTACAATATGCTTTTTCAAAAGTTTTAAGACATAATTTTATGCAAGATATCAAATATATTTAAAAGTCAGTACTATATTTTCACACGAACAACAATGAAACTTCAATCAGCAAAGTAATTCAATATTTCTGTCTATCTGCCTCGGTGTCTGCTATTTCCTCTTTCTCTCTGTCTTTCTGTCTCTCTTATATATATATATATATATATATATATATATATATATATATATATATATATATATATATATTAGTTCGGTTACAAATTATTTCTGTTTTAGTAAGATGTAAGTCATTCATGAATAAGTTAACATTGAATAAATTTCAGGTAATAGAATATTCACCTTTATATTGAATCATCTCTCGCCATTTATCAGATGGCTTGTTGACTCATCTACTGTAAAATTTATTTGTTTTCCCGTTTAAGAAATCCCCTCAAACATTTTCAATCTAGCATCAAATTTTTTAGTCATTCACTGCATTTTGAAGAAAACGAAAAAAAAAAGTGGAAATCTCTTTTTGCAAGGCATGGTAAATGTGGTGGCTGGAGTAGAACTGATCAGCCTAAATCCAATATTTTATCTTTCTTGATTGTTGCGTTATCATTTAGAAGCACAATGTTTCTCCCATTGTCGAGTGCGGGCCGTTTTCTTAGAAGATTTTTATGCACACCTCACAGCTATATAGAGAATAAGCTTGCATAGAATGTCTGATTGCGGTTTAAAAACTCGAAATGAATAATACTGTTGTGTCCTATCATACTCAGTGTATAACTTTTCTTCCATGAAAATTCGCCTTTAGAGTATGCTTTGAAGATTCATCCTTATTTATCCACTGCGTTTGTGTTGAACATTGTCATACGAGAACCATTTTCCTCACCTATAAAGATATCCTCGAGAAACTTGTCTTCTACCTTGAAAGAAGACTTGTCGCTATGAATATGCGATCTTCCTTATTCTCCGCAGTTAGAATATGAGGAACCAAAACGGCTAACTTTCCCCCTTTTCCTGTCTTTTTCAAGTAGTAGCAGTGCCAATTTTCGAGTATTTTCCCGGAGATTGCATTTTATCAATTCTCAAAAAGAATTTGAATCAAGATCTGATGAGTTTCCTAATCTGTATTTATCTCTTAATGATAAAAATTTAAAAACCAGTTTCGGATTTGGTGGTCAGTAATGGCGCATTAGCAATAAACATAATAAACGTTCGCAGCTGTTTCTGTAATTTTTTTGTAATTCCTAAATTCTTACAACATTACATGTCGACATGCACATTCAGCTTTGCCACTTTTGGGGTGTGAGATAATCGAGTAAATTATGATGTGTACTCTTTCATTAATAAAATAAGAATTTCCTATGAAGGCACGCTTTAATCAAGTAATTTCTGTTTGCGTTTAAAGCATTCAAAGTTTGAATTGAGTAATTACAACTTGTTTTAAAAAAATGAAAATTATTTATGATTTAGCCTAAACTGCACACACACACACACACACACACACACACACACACACACACACACACACACACATATATATATATATATATATATATATATATATATATATTTAATGTGGGAACTGTTAATTGGAACAAAAAATGGTTTACATTTTGGCTAAAAATTTGGTGACCTTCGGAGTGAGTTGAACGAAGCCCTTCACGAAATGCGAATCGTTATTTATAAGGTTCACTATTACCAAGTATTGCTAAGTTCACTATAATTTTGCTTATGAGGTTCAATATTAAACAAAGCCTAATCATTGCGACAACTACTGACAATACATACTTTACCCATAAAACACATAGAGTTTTGTCCAAAAATAATGATATTATTATCATACCTTCAGATAAAGTTGAAGTTATCGTTATGGATTCAATACAATATGAATAGCAATGACAAAAATAAATAAGAATAAATTACACAACAGACCATCAGGGACATTTTCATAAAAAATTAATTATACAAATACTGGCCTTCATAAATTGCTTACGACCCCTATAATTACTAAAATCTATGAACTTTTGAAATCCCCACAATTGAAATACCTTTTATACTAATTATTTCTGATATAGACAGTGTGCTTAACAAATTTGACAATATTTTAGAAATAATATTAACCCCACTTTTCGCAGTTCTTGTATGAAGAATACTTGTGATTTTACCCGATAAAACAAATAAAATGAACATATAAAACAAATATTTAATAAGCCTAGATATAAAATCATTTTATACTAATATTCATGTTAGTAAATTCATTAAATGTTTAGAAAATTATCTCAAGAAAACAACCATTGCACGAGCTAAGTCATAATAACCAACACACGCTTTTTTCAATATAATGGGATATTCTATAAGCAAAAATTTAGTTTACCCATGGATTTTCTCTAAATGAGGTCCTTGTTTATCTGTTTCTTGAATCAGGTCCCTTTCAGTTTAAAATACCCAAGGATTGTAAATATTTCTGTTACATGGAGGATATATTATTATATATCCACGAAAGAATAACTTTTAGAAAATTCGGATAAATTAAAGAAAATAGAACCTGCCATGTATTTAATCCAAAATCTAGAAACCAACAACTCCTTTCCTTTTAAAGATATTTAATCAATAAATACCTACAGCGAATTAGAATTCAATGTTTACATAAATCCACTTATAAATATGAACATATCTATTTTTACTTATATCATAATACCAAAATAAAAAGTGGAGTTATCGTAGGTTTTTAGATTTTTCCTTAGAATTTGTACCTCTAAATGATGAACTTGATTATTTAAAAAAATCCTATGCACAACTTCAAAATACCAATTCTTTTAAAAGGAAAAGTATTTTATAATTTGATTGAAGCATTGCACACTTCTTATTTTATTGTATTGTGTAATGCAAAATAATAATTTGGGTCTAATTAATTTCGAAGTAAAAACTTCATCATTAGAAACTTTTTAAAAATGAACTTAGTGTTGTAAACATGGTGTCCCGTGGGTTGTTAGAAGGCTGTGTTGAGCGTTGTAACCATGCTGCCACGTGTGATTTTTAAACGCAATAAGGAAGAGATGTGACTTCAGTTGTTTTAATCAATTTAATTTTTTTGAATTAGAAAAGAATAAAATGAAATTGATTAAGACAACTGTAGTCATATCTTGAACTTATGGTTCCTAAGGGGCCCTAGTTAGCAACATTCATTGACCCATGCACACGATACAATATTTACAACCATCCATTGAAAAGCACGTGACATTTACCAAAATACCATATTCGCTCTATGAAATCCTGCTTAAAATCCGAATGAATGGAATGACTTATTTACAATGACAATGTCAACAAAGAGGATGGGAGAAAACCGCTAAAATTAATTGGAAAAACTCCCCTTTCGATTGTCCACAAATCTTGCAGTCTTAGATGTGGAGAGCCGATTTTTTTCAGGTACTCGAGAGGACCGAAAAAGAGCTTGACTACCCCAACATGGGATCTGATCGTTTAGAAATGCAGAAAAATGAGGGAAAGATGACTCCAACGTTACCCACTTTCGTACGACCAGGATCGCTGCATTCATCCACCTTTTAGTGAATGTTATGAGGTCCAAACATTTCCTATCGCATTTGATTTTGACTCTTAGCTAATGCCTAAAGAAACAGAATCAAATCTCGATAAGAAAAGTTTGCACCGTCATACAATCCCTTCTTTCGCGTCGTCTAGATCACCATTCTGGCCACAACTAGGATCACGAGAAACCCTACACGTTTCTCACCTTTATACGGCGGGTCAACATTGTCCACGACGTAACCAATGTCGAGCAACTCAAGCTGTTTAGGATCGATGCGGACTATCCTCTCTCCGACGTGACTCCAAAACGGATGGACACGCTCGTAGCAGTAGAAGGCACGCAAAGCCGTTTCTTTTGAGCCACTGCTGCAACGAAGGCATCGGGCATCCACCTTGAAAATCTAGCCTAAAAGGGGCAACACGTTCCGTGTGAGCCGCTAAGAGAGTGAGAACTCGAAGTTGTTCAAGAAACCTGAACCTGGCGCCGAATTCCATTGGGAGCCAATCTCCCCCAGCGACCAACCGAGCAACTATTCGAGAGGATCCGAAGCGAAGTCCACAATATGTTACCGACACGGTTCCTTTCGAGACCAAGAAAGGTCATTGGACTCAGAAAGGTTGCAAAGGGTTTACGGCACACGCGGACAAACGGGGCTGAACCTCTAAGCCTACGACAGTCTTGGGCTTTAGAGCTGGACATCAGTTGTGGAAATACTTCCCTCACCTTCTGTCTTCACAACGTGTCCCTCATTAATGATTGGCCGAAGAAAGCCAGTCTTTTAGCGATCCTTTGACTCTCCAGGTCGAACATTCCCAGGCCCCCATTGTGAGAACGTTGACAGCAGGTCTGTGTACGGAGCATCGACTTTCGATCTTTCCAAAGCAATTTGGAGAGAGATTGTTGTAGCGCAAGCCTAGGTTCCTTAGTCAGAGGACGTACAAACAATCGGTAAAGGATCAGAGGAAAGATGTACACGGCGCACACCTCTGACATGTTATTTAAGAATAAACGCCTCTGTAGCTAGGTATCTACTTGCGTTTCTACCTTGGCCTTTACTTCGGACCAATTTCGCTTCAGTTGGAAGCCGGGCCCAAACCACACTCCTAGGATGCAGACAGGTCCGTCGCTCCAGCGGAAGGGTCCAGGAAAGGGAACGCCACTCATCCAAGCACTCAGCCGAAGACCTTCGCTTAAATCAAAGATGATCTCGGCATTCCGTTCGTACCTCACAACCGCCTCCTTCACGACCTTAATTTAAAGGCAGCGGGACACAATGACAGTGATACTCGGAGACCTTCACCCTGAGACAGTCTACGAAGGGGACTCAACGGATGGCCGGAGGGGCTTAAAAGCGAGAACATCGAGAAGAGGCAACGCCTCCTAACGCTTACTATTCACCTGCACCACCGCCTGGGGTTGTGGTATAGCATGCAAATGCATTTGCAGAACTCAGGTTCGAATCTGGCGGTCGCCAAAACCATCGCAAAAAATCGATAGTCCACTCTTGTTAAAGGCCTTGGATTGATCTAAATTGATGAGCACAGGTTTAGTATTGCCTTCTCATCCCTGTAGGATCTCGCAAACCAAATGCAGATTATTTTGTATCGATCTTCCCTTCACAGCATTGTACTGCTCTGGTCCGACCAGATCGCTTATGACAAGCTGCAAACGGTTCGCTAAGTCCCGGGCCAACATCTTCAACCCTGTGTTTTGCAGAGTTATGGGCTTGTTTTATTATGAATAATCTCAATATGACTGCTAATCAGAATATTTTCTTACTAGATTTTCACTTTTAACAACAACAAATAGGTTATTCTACTGAATATAAGAATAAAAAGGAATAAGTTTTGCGAAATCAAAAAGCTTTTAAATTTATTCTGTACACACATAGACGTTATTTTGAGAATTTAAACAAAAGTTCTAAATTCTTGAAAGGTTTCTAGCTTTAAAAAACCCAAATCTATACCAAATTAGTTACCTTATGTAAAAAAATAAATAAATAAATAAATAAATAAAATGAATAAATAGACTGAAATACAAAAAACAACCTTCTCAAAAAAAAAAAAAAAACGCTTTCGAACATTTGTTTAATCACATACGTTTTGAAACAGAACACAATTAAGAATATAGAACGCTAACAATTTCAAGACACCACATCATAACACTGGAGATGGCTGTATCTATTTATCTCTCTCCCTCTCTCTCTCTATATATATATATTTATATATTGTGAAAAGTATCTAAGATTGAATGTAGCAATTATTTTGCTCTGTGTCCTGAAACATAAACAGACAATAATGGTACTTTTGTACACTACGCAATCGAATTCCCGTGGCGTAATAGCTAAAGTACTGGACCAAGGCCTTCGAAATAAGTGAGTTCGAACACGAGTCGCATAACTACGTTTATTTTCACATTAATGTCGTTTGGAAATGTATGAACTCCTTTTCCCTCTAGCAACGGGTCAAATTGTTAGAGTATTTATTATTTAGTCTGGTGAGGTTGTAGACTGGTTACAATTCTTTGAGAGTAAGTGTACATCGTCGCAAACGTTTATATGTAGTGATTGTTGTACGTGTGCGAGATGGTAGGTTCGACAGATTGTTTGTCATCTGGGTAAGAAATACAAGTTTATGATCGTAAGATGCAATAATTAGGAAAATGACATCACATCAAAGGTTTAAGACACGTATCTTTATAACATTAGCTGAATAAGATAATGGATTATATAAGAATAGATAATTTTGAATTCAGGCAGACGGCCGTTGAGGGGAATGGGATCCGTCAGGGTCGAGTCGGTCGGATGTCGTCAGTCGATTTCAGAGCCCTTCGAGCTTGCAACAGAGAGAGGTTAGGTGTCTATCCTTAACAGTTTCCATGTACAAATCAAGACCTTTCAGCATGTCTCTCCCTCTTGTGCTTCGATGAGCACAAGTTATTTCGTATTGATAACAACGGTGTTGTTTTGTCCATTGCAAACAGTGTGACTCCTGTCGATATTCAAAATGATGCCGAAGCTCCATCATACAAGTATGCCCCAAATCCTACACACTTCCTATCTGGTCCCATGCTGTTGCACTCTTCTGTTTGGTTCCGTGGCAGTATTATGGCTGACATAACGTTACATTGAACCACCATTGAAAAAAGGAGGTGCCCGTGGTGTAATGGCTATCGTCGTAGGAAATGGACACGGCGACACGAGTTAAAATCCTGGACGAGACTGATTGCATTTCACATAGCACTAATACCCTTGGGAAAGTTATGAATCCAATAATTCTTCCACCAGCAATGGGTAAATAGTAGGGCATATTAGGTTCTTCAGCCTTGGTTAGGCAACTAGTCTAGGAGAATGAAAACTCTGAATTCAAACGTGTTAAACTCCGCTTAAAAATTGACCTTTTGTCATATCCTGCCCGAGCGGAGGGGTTGGTAAATATGGTTACATTGAACCACCGCTGCACTTCTTCAAGTATGGCTTTGGCAAGAAATAAACCACGAAAACTGATATGCCTTTAAAAAACGAAACCATTTTAGATTGTATATATGTGCATGTGTGTTTTTGTGTTTCACGCCCTTTTTCTAAACCAGACAAACCAAAACTTGACAGAAAAAGGCGTACCGATAGAAACAAACAATTGTGCCAACGCATACATATACATATACATGGACGTGTGCACACATAGAAATATACAAAAAAACGGATATAAATGTTCTTTCCATGTCTTTTTTGCGGACAACATTTTGTTTTCTGTCTTCAGGTTATTATGTAACACATCTGGACATAAAAAATGATAAATTACGACGAAGACTTTCCTCTTTGGGCAAGCATTTTGTTCAATGAATATCTATCTATCTAAAGATTACATGTATATATATGTTCAGATTACAAAATAATTCTCACACACACACACACACACACACACACACACACACACACACACACACACACACACACACACACACACATATATATATATATGTAATTGATATAAAATATATACAAATCGCATACATGCGCAGACACTCATGCAGACTGACGCAGACATACATAGACACAACAAAATATATATATGCATACAAATTTCATATATGTAACATTTACACATAACGTATGTCGAATATTAGTTCATTTGAGAAGTGACAACGGGCAACTCTGTCAAACGTATTTTTCCTGTTCTTATTTCATATTGGCTATATATATATATATATATATATATATATCCAATATGAAATAAGAACAGGATAAATACGTTTATATATATATATATATATATATATATATATATATATATATATATACATTTCTTTTTTTTCACATATGCTTCATTAATTACGGTAGCTTTCTGGATTACTTCCAGTACTTTTAAATGACCTTCGTAATTTTCAAGAATAAATTTTGTCGTCGTGTTTTGTTTTAATGAGGATTATTAAATTAAAGTTTTCATTACGTGCATATGATGTCACACTTAAACGGCTAAAAACAGTAATCTTTAGGGCATTGCTTTTTACTGTATTTTTATTGAATGGTTCAAGTATTATTTTTCTCCCTTGCGTACTTTTTGAGTTTAATCTGATCAAAAACAATCCTATCTTTTTTTAAGTGTTTTTTTTGTCTATATTCATTGATTGCTTGGATTTCACCTATATCTTTATCTTACAGCTATTGAGTATTTCTATTATAACAGAAACAATATTAATATGGATTTATCGAAACAAGGGACATTGTGGTAGTGTAGAAAGGAATCCAAGTGAATAAGTATATATCGTAAAAATGGACATTTATAATATTTTTGTATGTGTAAGGCATTGCACAGACACTGCCAGTAAACACACACACACACACACACACACACACACACACATATATATATATATATATATATATATATATATATATATATATATTCCTCGGGCTCATATTTTTAACTTATTTTACCAAATATTTATATTTCGTATGAGCGCCAGGTACTGAAGTCCAAAGTCAACTGGCAAGGTCACACTTCTGAGAGAAATGAAAACAGACGTAATGATCCTGTTTTTAACTCTCAGAACCATGCTATTAGATGTAAGTTACCTGTTTGTTCAAATACTTATGAGTAGCACAATAGCCTAACCACTTTAAAATTTAAAAACATCCTATTCATTACATGACTCCGTTCATAGCTACTGGTGATGAATTCGAGCCAAGACAAGTAGGGTTAGTCACTGTCAACCAAACGATTAAAAGGTAAATATCGATTTACTGAAATGGTTATGATTGTTATATATATATATATATATATATCCAAACTGTACACATACACACACATACTTATCTATCTATCTATCTATGTATCTATCTATATATATATATGTGCATATGATAAATATAAGAGGACAAGTGGATAAATCAACATTCACAGTGGATTCAGCAATTTTGCTATTTCATTGTTTATGGAGAAAAAGAACAGAATGAAGATGTTTTTTTTCTAAAAATCAGCAATTGAGGAAATAGATAAAATAAAGATAAAAATATGGGAGGATCTAATGAAAAGATACAGAAAAGGAAAGAAAGGGAGAGAAATAGATATAGGTTAGAGTGATGGTAGCTGATGTTATTTTATCATCTTGCCATATCTACTAAAATCTACCGTTTCTCCATATATATGTATATATAAAAGATTTAAGTCCACAGGGTTATATACATATTTTCAACATACTATCTTTCATGGTGAATATTAATCCCGTAGATCAAATCTTATTCAGCGAAAGTTTCAGATGGCTATTTCGTTGATAGATCTGTGTCGAGTTGCATACTCATTGATTTCCCCAACACACACATATATATATATATATATATATATATATATATATATATATATATATATATATATATATATACATATATATATATATATAGTAGGTCCTAACTAATTCAGCAATTAATTACAGAATGTACAAAGGCATACACACACATATTTTTCCTTTGTGTATGTTTCATCCAACAAAGAATGATGACAATCAATGATTTTCCGGCCAAGCTCACTACCTGTGGCTAAATCAAGAGCAAAATCACTTCAGGTAAAGGAGAGAAACTGGAGAAGCCTCTGGTTTACAAACATCCTGAAGCCACTGTGAAACACTTGCAGGTCAAGATTTGAACTGACTTGTCACTAGCAGAGTTGCAAATCGATGCATAAAACCCTCTTAAATCTTGGTTTACAAAGTCAAGATAGATAGATATGTGTGTGTGTGTGTGTGTGTGTGTGTGTGTCTGAGAGTGAGTGACACAGAGATAGAGATAGAGAGAGAGATAGAGAGAGAGAGAGCGATAGGGAGAGAGAGAGAGAGAGAGAGAGAGAGAGAGAGAGAGAGAGAGTAAACAAATTATGAAATCAGATAAGTACTCAAATATTGGTCAGTAAAACAGCTAAAAGCTAAAATAAGTAAATGTCTACTGACCTTACGACATTCTTATTAATTTTAGTTTCACGTATTTAACAAAAAACAATAATCAGATCAGACTTGTCTCATGATGAGTTCAGTAGACGTCTGTTTATTTTAGGTTATATATATATATATGTGTGTACATATATATATATATATATATATATATATAAAGTGAGAGAGAGAGAGAAAGAGTTGTAATTACTATAATAGCTGTATATATGAAGAACATCGACAGTAATTGTAAAAACGCTACGACTGTCTGTAGCAATTTACATGATTCTCATTTTTAAATCTTTATACCAATTTTTTATATGCATGTACATCTGTCTCTTATTTTGAATTATTTATGAATATATAGCTACTGTAAATATTTTCACACATTATCGGTTATTCTTATTTATTCAGCGTTCATACGTTTAAGTCACATTTACTTAGCGCGAAACAAGAAGTGAAAGAATCTAAAAAAGAACTGGAAAAATATCTCTCAGAGTTTGCGATGATATGTTTTCCTTTTTTCAGTTATATATATATATATATATATATATATATATATATATATATATATATATATATAACTGTGCATTGTGATAAAGGAACAATGTATCCCGTTATTATTGTGTCATGTGCCAGACTACATATCTCTCATTGGTATTTTATCTATCTATGTCTGAAAGAATCTTTCATTCTTCCATTTGGCAATGATACTTTAATTACTGATTTTATTCCCACAGATTTCAGCTTAATTCATATCTTCTCATGCAATCCTTCCTGAAACCAAGTATTTTCATTTTTATGAGAAAGGAAAAAGAAGCTTCTCCTTTTTTTCAATCAACAATTTTTGGTTCATCTCTTGAGGGTTTAATTCTAAGAAATATTTTTTGTTTCAAATTTTATCCATATCACGCTTCTAGCAAAGTGAGTTTTTAGTGTTTCATCTTGCGGATTAAGACCAGTTACGCTTATAATAATTTTTTTTATTGTTTGACGACTGACATCTGTTTTTGCGTTACATTTCC
>OY757938.1:33621908-33729408 GCA_963585895.1 Sepioteuthis lessoniana
AACACTAACTCAGAGCACGTTAGCAGAAACCTACGAAATTATTAGACTTTGTTTTCAGTCATACCGTGGTAATGTAGGATTTTTGCATAATCTCTCATACACTTCCTGTAAGGAAACGTATGATTTCTGTTAAAGATGAAATTATTTACATACAGATTCAAATAAACTATTCATATCAATTGATTTTTACCTCAAATGATAAATTTCTATCTTTTTGTTAGTATGTCTCTGAGAGCAGACACTTCGAGAATAAAAAGGTTAAATGGTGATCAGTTGACAATCTCGTATTCGTGACGTGGCTTATGTTGATTAATTTTACACTTGTTATATTATGTGGGATATAGTGGTAATCGAACGCACATGTCATCCGAGTTCGTTGCCTATTACACCACATAAAGCGTACTGCTTTTTGTATATCGAGTGTTGTGTATATACAAAATGTTTATGCTAATAATTTTCGATTATGATGTTATTAAGAGTATGACTTTAGAAAAAATAGAAGCTAAATTGTTTAAAATACGTCTTTTTATATGGCAAGCTTCGGTTTTTAGTGCTGAGAGAGAGAGAGAGAGAGAGAGAGAGAGAGAGAGAGAGATTACTTGTAATATACAAATTTTCCTTTATTTAATAATTCATTTTTATTTTTTAAATGTTTGCTGTACCATTGTCATACGAACGGCCAGAGGCATTAATCGTTTATATTTTTCTCTTTCGAAAAGCCAGGATAATTTAATCTAATTTTCTCTTGCAGAAATGCAGTGGCCTTTAAACGTTACTGATTCATTTTCCTCGTGATTTTCTAATCAATTTTTTCACCTCAATTATAATCATTTATTTCCATTTTCACGCGTCTCTTCCCTTCAACCCTCCCTTATAACTCGATTTTTCTATCAAATCATTTCTAACCCGTTGACTGCCTAAACAAGTGAAAGATGCACGGGGAATGATTTATCAATCGTTAACGCTCCGATCCACGCTTAAAACCGGTGATATATCTTATGTGAACCTATGTCAAATATTTCCCGCGAGGCAGAAATAATTTATTCGTTGAACAATTAATCTACCAACTGAATAAAAAAATCAAGTAATATAAAAAGCATGATTAAATGCGTTTTCTTTTAAAGTCCAAAAAAGATGAAGGAAATGAAAAGAATATCTAAAACATATTTTTTGTCGTTTGACGTGAGACGAGCAAAAGCCAAGGAAATAAGAGGAGGCGAATTCAGTCAACTCGAAATTGGATGTAATCAAACAAATGTTTAAAACTCGAGCTTTGATCACATGTGAATCTGTATTCTTGTCATGTAAAGAGAATGATGTGGCCCAGAATTAAAAATAAGAAATCCTTCTAAGTTACTTTGTATGTTCAGTGTGTTACGAAGGAAGCCACTTTTGCGCCAGCCTATGTATGAAAAATCGAAAATACATATGAATACACCGAGACATATGAAAAGACTGATAGACGCGTACTCACAGACAGACAGACTGACACAAACACAGTCACCCACCCACCTACACACACACAAATATATATATATATATATATATATATAGTTAAATGATATTCTTATTTTGAGGCAAAACATAATCCGAAATGACCTGAAAAAAAAGAGATCAATGCTTTTATTAAAGCAAAACCAGCTTTCAAACTAAAATGTTCGTTTTTAAAAACTTCAAAGTATTATACATTGTTAATTACTGCAAATTCCACATATTTAGACAACACGGTCTTCAGGTGTATATTAATTTTTTTGACATTAACCACCCCCACCTTTTTTACAATTGAAGGAGTGAAAGAAAGAAAAAAGTGAATAAAAGGTGTCTTTTTCTCTATAATGACCTTTTACCTTTTTAGTGCCTACAATATATATATATATATATATATATATATATATATATATATATACTCTCACGTCGATCTGGATGTCTGAGGGTTCAAAGAATCACTTAGATTGATAGATACTGCGGAAAGATACATACCAAGGTGCTACAATTCTGTGTTCAGGAAGCTGACTTAGCAAGGGAAATGTTAAACATATTCCTTTTCTTCACATATACCTATATTTCTATTTATCTATTTTTCTGTATCGTTGAAAGTTTTTCAGCTATTATAAAAGTTATCAAAATGTTTTCAGATTTCAAGACGTTAATAATTGCAGTTGAATCTTTCTGTGTCTCTTTCTCTGTCTTTGATGGAGGAGTGGAATACGCCGACTCTACTTCTGCAGAGGGGATAAGACATCACGGCGAAGCCGTGAGTGGAGACCCATAATGTTTAAGGATGGGATCCTAGTGGCAATGAAGTCCTTGGCTTGACAAGTGAGTGGTCAAGTAACTCGCTAATTCTTTGTAAGCTATTACTCTTTAATACGGGCCCGATCCGATCTATCGGCTCGTCATGTCAAGCGCTCGCACCTAATAATTGTTCCAGTGACCGTGGTGTAATGGTTATCGTCGTAGTTCAAATCCTGGACGAGGCTGATTGCATTTCACATAGCACTAATACCATTGGGAAGGGTATGGATCCAATTATTCTCCCTCCAGCTATGGGTAAAATAGCAGGACAGACTAGGTTCGTCAGCTTTGGTGAGGCAACTAGTCTAGGAGAAGGAAAACTCTGAATTCAAAACTGTTAAACTCTGCTTAAAAATTGACCTTCTGTCATATCCTGCCCGAGCGGAGGGGTTGGTAAATTGGATCATATTCTTCAATAAAATACCAATGCAAAATATTCTGGAAGGCGTTTATTAAGAGTCAATTTTGTTGAGAGAATATTAACCTCTGTTAAATTGTACGGCACAAAGTATTGCCTACTGAAAACTTGGAGTTTGCAGGGATTCGAAATCCTATTCTTGACTCGTGTATAACCAAGGCGAACGGGATTCCTCTTTTGTTAATTACAAACAGAAGTTGGTTTTCATGTTGCGTCCTGGAGCACAGAACCAGCGAAAAAAACACTACTCATGGCAGGACCAAACAAAGTCTCTATGAATTATAATTAGAAAATAAAGCAACAGAATCCCCAAGATTTATTGTACTAGAATCATTGGAATAAACTCGTTTGACTAAACTGTCATCATTTTTTATAAAAAATGTCATTTCTAGTTGAACAAACCCTCGAACTGTTAAGATGATAAGAAACGATAATCTACTTGTAAAAGTAGACAATAAAAATGCCAAAAGCTCAATCAGAATGAAAACTTTCTACCACGTAAAGTACAAGACTAACCCGCATGATAGTGTCAACGCTGAAACGGAGTTATAAGAAGCAGAGAATTATCCTTCACGACACTAGAGGAAATTGAAACAGTCTTAAGTAGCCAAGGAATCACGGACTTCAAACGGAAAACGATTAGAAGAGTTGGTGAAGAAATAGAAACACACAATATGTTCTAACGTTGAACAAACCGGTAATACCAAAAAAAAAAAAAAAAAAAAAAATCACCCGACAAACTAAAAAACTTACCTCTTAAGAAGCCAAAACCAGTCAAAAAAAACCCCAGAAGCTTCCCCCCTCAACCCCCCCCCAAAAAAAAACACAGAAGCGAAAAATAAAAAACGGAAACACACACGTACATACTACTTCCAACCAAACTTGATAAAGACCCCTCAACATTGAGAGTAAAGTCACCAAAAATTGATAAACAATGCAATCCCAAGGGATCAACCAAATCTCTATTTAGATCCTATTGTGTAGAAAGCGAGGCGAGGGAAGCCGGCAAATTAAATGTTGAACTGAGTAGAACTCGGTTCGTGCTCCCTAGTCCGTGGTGTTTCCGAAAGTAATTATGAAACTCCCTACAAATGCCTTCGTTGATAGTCTGACGTCCGTTCTGCGATATGTTGCCGAGAAGAATATCTTGGTGCCTCGGCTTGACCTATATTCGTTACCTCTGAAGACATTCTTTTTAGCCTTGCCCAAACTACGAGAGCCAGGTATATTTTATTGAGCGAAAAAGTCAGCTCCATCTAAGCTATATTAATTTCAACGCTGTCTCCTGCCTTTACTACCCTCTTTATACAATATTCTAACGCTTTTTGTGCAATTCCTCTATATAGTTTAAAATTGTACTACAGCTGGCAGCAAAGGATCTAATTCTATCCTTAAACTTTGTCCACCAACTATTCCCATGTGCGGTACTCAATGCCCCTTTTAGCGTTAATTCATTTCCAGAAAATTCTTCTCAAACAATAAAAATGCTTTGAATTTCCAGTAGTCAGGCATCATAAGCTTAGGCTTATCTAATCTAATTGACAAAAACAGGTTGGTGGTAGGGATTTTTAAAAGCTTCGAAACTTGGACCACCTAAGAAACCTAATTCAACTCTCCTAACAATCAATCGAGGTATCTAGGAAGCTGACTCGAGGCGCCCCTATAAGTCCAAGTCCATTTTAACATAACTGGATGACTTTACTTGAATTTGTCGACGAGATAAAGTCTCAAGACAAACTCCCGAAAATAATTGGCCTTCAAATTGTAAGTATCCTGACTAGCTCCTCCTTGATCAATATCTGTATCAAGGACAGAGTTCCAATCTCCCAGTAGAACTACGCGTTTTCATGTGGCCACAAACGGTTTTATGCACCGAAAAAAGTCTCGAAGCTCACTGGGGACACTGGGCCCATAAACCCCGATGAAACAAAACGCCTTGTTTTTATGTTAACATCTAGCACATAAAGGCTATTCGCCAGATCTGAAAAAAAAAAGGAACAAAAGAACACGTCACATTAAGGTTTCTACTTATCAATCCGTAGACCTTGTACGACTCTCAAAGTAGGCAGAGAAAGGCAGGTATACCTTCGAAAGTTGGAATCAAAGTGGGTCTCCTGTATACAACAAATATACACCCCCGCAGAACTAGAGGTGACAAGACGTTGACTCCTCTTCGAGTCAGACCACAGTCACTGGACATTTTAACTTACTAACCTTAAATCCATCATTACGGGGTTTGAGTACCTGTATCCGACATAGTGGGTGTAAGGATATCGATAGCCTAGTTCATGAAGCCCATATTCTTGTCGATGGGGCCGTCATCCCCTGATATCCCGTGGGAAAGTTCGTGTGAGGGCTCTATAAAGGGAGTGGTGCAAAAATTGGGACCCTCCCAGCAACAGACTTCATGATTCCACCCATAGTGATGATGATAGAAAGAGGGCCGAGGGCCTGAGTAGCTTCTCCAATTATGCTCATTATTGCCTTAGACCTTCGGCCCGTTGGTATGACAGACAGCACTTTGGCTTTGGGGACGTTTGTTGGGTACTCCAGATCTTTCCCATCAAAGTTGTGGAGTAGTGCTACAGCTGGAGCTTGTTCCTCCTTGCCAGGGTCTCTGCATTCATCTAGCATACATCTTTTTCTTTACAGTATCTAGGATGGTCCTTCTTTTTATCTTCCGAGCTGACACTTTTTCCATAATTGCTGTTGAGCGATGGTGCTGCTGCTAGTGTTATTGCTTGTGGTGGTCGTGGTGGTGGTGGTACTGCTGCTGCCATTGTCAATAGAGTAATGTCGGTTGTTGTTGGAGGTGCTGATTCTAGTGTCAATAGAGCAATGTCGGTCGTTGTTGGAGATTATGCTGGCTCCGCTAGTGGCAATAGTGAGGTAGACTGAGTTCCTTTGAAGGTTTTTAAGACCATACATTTCGATCGTAGCATATTCCATCTTAATAGCATCAAAGGTGATTTAAGTGAGCGTTTCCTGTGGCCGGACGTGGTGGATTGAGAAAGCCCTGGAGAGGCGGCCGATGATCTTCCTAGTCTAGTCGCTTTTTGAATTCTTGTAGTTTATTGAATTTCTCTCTGTCACAGCTTAGGCAACTGCTCTTTGTGGGAGAAGGTTTTGTTGTTTTTGCCGTTGTGGGGTACGTTTGTGGGGGCTCTAGCCTGTTTGTGTACGTCTCGGAAATGTTTCGGTACTGAGGGCCTACGAGTTGGTCATTCTTTTCACCCTCTTCGACTTTTCGTTTTTCCCAGTACCTGCTTGGGAAAATTAGTAGTCTCAGATGGAGATGGGAATGTTAGCTTTCCCCATTAGGAACTGGTGTCTCGACGGTAGGTAAAACTCTTGTAGCCTCTTCTTTGCCTTTCTTCGGAGCAGGTGGAAGGGAATTCCAAATGTTGTCGATAGTTTTCCAGGAGCCTCTTCGCAGGGCAATTTGCGTAGAGGTGACCAAGATTTCCACAATACCAACTGACTGGTCTTCTACCTGTAACTATAACCAGTTGCCTACGCCCTTCCAGATTTAACCAGTTGGAAATAGAGACGAAGGTTTTATTGTTCAAATGACAATTAAATTCTTATCGAAAAGATAACTAGTAACTTCAAATACTACGACTCGGGTCTTTCTTCACTGTAAATATTCTGTATGAAAAATATATTCTTCAGACACTAGGGTCTTTTTCGGGTGACAGCCTCTTCTATTGAGGGAAACTGTACGTTTCAAAAAGCGTAAGAAGTAACAGTTATCATAGCTAGTACTTTTACGCCCAGGCTCAGCAAGGATTTTGTCACCAGTTTGTTGGAGGTGTCCCACAACTTTTTGATTTTTTTGTCAACCACAAAGATTGATAATGTCTTGTGTTGGTCTTGTGAGGAGGAGTGGGATACGTACAAAGAAAACCTATGTTGAAAATGAGTGATGATTTTCGTTGCATTTTTCAACGTAAGAGCAGGTACGTTAGTTCGACGTGGTCTTTGTTTTGTACGGTTTGCTAAAAATCTAAGTCCTGGATGAAACGAAAAAATGCTACAAGATATGACAAAAAATGTTTGAAATATAAACGACGGTGACAACGAAACGTTTTGGAAAGTGGGTCTGACGGTATCACGGAAGAAGAATATACTGGTTTTATAAGATTTAACACAATTCGAGTTAGTCAATCATTACCATCATCTTGTTTTATTGAGCTACCGTTTAGTGTGGAAATGTCGCCTGTTTGATTAAAGCACATATATTCCATTTTGTGTGTATTGACATGGAGGCCAATGGATGCGGTGACTCGTTCCATCCTATGCAGTAGGGTTTCGGCTTGGGTGGTTGCATTTGCCAGAACCGCTGTGTCATCGGCGTAGTCAGCGTCGGTAATTGTTTTTGCGGAGTACATTCTGCTTCTTTTGTTTGTCAACTCGAAACCGTTTTCTTTGATTTTTATCAATCGAAGTTCTAAGCACGTAGTCTAGACAGATGATAAAGAGGTGTGGGGCAAGTGTTTCTTCTTGCAGTACACCTGCTACAATGTCGAAGTAGTTTGTGTCTCCATCCGGAGAACGTACTTTCACTTTGGTGTTTCTATAGAGAATCATTATGGTTGCGACAGTTTCTTTTGGAAGGTCGAATGCAAGTAGAATTTTCCCACTGTGAATGGAATCAAAGGCCTCGGTAAAGTCGACAAATAATATTGTCACCTCTAAGCTTTTTGCGCGTACGCCTTCAAGAATTCTACGGATAGTCAATATTTTTGAGGTCGTGGATCTAATAGATGTTGGATAATAGAGAAGTTTTGATTGTTTGAGCTGGTAGGTCATATTGGGTGATGTGATCAACTGGTAAAGGGCACGTGTTGATTAATCTATTTAAAAATTTATGTGTGGTACACTCGATATAACAAATATCGTACTTGCATTTGACCTTGTAAAATAAAAAGCTTTTATGATGACGTGAAACGCTGTCTTTGAGATTAGGTCGGAAAACAACTTTAGAAATGAGAAGAAATCTCAAATTGACAGCAAATTTAATTTGCTCGTTCAGACATGTAGATTTGTTGTCAGCTCAAGAAGTCTCAAATATATTGGACATTTTTCAGTGCCGAAATTTTCATCGCCGGCAAATTGGTTGAATTTGTTTCGGATAGTGTGTCTTCATGAAAAATATTTCTATGTAAATAGTTTTAATGAAATCAAGTTCAACTCTAAGTTTAGTTTTCGAGCTGATCATAATTATACGGTGTTGATAAGGTTAATTTTTCACTTTTTAGGACAAAATGAATCCCTGCATGTGTACAGGACTGTAAAGGTAGTTTTTCGATATACAGAGGTAGGAAAACTAGAATCACAACGTTTGACCAAACGTCAAGAAATGGTTTGAAGTTCACAAGTAAATTTTAAGGCAGGATGTAATTGGTCATGGAGATGGAAATATCGACTGCTTCCAGATCTTGAAGAAAACATGCCGGCCTTTGTGATTTTTTCCACATCCTTTGCAATTCTGATACTGAAAAATGGACTTCTACTTAAGCCATCAATATTTTACTGCCATTAAAGACACTTCGACAAAACAACTCCATTGATATTTCTAAACCCTAATTATATCACATGGATATGAAAACAGAACGTCACCAATGGAAACAGAATGTTCAAAACTTCTAAACGTTTGGCTTCATGTAAACATTCATGCACCTTGATGAAGGTTTGAAAACCGAAACGTTTAACGTGGCCAGTAATTTAACTTTAAATAAAATCATCCTCTGAAGACCTTGTGGTTTTCCCTTTTTCTTAAATTTACACACACACGCACGCACGCGCGTGCACGTGCACGTGTGTGTGAGAGAGAGAGAGAGAGTGCAATCTCTCCGGTCGATTCAATATTTTTAGTTAAAAATGATAAGCATTGTCATACCAACAGAAGTGTTTTGTTTATCGAGATAAAGTTTATGTAGAATCAGTCACCTTTTTTTTTGATGAACTGATTATTGAAGCATGCCGTATTGAGGATAAACAGATTCTCTGGTTATCAGAGTCTTCCCCTCTAAAAAATTTTTGGTTTTTCCTTTTCCAGGATACAGAATGTTTTCTTCTCTAACATTCAAAGTTTTTTCTCCAGGATAAAGGGTGTTTCCTTCTCCTGGATTCAGAATGTTTTTTTCAGCAAGATTAAGAGTGTGTCCTTCTTCAGGTTGCAGAGTGTTTTTTGTCTAAGACACCACGTTTTTC
Source organism: Sepioteuthis lessoniana (assembly GCA_963585895.1). Lineage (NCBI taxonomy): Eukaryota > Metazoa > Mollusca > Cephalopoda > Myopsida > Loliginidae > Sepioteuthis > Sepioteuthis lessoniana. The sequence continues at coordinate 33,630,838 of OY757938.1, forward strand.
CTTCTCCAGGATTAAGAGTGTTTCCTTCTCCAGGAATCACAGTTTTTCTTTCTCCATGATTCATTATTTCTATCTTCTGGATTCAGATTGTTTCCTTCTTCAGGATTCAGAGTGTTTCCTTCTCCACGTTTTAGAGTGTTTCCTTATAGACCAGGTACCTTTCGAAGTATTTTTTACTTCGTAAGAAAAACAAATGGATTAATTCCTTTCAATCTCTCTCTCTTTCTTTCTCTCTCTCTCTCTCTCTCTCTCTCTATCTATCTATCTATATATATATATATGTATATATATATATTGTTACACTCATTATTAGTTAAAAGGAAAAGTTTTCTATAAACTCACATTTACACCGTTGTCAAAGCTTTCCAACCTTATTCGATGTTGTCTTCTCATATAATTCAAATTAATGTCACTGAATTAAAGATTGAGATCTTGTATTCCGGCTTCGCACGTAATTTTAATTCCCATTCTGTGTATTGACGTTTGATCTAGTCCGTTAATTCAATTCTTATATCATTAACGCTTTGTTGTTGGAACGTGGTAAATACAACAAAGGATTACAGGAATAGGCTGCACCTCGATCAGTTATTTTCAAGACGTTAAACTAACAAGATCTGGTGGTATTGTTAGATACTACTGGGGCACTCTGGGTTAATTGAAATAAAACTTTGTCTCTGAAGACATGCCTGACCCCAGGAATATCATCTGATGAAGACTAAGTTTAGCACTCATGCATACATCCCCATAATAAGAAATACTAAGCATTCAAGACGGCAGAGTCCAAAACTGATTTGTAATATATTGTCTTTTACTATATTGTAATTTTAAAATGCATGAATGGTTTTATTTATTTTTCTTTGTAATATCAAAGCAGTATACTATCTGTGTCTTAAATGCAAAGACAACCCTAAGTTGAAATAAGGATAGAATTATTTATTGAATCTCGTGTCAGTGTCGAAATATTCAGTATAAAGAGACAAAAAGGTAGGGGAGAAACGAGTAACTGAATGACACTTCCTCCCCCACTCCCTCAAGCCGTAATCCTCATATTTCTGTATAAATGTAAAGTTCAGAAGAGTATTTAAGACGAGCCATCATATCCACTTCAAGGCAGCAAGAGTTCAAAATTGGTTAGTAATATATTGTCTTTTACCATTTGTCATTTAAAAATGCATGAATGATTTTGTATATTTGTCTACGTAAAATCAATGCTGTATACTATCTGTGTCTTAAATCAAAGACAATTTACTATAATTCCAAGTAAAATTTGAACCTGATCAAGAGAAGCTAATGGGACATTTGGACTTTAGTAGAACCTAACTAACTGGCGTATAGATCCTATGGTTCAACGGCCAGTATCAAATAGTTCGATCGGGGAACTACTGCTGCTCATCTATAAGTTGGCTTCTGTAGATGAGAATAAAAACAGTTATGGAAAGATTACCATGACCCACACCAAACCACCTGTCTAAACCGCATCGCTCTTCGTGTGGGAAAAAAAGGGCGCGTCCTATTGAGGTTGGAGCCCTAGCTTCAGTGTTCGAAAAATCAGCTACATAGCACAAACAAAATTTACTAAAATGCACAAGCACAATACAAATAACGACATTCAACATTAGAACATTAAAAAGGATAGAACAACTACCGGAGTTGACTGCATCAGTCATAAAACATAACATAGACATAATATGCATTCAAGAACCCAGATACACCCATAGCGAGGACATTAAATATCACAATTATGGCAATGGATAGACACTAGCTACTGCATCTGCATGGAATAACTTTGTCAATGCCACAGTAGTTGGTGTAGGCACGCTAATGGGACCATGAGTCCTAAAATCACTAAATAGCATTGAGAAAACACAACCTAGGATGACAGTAGCTACTTTTAATGGCAAACCCAGCGCAACAAGCATCTCCTGCTTCAGCCCTACCAATGCCAGTGAAGAAACTGACCTCATCACCTTCCATGATGAGCTATCCTCCCTTGTTCGTAGCATCTCGAAATACATCATTCTCTTCATTTTGGCATAGATATGAATTGGTAAAAACGTAAACCAAAAATTCAGCTTACACAACTCATCAAACAGAAATGGGCATTATCTATCAGATTTCACGCTATAAAATACACTAACATGCCTCAATACAAACTTTCAGAAAAGGAAGGGGAAACTATGGATGTACACATACGCAAATAATACTAAAGCACAGATAGACTACGTCTTTTTATCATTAAGGGTTTTCGGACTATTGTCTTTATCTTCATTGTTATTTTCACAAGGTTTTGGCCGACTTGTCCTCCGGCCTTCTTCAGGTGTTTGTCGAACTCGGGAACCGACGCAGGACTCCATCCTTTTATGAATCCACGGGGATCACCTGTTCTGATTCCGTTAACCATAACCGGGTACAAGTGTTAAGTATTTCTGTATTATTACTCGCCTGCAGTCAGGATTAAATCTGCAACCTCCAGATGATTGTCTCCTTAGAAGTTTAGGGAACCAATGCCTATAACCATTACGCTATGTGTCCTGCTGGACAGTTGAGATTGAATTTTTTGGACTTATAAACTTAATGTTCTTATTTGACTAGGATTACTTCGATTATGTATGATCTTTTACCGGTTCTCATATTCAGATTTTTTTTATCTAACCTTTTTTTAATTATCTGTTCCCATATTGTATTCATCTCTATACTTGGTTTACTCAGCAGGTCATTGTAACCCAACATATGTGCTGATTCCTTAAGGCGTCTAATTCTCCAATGTTCTTATTTATAAACACTACGTATTTACGAATAAGAAATGGAATAATAACTCATTGAAATGTGATGTATACTCCTCATTCGAGGGTGTGTCCTCCGGTCACCGAATTGTCACGGCACAAATACAAATAAGCTTACGAAGGAATTCGCCCCGAACAACAACCACTGTACACTGTGACTAGTCACTGCTTAATAGCGGGTATATTAGAGATAGATATGCGTTAACACTAAGAAACAATTTCGATGCACTTCAGAAACACATACTCCGATTAACGAATATGAGAATTTCGTCAATGCCCACTTAGAAGCGGCAGTGGAATGCATATCAACTAAACAAGAACTAAACCTAGGGTCCCATGGGATACATTAGCAGTTAGGAAAAAGCATGCGGCGTGAAAACTGCCTCCAAATGCAATAGAAAGAACCCTACCAATACCAATGCCCTGAAACTTTAAAAGGCTCAAAATTAGCCAACATCTATATAAAAGAACAAACAGAATACATAAAAAATCAGATCGATAAGATTAGAGACTCAGTTGAAGATAGACAATCTAGGATAGCATGGCAAACGGTAAACGAAGTTAGCAGAAGCACTGCAAAAGCTAAACTGAAAGCTACCAGCTAACATGAATGAATACACCTGTGGAAACATTTCGAGAATTTACTCGGAAACCTTCCAAAAGTTACGCATGAACCAATCACGAGAATTATAAGTAAACAATTAGACATCAAGCTAAGACCGTTTACGCAAGAAGAACTCAACTCGGTATTAAGAAAAATTAAAAATAGAAAAGCAGCTGGGTTTGATGAAATACCGCCAGAAGTACGGAAGACCAGGCAATTCGATGACATACTGCTCCGACAATGTAATCCTGTATATAATCAAAACCCTATAGATGGACGAAGGGGTGAATCCTCCTCTTCCCTAAAAAGGGCGACCTCGAATTAGCAAAGGACTACCGAGATATAACTGCGTCCACGATATATAATACCCTTCTACGCAACTGCATAGAACCAAAAATTGGGAACGTACTTAGGAAGAACCAAAATGGCTCTCGGAGGAATAAATCCACGACGTCACAAATTTTGACTATCCGTCAAATTCTTGAAGGTGTACGGGCAAAAAACCTAGATGCAAGAATATTATTCGTCAACTTTACCTAGGCCTTTGACTCCATACACAAAGGAAAGATGGAGCAAATACTACTCGCCTACGGTCTAACTGAAGAAACCGCCGCAGCCATAATGATGCTTTATAGAAACACGAAAGTAAAAGTCTGTTCTCCGGATAGAGACACAGACTACTTCGACATTGTAGCAGGTGTACTGCAAGAAGACACATTAGCCACATACCTCTTTATCATCTGTCTAGACTACGTGCTTAGAACATCAATTGATAAAATGAAAGATACAGTTTCAAGCTAACAAAGGAAATAAGTAGAAGATATCCCGCACAAACAATTAAGGACACGGATTACGCCGATGACACAGCACTTCTGGCAAATGCACCCACCCAAGCCGAAACGCTCCTACATAGTGTAGAACGAGCAGCTGCAGACATAAACCTCCATATCAATGCACACAAACAGAATATATATTCTTAAATGAAAAAGGTAACATCACACTAAACGGTAGCTCTCGAATACTAGTAGACAAGTTCACCTTCCAAAAAAAGAGTATCTTATCAACCGAAACATCGACACGCCACTAACAAAGGCATGGACAGCTATCGATAGCTTATCGGTCATTTGGATGTCAGACATGACCGATAAAATAAAACGCAGTTTCTTCCAAGCAGCAGTCGTTTCGATACTGCTGTATGAATGCACTACATGGATGCTAACTAAACGTATGGAAAAAAAAGTTTGACGGCAACTACACAAGAATGCTGCGAACAATATTGAAAGAGTCCTGGAGACAACACCCCACAAAGCGGCAGCTGTACTGCCTATTACCACCCATCACATAAACTATCCTAGTTAGACGAACCAGACATGCAGGACACTGCTGGAGAAATAGGGAAAAAGTCATGAGTGACGTACTCATGTGGACCCCTTCACATGGACGAGCAAAGGCTTGACGACCTGCTTGTATCTGTATACAGCTGCTCTGTGCAGATACGTGGTGTAGCCCTCAAGACCTGCCAGAAGCAATGGACGATTGTGAAGGGTGACAGGAAACGGTCTGGGATATCCGTTGTGAAGTTGCGACATGATGATCATGATTATTTTACTTTTTTGAGAGTTTTTCACACCAGCAAATGATTTCTAACTAGATTTTGAGTGACAAAAAGTCCCCTCACGTCTTTTGTCAGCCTTCTGGATGATCTTAATAAAGCAGTTGTTTGGATGGTCTCTTATCGTCCTCTTATTTCAATGTTCTCCAGTCCCTGTACCAATCCTTTGGTGACGGTACCGAGAGCACCAATTACAATTTGTATCACCGTCACTTTCATTTTCCACAATTTGTTCATTTTCTTCTACTTATCCTTCTTCTCTGTTTCTTCCAATTTTAATTGTGGTCCGCTTGGAGAGCAAAGCCCACAACCCGGCAAGGTCTCTTTTCTTGTTGACTATCACATGGTCTGGTCGTCTGGCCGAGATTAGGAGATCCATTTACATCTAAAAATTCAAAAGGAGTTTGTGCGTCTAATCTCTAGAACATATTCTGAGTTCTACATAGACAATTTGTTTGTACGGTCAAAATTATTATTATTATTATTATTATTATTATTATTTACTCCTTGAGAGTTTTTCACATCATTGTTAGCTGATGGTCTTTCATTGGAGTTTGAGTGACAGCAAGTCTCCTTAAGTCTCCAGGAATCTTCTCAGTGTTCTGTTTGTTCTAAAAAATGTAGTAGTTTGGATGGTGTCCACTCATCTTCTTATTTCCAATTCCCCTGTCCTTTTAAAAATCCTTTTGTGACTGTACCAAAAGGACCAATCACGATTGGCATAATTGTCACTTTCATGTTCCATAGTTTTTTCAACTCTTAAGCATGGTCCTATAATTTATCTTCTTTTCACTTTCTTTTAGTTACATTTTGTGGTCAGCCGGGACAGAAAACCCCACAATTTTGCAAGTTCCCTTTATTTGTTGAATATTATAAGGTGTGGTCTTCTGATCGAGATTAGGTGATCCGTGTGTATGTCAAAGTCCCATAGGCGTTTATGTGTGTCATTCTCCAGAACAGATGTTGGATTGTGCATATACCATTTGTTCGTATGGTCAAATTTAAATTTCTTACACATCTCCCAATGGATCACCTTGCCCACCCAGTTGTGTCTACTCTTATACTCCTTCGGTGCTAATTTGTTGCTCTCCTTAGTATTTGATTGATGGTTTCATCTCTGTCACTGTATAGCCTACATTTGCTATTTTGTTGTGTCTTATCTATTCTCGATTAAAAATTATTGGTTCTTATGGCGTTGTTATGTGCTGCTGTTAGGAGAGATTCTGTTTCTCTCCTAAAGTTTCCTTTTCTTAGCCAGGTCTAGGTTTTGTCGTGTGAGCTGCTGTTTATTAGTTACCCATGGAGTTGTTTTTCTTCCCATTTTTGTTTCCTAGTTATTGTCATTCTGTTGTCCATCGTCTTGTCAATATCGTCTCTGATGGCTGTAATCAGTCCTCCTTCATGTTTTTCTATGTAGTGTTCTCGTCGTTGTATCGATGCATCAACGTTGCAGGTAAATAGTCTTGCTCCCTTTTTCTTGATACATGCAGTCTGTCAACTTCGTCTCTGGGATGTAATACCTTATGTATGGTCATTAGTTTTCTTGTTCTTTGGTCTATCTGCTTAAGTTCATTTCTGGTTCTCTTCAAAAAAGGTCCCGAATATCTAACGAGGAATACAGCCCTGATATTTTTTTCTTCGATAAGTTTCTGCTACAGAGTTTTGTCTCGAATAGTTTTCTAATTCTCCTAAGATATTCTTTTTGAATTTCATCTTTCGTTTCCACTTGTCAGCCTCCAAAATGCCTAAGTATTTGTATGTTTCCTTTTCTCCGAGCATTCTAATCTTGTCTTGATTTGGTAGTCCCATTCCATCAGTTATATGTCGTTTGCTAATTTTCATTACATGCAAGGCACATTTTTCTCTGCCAAATTCCATTCCTATGTCCTGACTGTATATACGAACTGCATGTATTAGAGTTTCCAGTTCTTTTTCATTTTTTGCAAATAGTTTGATGTCATTCATGTATATTAGATGATTGATATTTTCTTGCGATCTACTTAGTTTGTATCCGGCCGTGCATTTTCTGAGTATGTGGTTAACGACACCATGGCAGTTATAAATAGTAACGATGATAGTGCATCTCCTTGAAAAATACCTCTTTGGATCTTTGTTTCCTGTAAGCTTCGTCCTCCTGCTGTGAATGCCACTCTCCAGGTTTTAATGGTTTTCTCGATAAACTTTATGACTTCATCTGATATTTCGTACATTTTCAGTCACTTTATTATTCAGTTTTACGGAACCATATCATATGCTTCTTTGGCATCAATTCAGGCCATAGCTAGATTTTTCCGTCTGATCTTGCTCTCGTATAGGGTGAGCTGGTCTAAGTAAAGTAACTCTCCTTTGCTTGGGGATCGTTTTCGGCATCCTTTCTGTTCAACGGGGAAAATCCACGGCTTGTTAGCGAGCAGTAAATCTCTTAACTTACTTGTGCTATCAATATTTGCCACATCATCGGTAGGCAGGTTGTGGTCCTATGCTAGTCACGGAGCCCAATGGGGTGTGACTACTAGTCTCAGTACTTATTGTGGCGATTGTGTTCGTGACTAACACATTAGCTTCCGACTGATTGCTTTGTCAAATCCTTGTCAAATCCTTCCGTGCCCACGCTGTGTTTGAAGGATCCACGGAGTGGGGTTGACACAATACAGCCGGATCTTCTTTTGATGGTCAGGTAATATAAGTGGCTAGATTGTCAAGCAACTCAAAGAATAAAGAAAACCCGTTGTTTAACAAGAACAAATCCATTTTATTGAAACACGTTTGTGAGGCAATAAATAACAAACAAACAATGTTTGCTTTCCAGGCAAACAGAAGAAGAAAGAATATCGAGAGAGGAAGAGTGACGATGAGGTGTGGTTAGAGTGACACTAACGTCTCTAAAGTCAGGAACTTTGAATTTTTTAACGTCTGAGTACTTCGGGTCTATAATAGTAGAGATACTTCTTCGGCAGTGTTGAGTTTCTTCTTTATCCCTTTTTCTTATCCTCTCTAAGGATTCGTTTAATTATTCCATTTTTATAGATCAATATCTGGACTAAAAACGGTTTCTGATTGGTTGTCCAATAAGAGACAATTAAGAGTCATATTCCCATTGGTCAGCCAATTCTTGTTCAGGCTTACATCTTACGTGTATTGAGAAAACCCTTTTTAGATCCTTTGATCAATGGGAACAGGTTTAGAGCAATTGGGGTTGAACAAAAAATTCTCAGCCTCATCTGACTGGAAGAGCCATGCCCAGCTCACTTTTATTTAGCGTAGAGCAAAATTAAATCTCCCTTTTGACTTTGACCTTCAAGATAAGGACTAGAAAAATATGTTTTACAAAATGACCCGTTTCATCATCATGATTGATAAAATTAGTTGACAACCGAAAAAGTGAATAAATTTGCTAAGCTTTAAAATCAAAAACAATTGTCTCGCACTTGAATGACCTTTCAAATCATAAACGATTGTCTCGCCCTTAACTGACCTTTCAAATCATAAACGATTGTCTCGCCCTTAACTGACCTTTAGGAACGATCAACCAGCTTTTTAGGTCAATATAAGTCTTGGAGAAAAGAGATAATTATTTCGAGGATATTTTTTTGTTTTTGAGATATATATATATATATATATATATATATATATAAAATAGAATATATTTCATAAATTCTAATTTTTACATATTAATTAAGCACTCAACCGCGCGTCGTGTCACAAGGTTATGAGTCTGTAGTTGTTTGTGGGTGGCTCCTTAAAGGGCGAACTTTTGGATTAATGTGTTCTTTCCTTTGGTCATCTATTCTGGTATGTGGGCTTCTCGTAGGCATCTATTCATTTCTTAAGCTAGACTGTCGATGATGGAGGTGATTTTCTTGAACCAAAACCCATATATTCAATCATGGCATGGCGTTTTCCAATTTGATATTTTTTAATGTTGTTTTGAGTAAATCGGTGTGTTTTTCTGCCTTCGGACCTTCTTTGAGTCCTTCTAATTCTTTTTTCATATTGTTTATCAATTCGTTTTTTTTTTGTTATGTTCTCTTGGTTGCTATATTTTAGTCCAAAATGGTTCGGTTTCTCTTGCATCCGGTTGTTGATATGTTTTCGTGTCATTTCCCTCTACTTGTTGGTAGAATTTCTTCGTTTTTTTTATGTTCAATTTTGTCTGTGTTGTCTTACCCTTTATAGATATCTTTTTAATCTTCGTTCTTTTACCAGTACTTCCTGGTTTATTTCCTCAAGTTGTATTGTTATTTTTCCTGTTTTCTTTTTGTCTTTACATGTTCCAGCGTATTTCTTTTGTTACATCGTTATGGGCCCTTTTCGTAGATTTTTTTATCTGCGTTTCCAGTCGTATTTCCCATCCTGGTTTTGATTATTTCTTGGTGCTTTTTGAGGGATTATCAATTTTCTTACAAACTAATTTCGCTCCTACATAGATTAGTTCATTCAATTCAGTTATATTATCTGTTGATATATAAATTTGTACTTGATTTATTTTCCCTTTTCCGTCTTGACTGTTTTCAATTCTATGTTTCTTAGTGATGGTATGGTAGTCTTTTCCCTGTTCATAATTTTGTTTAATTTTTCTAAATTTTTTTTTTTTGCCCTGTGTGGCGTTTCTTTTTTTCGAAGTTGGCGGTTCATTTCGGTTAGACTGTTCTTGTTTGTCAATACTTGGTGTGTCTAATATTGTATTACTTTCTTATTCATTTTTTATTTTCTGGTGTATTTCTATTATGTAAAAGTCAGAAAACAAACTTTTCTTTATTATTGTCCCTACTTCGTCAGCAAGTCTTTGGTTTGTTGTCTGAAAACTTGTACATTCTTGCAAGATCTATATCATTCATTTTTTTATATCTTCTTTGTGTAAATTCGTTTCTAAAATAGCTGTGTCGTACAGTTGGTTGTCTTCCCTAGTCCATGTTTTGTGTTTGTTTGTCTCATTTGCATGGTTCCTTAAATCGTCATCCGTGTACCCGAAAAAAGAACAGCTAACATTCGCAATGATGACGAACGGGTCTCCTACGTTTGCTATTAAGAGAGCACCTGCCGATCATGATACCTAGACCCGTGTCCTACTTCGATTCAACATTTTTATCATGGGTGGTATATTGTGGCAATACCAGACCCAGAGGTTGCTTAAAATCTGTGCACCTGACACAGACGTGAATTGGTTTTCTCAAAGAGCGGGTCACAATTTTTTTTTTCATCTGCTTTCTTTTCCTCCTTTTAAAACTTGTCAATCCCTCCCGTATATTCTTTAAGTTTTAACCACATTTATGCAACTTTTGAAATTCAGAGATATTATAGGTCCTGAGTGATTGACTAGCGGGGACCTGTTATTGTAGGATAAATCTCTGTAAAGATAATTTCAATCTGGTTATTCTTAGACCGACATATAACAATCGTAAGATATTTATATTTGAGCGATAATTTTGTTACTTGCCCGAGTCCTCAGTTTTGGATTAAAGCATGTTAGGAGACAGCTTTCCATTTTACTTTACTTCCTAAAACATTTTTGTGAGCATTTATATCTCCTCCCGCAGGGTTCTTTTTGCTTTTGCTTTTTCTCCCCCCTCTACTCTTAATTACTTTACAAAAAACGAAAGATTTTAATTCAATAGGTATTATCCATACACAGACAGAAATAATTATAATAGTTATTGTTATTATTATCATTATCAAAGTTATTATCAAACTAGTATTACCTTCATCTTCCTCATTCTGGTTACTTTTTGTTACCATACAGGTGGTTTGCGATTAAAAATCTAGGATTGTGGTGATGTGTTAAATAAACATGTATCATTAAATAGGTTTCCAAACTTTTTTCGTATGGGCACTTTTATTGATAGTACACTCATGAAACTCTAGTCTCTTTCGATATAATCTCCTCCGGCTCCAATGCACTTGTTGTACCATTCCAACAACTTTTGGAAGGTCCCATGGAAGTCATCTTGTGTGAGTGTGTCAATGACCTTCGTCACAGCCTCTATCATCTCCTCAATTGTCTCATAACAACAGCCTCTAAGTTTTTCCTTGAGCTTAGGGAATGAGCAAAAGTCATTGGGAGCAAGGTCTGGACTATAGGGACGTTGAGGAACTGTTTTGATGCCCATCTTGGTCAAATAGTCAGTGACAAGGATGGAGTTGTGGACTGGTGCATTGTCCTGGTGGAAATGACACAGGCCCGATTTGAAGAGTGTTGGCCACTTCTGATGGAATCTCTTCCTGAACTCCCTTAAAACCTCAACATAGTATTCTTTGTTGACTGTTTGTCCAGTGGGAACCCTGTGTATGTAGATCATGTCAGTGCTGTCATAAAAGGGATCATCAAAAGTTTGTGGTGGATTTGCTTTGTCTGGCCTTCTTGGGTCTGGGAGAGCCAGCATGCTTCTATTGGGAACTCTGTCTCTTGGTCTCTGGGTCATAGCAGTAGACCCAGCTTTCATCGCAGGTTACCAGAGCATCAAGAACTGTAGGATCTAAATTGATCAGCTCGACCATCTCCCTTCTGTCATGACAACGTCTTTCTTTCTGATCTTCTCTGAGACCCTTGGGACAAACTTCGCGAAAATCTTCCGCATCTTCAGTTCCTCGCGAATAAATGTGTGTACAGTTCCCACACTGACATCAAACTATACACTTATTGTCTCTATAGACAAACGACGGTGCTTATCTTTATTTGGTCAATCAACTCTGGTGTTCTGACTTCTTTACTCCTCCCAAATCTCTCATCATTGCTCACAGACTCCCTGCCTTCCTTGAATCTCTTATGCCACTCAAAAACTGATTCTCGATTCATGCAAGATACTCCAAAAGCAGTCTGAATTATTCCATACGTTTATGCGGCATTTTTCCAAGTTTAAAACACAATTTTATTGCATATTTTCTTCTAAAGTGTCTTCAGGCCCAGATTGCATTTTTGAAATTTACCAACTGTGACAATCAGGATTTAGTAGGGTGTATTCCAACTCCTGCTGTAGATGTTCATTTGAGCCTGAAATTATGAAAATTAGTTAATCATCTCATACAATGTATAGAAATCTACGACAATTTTAAATGCCTGTACAAAATAAGTCAGGAAACTTACTAAATGCGCATCGTATCCTCATATCACAAACAGAAATGTTGCAGTTTTGATGGACAAGTGGGGAAGTTAGTTTTTGGAGTTTATCAGTCACAGTTCGATAGAACAAATATGTTTTTAGGTGTTAATGTGAGCTAGAAGCACCTCATAGGAGTTTTGATAGAGACTTCAACAATATTTAGGTTGTGTCTTCTTCCCTATGAAACACGGTGTGGAAAAAACTATGATGACCGGCCTAATATGATAAAACACGGATAAACGTATGAATCAAATTATATATTCGTTTTTTTCCATTTTATATTCGTCACTTGGGATTAAGTGGTAACTTTGAAGTATCCTTCTGACAACACATTATTCGAATTCGTTATAATAGTAAAAAAGAAAAGGTTTTAAAAGAAATAGAAGAGCGAACAGAATGAGACAATTAGAAATAAGAAGTGAATATAGAGATAAAGGTAAAGGATGAACCGTTTGAGGAAACCAGCAATAAAAGAAATTAGAATCGTTGAAAGGGATAAAAAGGTAAGACCAAATATTTTTTTTCAGTTTATTCAACTGCATATTAACACCTTGTTGGTTATTTAATACTGACATTTTATTTTTCATCTGTAAATATTTAATCATAATCACAACTATTTATGTTTTCAACTTTTTTGTGCAACCATTTCTAAAATTTCACTTTTATGAATCTGAAATATTTTGCTAACAAATAAAAAAATGTTTTACTCCTTACTTCTTTATTTACAACTGAATAAAATCCAAAGCAAACATCTTTTTGGTGTTCTAATTGTATTATTTTTGATAGGGTTCATTGTAAATAACTATTCATATTGCTACATGTCTTTTTAATAAACTGATTTTTTTTTAAATGACAGCACTGCCTCTCAGGAAATTTTGATATTCATTCAGATAATCTCAGAATACTGGATTTTCTCTAAAGTATTACTGAACTGTTATATAAATTTCGAAGAAAGGTAACTGAATGTATTTTTAGACTGTATCTATAAAGTATATATTCAATTAAATACACTATATATCTTTGTCTATAATAGGTTTCGTGGGTCTGTGAGTGTTTGTATATTTATATATAATGCGTTATTGAAACGAAAAAGAAAATAACTCGGATGAGTGTGTGAACAAAAGAATTGTCCTTATGTCAGTGTCTCCTACCAAAGTGAATGGATGACCCGATAGAAATCGCAGGAAAAGAGACCAATAAGAAATAAGTGAATTAATAGAATTGGCGCCATTGCGAGAGAACTCAAATCAGTTCAGCAAAAACACAAAAGGAATATTTATTAAAAGGGGCCAAAAGCGAAATATAGACTTCTATTACGGGTACTGCCGCTTTTTATAAGCTTTTCGGAATTAACTGACCTTTTATGAGACCTTGCAGGATAGGGGATGTCGGATCGTGGACGATCACCTTTCTCTCGCTTGGTGGTGCTTTTAATTTGGCTGCAAAGATGCTGCGAAACGATATATATAAATCAGGTTATATTTTAAACGTAGAACATTGAATAGACAAATATACATTGCACATCGTGAGCGTCGTTTGGCTTATGTTCTGAGTGACTTAAAATCGTTAATTCAGGCCATTTTTGTTCGATTAGATGGTTATTCGACGACAAGACTCGTAGTACAATTTTATTCTAATTTAAAGCCAACGTTTTTTTACGTTTAGAAATATATTCCCATATTTCTTCAGCTAAGACTTGGGCAATGCTACGTGGAAAGTAACATTGGGTTCAACATTATGTGACCTGTCTGCAAATCTGTTGGTCCAAATTAGTCGACGTCAGGAAGATGAAAACGTAAATATAACTCAGGTAACAATTGACAACTCAAGGATGGTTATGATATATAAGCGAAAAATGGAAGAAAATCTTATGAGATATAAAAATGTAAAAAGCACAATAGTCAGAGGATGTATTTATTTATTTTATATACGATAATATGCGACAAAAATCGTTTCTACAACTTCATTATCCCAAATCTTTTATGCCACGTGTTAGAATAAAAGCTTTTAAAATTCATAAACGAAAAAATTACGCAAACAATTCCAATGACAATTTTTTCAATTGTTATCTATTCCATTGATAAATAATTTTATCAATTAATTCAACTACATGTATCATCGAAAAAATCTTAATAACGTTCATATAAAAACGGCTACAAATTATTCGAAACCAATTAAGAACAAAATAACTAATAAAAACAAGAATCTTATGAAATATGAAGCTAGAGTACAAGCAATCCTTTGTAGAGTGTATGATAAAAATATATAGGAGAGACTTCAACATATTTATGAGCATATCTGAGTTTCAAAATTGTTGACGACAGAAATACTTTAGTGAAACATAATTTAGAAACCAAAAATAGTTTTCATAATAAACAACATAGAACGGTTGTCGAATCTAATTTATACGATAAAAAAACGGCTTCTTTTTCTAAATTGTTCTACATAGGTAAACTATCTCATATCTTAATTAGCTTTATTAATTATCAACATATACTTATGTTCAATTGTTTTTATACGATTTCTAATCAAAATATATTCTAAATTAGATTTTCGATTGTAAACAATAAAATGCCATTTTGTTTTATATAAAAAAAAAATAAAAAAATAAAAATTCTTTTGAAGAAATTTTTTTAACTACTTACATTAACAATATCTAAAATCTTAATTCTAGTAAATGTTTAAATTTTTAAAAAATCTATTGGAAATTCAATTTTTAGAATTCGAACACAGCCTATAACATCACTATATTTTGAAGTTGAACGCTGTCTATAATTATAGAACGCTAAGAAATTTTAATCTTTTCATTCCATTTTTTCATTTCAAAATATTTTTCGGATTAAGCATTTTAACATCTGTTATCAATCGTCTAGAAGATAGTCAGAAGCCCCTACCCTCCCACACAACCCCAGAAACATCGCAATATTATCATGTATCGAAATATTTCCCCTGAATATTTTTTCATATTTTTATTCATACATACTGACACACATAAATAATGATGATGATAATGATGATGATTATGATGATGCTCATCCTTTGATTCAATGAAGACCATTAACTAAGACAAATCTTTGTGAATGAACTACACAGCTGATCTGTTTGAGCTGATAACAGAAGAACGGTGTTGTAGTGTGAAACAAATTCTTCCCAACAATACTCATCATGTTTATAATTCAGTCTTTTCTTTTCCCCAACCTGATGTCCTACCAAAGCTAAAATCCACCAACAATCTTACTCTCTATCAAAAACTGGGAAGAGGTGAGAAGGATTCAGGCATTAAAGAAGTGAAATCAGTTCGCTTTTGGATCTGTAAAGGGAGGAGGTGAAACAAAGAGAGATGAAGCTCTAATACAGTTAAAGAAAAATGACTGACTTAAAATCATTTTTAGTCCTGTCACGTGGTTTTAAAGGCACTGAATGTATCCTCTTTAGAGAAATAGGAACCCCACCTCAAATAGGTGTCCTGGGTTTGACCCCTAACAGGATCTGTTGGTGAGGCTCCAGTTCTGGAATTTTGGAAAATCTCCGTGATCCCAGGTCCACTGGGTTCTGGAGTAGGGTCCCAACTACGTTTAAAACGAACAACATTTATATAATAGTTCATAAAGCATAAATACTGGAACTAAGTTTGAATCATTTACCAGTAGTTTTTGCTTAAGGTTATGTTATAACCTAAAAGTTATAATGGATTGTTCGATGTAAAGTACGTCAACAAAACTAAGAAAATGTGGTAGATAACAACAGAGCTTAAGAAAAAACTGGATCTTAGAAACGATGCGCGTTTGAAAAGTGACTTTGTTGAATATGATTTGTTAAAAAAAGAAACAATGATGATATGAATGACTGGAGAAAGGAAAATGAGTTTATAAGAAATAAAGTTTTATTGAGTGAGAGCGTGAAAGTCTTAAAGAATGAGTCACTCAGTGAGTGAGTGAATGAGTGGATGGTTAAAAGTTATATGAAGTAAAAAGAGTAAAAAAAATTAAAAAAATGCGACCTAGCTGTAAATTTTCACACAGAGGACAGTTTTAAATGAAATGAAAAAAAGTTCAGGTTTAGATGGTAGAATAATCATTTATTGTTTTATATCTTCTCCATTACATTGGTTGTTTCCTAGTGCATGTTACCTCTTTATTTTATACATTTTAGTTATATACATATATATAGTTCATCACAAGGCTGTAAATATTGTGCATGCCATTAGAAATAAACGCATTATTAATACATTGCTAGTTTTTCACTACAAAGATCGATTTTTACGAAAAAAGGAAGAGAAATGTCCACATAGCAGTAGCTTAAATTCCTCACACGACGACAAGTATAGAGGCACCGATGAGTATCAAACTCTCTACTCAAGTATAAATGATTACCGTGTCTAATTTGCTTGGGTATTTTAATATTTGTGTCTTTTAATATTATAATACACACTCTCTCTGTCCTCTCTCTCGCTCCTTCACTCTATCTCTCTCTCTCTCACACACACACACACACATACATACATACATATATATATATATATATATATATATATATATATATTCTGCTCAACTACTTATATACATATATATATATATATAAAGATAAATATCATTGAGGAATAAGAAAATCAATAAGTATATTCCATTATAAATTTATTTCACTCGTTATTGACGGACTCTTCAGATGTATTTGGATAATTCCGTTAAGTATACCTATTGAATCTATTGATACAATAATAGATAGATAGATAGATAGATAGATAGATCGTAGAAAAAGAGAAAAGAGGAAAAAAAGCTTAGTAATGTTCAATGGTTTCCAAAGAGTTAGAAATAACAAGATGAAAAATTGATGAAATATATTTAATGATATGGAGTTTATTTTCTATAGTATAATATCAAAATAATTCAAATATAGACTACAATTTTTTCACAAATAATAGCTGTTAGATATAGAATGTCCCTATTTCTAATACATTCCACAAATTTTCTTTAATAAAATTTGCTTAAAATAAACACGTATTCGTTATCTCATATTCTTAATTTCATTGTCAGGTCTTCACCAAAACTCTAAATATATCTTATCATTGTTTAGAGGCGTTGTTATTCTTCTGTCGTACACCATCCTGCTTATCCTTTTTTTTCTTTTACTAGAACAGTGTCTTTCTTTATTTAGTCTCTTTCTTTTTAAATCTTATTTCTTTTTACTATTCTCTTCATTATCCCACTTTTCTACTACTTCTTTGATAGTTAAACTTCTTTCTATTCATTTACATTCTCTTCCGCTTCCTTTTTATACTTATTATCGTCTTATTTTCTTCTTCATTAGCACCTCCTTCTTTTTCTCTGAGTCAGTTCTCCTCCTACCATTCTTCTTCTTCTTCTTCTTCTTCTTCTTCTTCTTCTTCTTCTTCTTCTTCTTCTTCTTCTTCTTCTAATAATAATAATAATAATAATAATAATAATAATTTAATTAATACTCCATTAGTTTGCGTCTCATTCGTTTCAGTCTAAACCTACACAATTTCTCTCTTCTTTGCCCTTTTTCTTTCTCTTTGTCACTCATTCAGCCCGTCACTCACTATTTCTATGAAACTACCCGCCATTTTTTCTTTTTGCGCCTAGCGATCTCTTACGAGCTTTAGGGTCGTCCATTTTTCTCCCAATTTCATTCTCCAATACCAATTCCCGATGTACCATAAATAGCCATTACACAAGGAAATTGGAAATGTGTTTTCAATTAACGTTGACGATCCCACCTTAATCACAACTTCCTGCCCGTTCTGTTTCCGGTCAATATCTAAACAGATTAGATAGAAACACACCAGCCAACCAGAATTGTACACTGACAACTATAAAAACGAAGTGCTATAAACAATACACAGACCTCGAAGAAATAATCTCAATTCTTCCATTTTTATGGCTATATCAAGTTTTATTCGTGCTGATTCAAATCCTGAACATGTTGCTTACCTGGGGAGAATTGAAGAAGCAGCACACATCATAGTATGATGTGTGTAGTTTCTTCAATTCTCACCTGGTAAGCAACATGTTCATGACTTTCTCTCTATTACGCTTAAGTTAGAGCTGGTTAAAAACGTAATTAATTTACCAATGTTTAATACATTTTACATCAGAAAAGAATCCATAAACTATAAATGTAAATGTACCTTTAATTCTTGAATAATTTTAAAAATAGGAATGATGAGCTAAATCGGCACTAAGAAAATCCTGAATATTAAGTTGTAGGTTTGTGAGTTTGAGTCACAAATTAGCACGTTTAATGATCACAGTGTTTTTGTGTTTGCTGGTAAATAATACACATGGAAAAAGAGTCCATCAAATTTGAAAATCTTGTAAAATGGACTCAGGAGTTGCTCAAAGCTTGAAATATTTTGCTTAGATTTTGATATCTGGCAATTAGTCAACATGATTCAGCCATTTTTCCGGTATTATAAATTGATATATGATTAAAAACTAGTTAATTCATCACCTATATGCTTTTATTCACCCTTGCAAAATTTTATTCAACTTCAGGGGTCAAGATCGACCATTTTGAAATGCCCAGCTTTAAGATCTCTCATTGCTGTTTGTGGACACCTTAAAGCTTAGAATTTCTAGTGCCGTGTTTTGTGTAAATTGACTCGAATTTGATGTTTGTTGTATTGGAAGCGGCCGAAAATTGAAAATAGCGTCAGCAAAAGAGCTAAAATTACTTTTTCTACATTTTTGTGTCGATACAACTCTTTTCTGTGTCACGTCCTAAAGAGTTTATTAACCTAAACCTTCTGCCACGAGCAGGATGCGAAACACTCAATTTTTAGGGGACTCTAACTGATCAGAATTTTTCCCTCTCGTAGACAAGTTCCTCTTGATAGAGCAACTTCTCTACGAGAGGGGAAAGATACTAGTTTGCCCAACTATTAACTTAAACTCGGAGAGAAAAGTGCTGGATCCACGACTTTCTCGAGGGCATTACAGTAAACTGAAGCGTAAATAGCGTCATAGAGGTTTTGAACCTTTCTTATTGATGTGGACCCAATTTGAGACCACGAAAAGATAACTTGCAACACGGTATAAGTTTGAGGATATACTGAAGTAACAAGATACAGAGAAACGTGGCGGTGTAAGCTAGCTTACTAGTCAGTCGAATATCCAGTCTCTGCGACAAGAGTACTTGGCTATCGATTAATGTAGGATTTGGAAATGTCTATCAATGGGTAGGTAACGGTCCCATAACACCCACCTTCCAAGAGTTTTTTTTCTGTTGATACAAAAAAAGCTGTCTAGAATTCTCTTCTCCATTTGAAGATATGCGTCCGATAATCTATTTTTGTAATGATTTTGCCACTATTAAGTTTATTGAATATCTCCTCAGGGCTAGGGAGAGTATATTGGTGGTCTTTTAGTGCTTGGTTCAACATGGTTAAAATTTTGGCGCAAATACTAATTTGATTAGATTTTTTACTCACATAGACGGTTGGCGCAGCCCACTCGCTGAAATATATCTTAGATAGGATACCTGCTTTTTCCAACCTGTCCAGTTCTTCATTTATTTGTTCTAGAGCTGCGAAAGGGAGGTTTCGCTTTTTTTAAGTATGGGCTGGGCATGGTCCTTTACCTGGAATTTTGCTTGGCCGCCTGAAAACACCTCAGGGAATTTTTGTTTAAGTTCTTGCTTTAATTTTTTTGTGTTAGTTATTGGGCTTTCTAATTTACGGCTGAACGTGCTCATAGGGCAGTCCCAAAGGTTGAATTTTTTAATCCAATCCGTACCAAATAGATTGTGTTTTTTAGCACATATGCTATTAGTTTCTTTGTATTTCCATACAAGTTTACAGTGAGAACTACAAAATGTTTATACTATTACCTCTTACAGAACATGCTGTCTTTTTCGTTCTCAGTAAAGCTGGCTTGTTTAGACGTCGCCACGTATGCAAATTTATTATCGAGAGGTCGGAATCCGAGTTAAGCTGGAATTTTATGGTCTTGTTTAAAATTTTAACCGTTACGTATTTGCGTAAATTCTTGTCTTTGTTATCGCCTGACTGAGTTTGTCTTATTTCAATTTGGGATTTCCCCGATTTTTTTTGGCATACCAACAACGTGTTACTTCGTGTCCAACTTTACCAAGTGTCCAACTTTACTTTTTCACCCTAGATATAATATGGTCCTGGATTTTTTGTCTATTCGTACTTTGTTTGTCGTGAGTTTTTGGTTCTGTAGGGAATAGCGTGTCGGTTTGCTCTTGATGTTTTTTAATATGAGCAACTCCCGTTTCCTCAACCTGTAAACGATTCGCTAAGACCCGAGCCAAAATCTTTAACTCTTTGTTAAGCAGAGTTATGGGCATGTAATCATCTAAACCTCCCAAACATGCTTGCAACCTTTCTTCAGCAATATGATCATGCCCTATGTAACGCTACCAGGGATGGCTCCTTTGGCGAACCAGTAGTTGAACATATCCGTCAGAATAGGCACAAACATGTGCGGCAGCCTCAAGTACACTTCGTAGGGTAAACCATCTTGTGACTCGTTGAGACCGATCTGCTTCAACGCACCACGGACTTCGCATTCAGTAAACACACCCTCGCAACTAGCCGCTTCAGCCTCCCCAAGGAAGTCGGCAAGATAGCTGCGAAACTCCTGAAGCGGGAGATCAAAACAGCGGGCAAAGCGAACATGAAAGTGCACCCGAAAGGCATCACGCATCTCACGATTCGATCGCAGCACACCCCCATCCGTGGACTTGTCAGAATCGATATACCGATCGGGAAATCTTCAGACTTCTTCCTCACGCGCAGTTTCATTCGATTTCACAGCTTCGCTGAGAACTCTTTTTAACCTAGATCTAACTTCTAATTCCTTGTAGCGTTCGCTAGTCTTAAGCTCAAGGTCCCTCCTTGCTAGCTCTACGGTTAGGGAGACCCCCCGGCCACCACCCGAGAAATTCTACCATCTATAGATTTCGCCTCATTGGTCCTATCTAAATTGAGCTGTCGACCGTACTTGCTGGCGAAATCTCTTATCCTATGTTTAAGAGAAACCCACCACCTATTCCCTTTAACCACCCCCACTAACGCCCGCTTAACTAAGGATTCTAGCCGTTCCCGGAAGTCCTGTATCTTCAGTAAGGAGGTATTGAACTTCTCGTCGCCGGCTAGATTAGCCCTATTAGTTAACTGCAAACTGTCCATAACAAGTTTATGGTCAGTCCACGCTATCAAGTGGAAGTGGGACAACTAACGAAATTGATATCAGTTCTTCTAACTCTCTGTCCAAGTAGGAACCTACTTTGGGAGAGGGCGAGTTATCTAGGCATGTCCACATCTCCCGCCCTGTGGGTGATCCAGACGAAACCTTATGACCAAGTCATGACGAGTCATAAGGCCAACAAGGCTGCTTTCACACCTTCCCAACCTTCTAGCTCCCCACCCGACCTTATCTATCTTGAGATCAAGGATCGCATTCCAATCCCCCATTAAGACTAGCCGCTTCGAATCGTCCAGGAACGGCGCCAACCGAGGAAAAAAGGAAAACCTCTCCGCAGCGATATTTGGCACATAAAACCACAACCAGCCGGAACATGAAACTAAACCACAACCAACCAGCTCCCGTCACCAGGAAAAATAACATCAACATCAGCAAGGCTGCATCAAACTAGCAAGGAGACCCCAGCATTACTACGGCTGCCGTATGCTGAGAAAACGTTAAAATCGCTCACCAGCACACGGCAGTCCACAGCGAAAATGAAGTGAGTCTCTTTTTATGTTCACCAAGCAAGCGCGCCCACTTGCTTGAATCCCTTAGTCCCCTCACATTCAAAGTGGCAAGGTTTAAAGCTATCAAACCCACTTATCTTACTCACTGTCGACAATGGACCGGAAATCCTCTGGGATGAGGATGCCGACGGCCTATCTAAGGGATACTGCAACTATAGAAACAGGGATGAACATAAATCGAGACCCTGTCCGTGCATTTACTTGATAAGACATTGAAGGAGGAGTGCTTCATTTCCGCCAGCCTTATGTCTGTCCGACTGGCTTCCTTAATAAGTTGCCAAAGCTCTTATGTTCGGTTGCCAGGCGAACGGATAAAGGTGGTCACTATGGGTGCACCCCTAAATAGATATGGGTTCGTGACATCTTTATGGTTATCGATTATTTTTAATGATTTGCGTGGTTTTAATGTTTTTTAAGGATATGATCAATGTTTGGTGATTCTAAAATGTCTTGACAAAAAAAATATATATATTTAGGGCACGTCTGACTTCGTTTGAAGCCGACTTTGCTCGATGTTTGGTTGCTGTAGGTGATTGTGCTGGCGGTGTGGAGTCTCTGGCCACCGAATGGGGCCGTGAAAGTAACTTGGGGCTTGAGATTGGTGAGAGAAAAGGTGATGCTGGAGAAAGCTGGAATTCAGTGAGATGAGCTGGGGTATTTTTTGAATGTTGTGGGGGAGGAATAATTCATGCGGGTCGCTGGAGTGGAGCTGGTGATTTCATTTTTTTTCCTTAGGTTGTTGCTGGGAGGGTGTTTAAATTTGGGATCGTGAATTTTTGAGTGTTTTTATTATGTTTTTTATCCCCTTCTTCCATTTGTGTGTTTCCGCTGTCCCTTCTTCATTTTAGGTTTACCGAAATGTCCATTTTTTTCTACGTTGGTTTTTTTCTTCTTTTCTCCCATTGTTGGTAACGATGATGATGATGATGATTTTGTAATAACAGTAGTATCAGGAGTAGCATTTGTAGTTTCAGTTGGCGTTTTTTTGCTTTCATTATTGTTGATGATAATTTTACAGTAGCAGTTGTAGCAGTTGTAGTTTCCATTGTTGTCACATGTTTTTCTGTTGGTGTTTTTACTGCTTTCATTGTTTTTGATGATGACGATGATGATGATTTTGCAGTAGCGGCAATTTTAGTTGTTATCGGTTTTCAGTTAGTGCTTTTTTGGAAGGAGACTTTTCCGTTTTTCCTGTTACCTGTGGGCTTTCGTTTGTCGGTGGAATGATTTTGTCGGTGGGATGATTTTCGCTCCTATTGTCGTTGTGTTAGTTGCTGTAGCAGTCGTCGTTGACGGTGTTACTGTTATTTTGTTGGTCTTTTGAGCGCAGGACCTTGAAAAATGCCCCAATTGCTTACAAAACCAACATTGGGGCTTCCCACCCTCAACGACCACCATCATTGTCTGCTCTTCGTATTCTAATGTTTGAGGGATGGCTTGAAACCCTTTTCTATCTAAGGACATAGTTACAACGTAGTCACCGTGTGCTGTCCCACTTGAGGATTTGGAGGTTATAATGACCATTCATCCCAACGACGAGAGTACTTGGCTCTCGATTAATGTAGGATTTGGAAGAATCCATCAATGGGTCACATAAAACTTGTCGATTTGATTTTATACGACGTACCTGTAAATCTTCACGAGAAACAAATAAAACTACATGCGCTCTGTAAAACAAATTCTATGTCACTCCACGAGGTACTAGCCTGCGCCTGGACTATTATGAAGGAAGAATTAATGGAACCAATCGTGGCAATTACACAAGGAATACGAAATAGACTTAAATCGCTTCCCAGTGCAGACCAGTGTAATCTGCTCCAAGTGTAAAGGTCCGATTCACGCGGCGAGAGATTATCTGACTAAGTGGAGTAGTGCTCGCATTTGCTTTAACGAAATTAGTTACATGGTTTGCGATTGCGTGAAAATAAAGACAGAGGACAGGATATCACCGCTGGTCTCTTTGTGCTCAAACTGTAAATGTGGCGCAACCAGTCGGGACTATCTTGCTCGGACCTTTTAGATTCTGGGTGCTTCCACACGTTATTGAGCACAAAGTTGTGCCGATCCTTGCCAATGTAGCCACAATAAATGGCGAGGAAGGAAAACTCCCCTGCCCAACTTCAGTGCTAAAATAGCTTGTGGGAATCCATAAGGATTAGCAAGAAGGTCGCTTCTTCCAGATTTTCTGATCACTGCACCTGCTACAAAGGAGCGGTCATTTATATCTGATACTCTTGCTCATGGGATCATCTTTAATTTTAATCGTTTGTGCATCAGATTCCTATCATTTTTATCTTTCTATCACTTGAGGATGATGCAGCATCACCGTTATGAGCTCAGTCTGGGCCCGCATAGGGACAAAGGTCTTTGTAAAATTGAAGCTGAGCTCTCAAAATTGAGCGTCATACAGATAAGCATTCCTTCTTCGAAGTAAACACTCCTGGGGCGATATATGCCTGCATCGTCTAAAGCTGGTGATCAAAGTGTAAAGGCCTTTCGTGTACAACTATTTCGTCTATCACTGCTGCATTATCGGCTTCTGTCCAAATTCTGATTGTGCTCCACTGCAGTCCCTGGTCTCGCCATATATCATGGCTTCATCAATGTCTTGTTTGAACCGGATCCGCAGCAAAGCAGAATATTATTAAGTCTGACACAAAACAGAATATTCACCCACAGAAATGTTTCTTGAATCATCTGTATAGGATTCCAAGAATTTGCTGACCTTTTAAAATCATTATATCAGATATTGACTCTCATAGAAATGTTAGCATTTCTTTGAAATGCGGTAAATAAGAATTATACGTGAAATTATATGCATGTAAATGTATTTTCGCGAAGGTAAAAAACACGAGGTAATTAGGAGTGAAAGATATAGTTTCAATTTGCTCATTAAGATGGAACTGTTTGATTTTCAGGAAAAAACAATCGATTCAAAAGTTTTTTCGCCATAGCTGAGTATGCAATCAGTCACAGAAATTAGAAATTTCCATTGGATAAATGATAAGAACACCACTTGCAAAATCGATCTTATTAATAACGTCAATAGTTTCTTCTTTCTTAATATTACTTTTTGATCAGGCTTATTAACAAGAGAGACATATTCGTATAACTTACGGTAAAGTGTCTCCTTTTCAGTCTCTGCTTCTCAGTCTCTGCTTCTGTTTCTGTCTGTCTGTCTCTCTATATATGTAAGAAACACACACACACACACACACACACACACACACATATATATATATATATATATATATATATATATATCTTACATATATATATATATATACATATATGTAAGAAATAGGACCAATGGTTACTACAAGTTTCACAGAAATGATATATATATATATATAATTTTTACGGCCATTAAATCTCATTTCTTTAATAAAAATGTGCATAGTTAAAGTGTGCCCGTCTGGTACCAAATCAAAATAACGAAATTTTTATTCTTAATGGCATTTTCATATAATTTTCATTTTCTATGTAATTATTTAAGTAAAGTTAGCGACCATAGTCGAGGGTGACCCGAAGGCTCCCTTTTCGATAGCTACTACACCAAGGTGTAGGGGAGGGCGCTACTCCATTTCCAGGATTGCTCCACTTTACCCTTGAACCGTACCTTATAATGCTGAGTGTTAAGCAAGGTGGTATCAAGTACCATTTTTAAAGTCTTTGGTATGACTCGACCTGGGATTGAACCCAGATGTCCCGGGCCATTGGCGAACACTCTAACCGCTGGGCCATCGAAACACTACAAGAAAAGACGGAAAAAAGTACACCAAACGACGAATACGAAAATTTCGTCAATGCACACCTTGAGGCAGCAGCAAAATACATTCCAACAAAAATTAAAACTAAATATAGAGTCCCATGGGAAACTTTAGCGGTGAGAGAAAAACGTGCACTAGTGAAAACAGCCTCCAAAAACAATCGAAAAAACCCAACAAACACAAATGCCTTAAAACTAAAAACGGCACAATATCAATTAGCAGGCATATATATAAAGGAACAGACAGAATACATTCAAAATCAGATAGATAAGATTAGAGACTCGGTGGAAGATAGACAATCTAGAATTGCCTGGCAAACAATAAACGAAGTGAGCAGAAGAAAGAACACGGCCAAAGCAAAACTTAAAGCAGCAAACCAACAAGAAAGAATAAAACTGTGGAAACAGCACTTCGAAAACTTACTTGGAAACCCACCAAAAATAACGCATGAACCAATCACCAGAATAATTAGCAAACAATTAGACATTAAACTTGGACCGTTCACACAAGAAGAACTCGACTCGGTTCTCAGAAAAATTAAAAATAGGAAAGCTGAAGGACTGGACGAAATTCCCCCGGAGGTATGGAAGACCAGACAATTCGACGACATACTGCTCCGACACTGCAACGCAGTATACAATCAAAATCCGATAGATAGATGGACGAAAGGAATGCATACTCCCCTTCCCTAAAAAGGGGGAACTCGGATTAGCCAAAAACTACCGAGGCATAACACTTACATCCATAGCTGCCAAAATCTACAATGCCCTACTACGCAACCGAATAGAACCCAAAATCGACAATATACTTAGAAAAAACCAAAATGGCTTCCGAAGAAATAGATCTACGACCTCACAAATATTAACCATCCGCAGAATCCTTGAAGGTGTACAAGCGACATTAATATTTGTCGACTTTACCAAGGCTTTCGACTCCATTCACAGAGGAAAGATGGAACAAATCCTACTAGCGTACGGCATACCTAAAGAAAGTAGCGGCAATAACGATTCTCTATAGAAACACTAAAGTAAAAGTACGATCACCAGATGGAGACACAGAATACTTCGACATTGTAGCAGGAGTACTACAAGGGGACACGCTGGCTCCGTATCTCTTTATCATTTGTCTAGACTACGTACTTAGAACATCGATTGACAAAATCAAAGAGAATGGCTTCGAACTGACGAAGAAAAGAAGCAGAAGATACCCCGCAACAACAATTACCGACGCCGACTACGCCGATGACATAGCGATACTGGCAAATACACCTGACCAAGCCGAAACACTTCTGCATAGTTTGGAACGAGCAGCAGCAAGCATAGGCCTCCATGTTAATGCACACAAAACGGAATATATGTGCTATAACCAAACGGGGGACATCTCCACTCTAGAAGGAACCCCTCTTAAACTAGTAGACAAATTCACGTACCTAGGAAGCAGCGTCGAATCAACCGAAAAGGACATCGAAACGAGGTTAAAGAAAGCATGGACAGCTATCAATAGGCTATCGACTATATGGAAATCAGACCTAACCGATAAAATGAAACGCAGTTTCTTCCAGGCAGCGGTCACATCGATACTGCTATATGGATGCACTACATGGACGCTAACAAAACGGCTGGAGAAGAAACTAGATGGCAATTACACAAGAATGCTGCGTGCAATCCTGAACAAGTCCTGGCAGCAACACCCCACAAGACACCAACTGTACGGCCACCTGCCCCCTATCACGAAAACTATTCAAGTTAGGCGAACCAGACATGCAGGACATTGCTGGAGAAGCAGAGATGAACTCATAAGAGATGTACTCTTATGGATCCCCACACACGGCCGCGCAAAAGCAGGACGATCAGCACGAACGTACATTCAGCAGCTGTGTGAGGATACAGGTTGTTGTCCTGAAGACCTACCTAGGGCGATGAACGTTAGGGAGGAGTGGCGAGAGAGGGTCAGGGATATCCGTGCTGCCAGCACGATATGATGATGATGATGATGTAATTATTTGCTTATTTGACACAAACACACAAACGCACACACACACACACACACACATAGAAAGTATTTTAGTCACACAAGAACAATGTGACTAAAATACTTTCTTTTATATTTATTAAAATATTACAGTTTGATCTCTCTCTATCTCTCTCTCTCTCTCTCTCACAAACACACACAGACATATATATATATATATATATATATATATATATAAATGAGGCATAGTGTTGTAATCGCTATGGGTTTAAAAATGCACTCAGTAAAATACATTTAAAACTTTGCCAAAGCTGTTGGTGTTTCACTTCACTTAAGGTCGATTGCGTAAAACTCCGATTCGAGAGTATTCTTCTTTCATCATCGTCATCATCATTATCAGGTCGTGCCGCTAACACAGATATCCCTGACCCTCTATCGCCACTTCTCCCTATCATTCATCGCTTCTGGCAGGTCTTCAGGGCTACATCCCGTATCCTCACATAGCTGCTCTATGTATGTTCGAGCTGGTCGTCCTGCTTTTGCTTGGCCATATGCGGGGGTCCATAGGAGTATATCACTGATGAGTTCGTCCATGCTTCTCCAGCAGTGTCCTGCGTGTCTGGTTCGTCTAATTTGGATAGTTTTCGTGACGGGAGGCAGTTGGCCGTATAGTTGGTGCCTTGTGTAATTGCCGTCTATCTTCTTCAGCCGTTTAGTTAGCGTCCAAGTAGTGCATCTGTTATATACTCACATAATAAATATGCTTATATACACATGTACATGTTCATGCAGCATCATAACGACACAATAAATAATCAAATAGACGCACTATGATAAAGTCGCAAGAATAAACGACGCACGCAAGGAAGACGCAGGAAGACTTCTTTATAAAATATTTTACCTCTCATCTTTATTTGTAAGTTTCGAAAGGGTTGTTCCAAGTTTGCGTGTGAGAGAGAGCTGGAGACCGAACATTACTGAAATATTTTGACCCCGAAGTTATGGCCGTCAGCGTTGTGTCTTTCTCGTTCTCCATGGTTGCTCAACCGGAGCACTGGCTTTCCTTACTACATCTCGTCTACCACCTCAACTCTACTCGCCTGTCTCCACTGGCTCGTTGAACTCAACTGACCGGAACTCAGATGTGTCACTTCCGCTTTCTTTGAAATGGCCTGTGTGATCGTCATCGAGCGGAAATAACTGTCATCCAGTTCAGAGGTCACTCTCTTCCGGTGCGTCAGTCTATGAGAGAATAATGGGATCTTTTTTTCCTCGTCCCATTTCATCAGCCAATTTCCGCCCAGGCGATTTCCTCTCATAACTGCCACCAGAATGTGTCACCTTCTTCCGGTGCATTACCTGGAATGGCATTTTTGGCCGGGTCAACAGGTCAAAACATAACACAAGTAGTGCATCCATATAGTAGTATCGATACGACCGCTTCCTGGGAGAAACTGCGTTTTATTTCATCGGACGTACTTTCACTTTGGTGTTCCTGTAGAGAATTGTTATTGCTGCTACGGTTTCTTTTGGTAGGCCGTATGCTAGTAGGATTTTTCCATCTTCCCTCTGTGTATGGAATCGAAGGCCTTTGGTAAAGTCAACAAATAGTAATGTCGCCAGTGGGTTTTTTGCCCGTACGCCTTCAAGGATTCTCCGGATGGTCAATATTTGTGAGGTCGTGGATCAATTTCTTCGGAAGCCATTTTGGTTTTTCCTAAGAATGTTGTGGATTTTGGGTTCTATGCAGTTTCGTAGTTGGGCATGGTAGATTTTGGCTGCTATGGATGTAAGTGTTATATCTCGGTAGTTCTTGGCTAATCCGAGGTCACCCTTTTTAGGGAAATAATCAAAATATGATTGACAGATTCTTCTTTAAATTATTATATTATTGAAATGTGATAGCTGCTCCATATTTCTCAGTATTCAGTACTGTAAAATTTTTCCTTGTTTCAGAATAAATAAATAAAAAGTAGGGTCTACCTTCCAAAACAGGAGCGAAGAATAAGCAACAGAAAAGTGGCAAAAAGCAAAAGAAACGTCACGCTATAACATGTCAAGGAAAACCGACAAATTTTATTATTATCTTCAAAATTTGTCATTGCTTTAAATATTAGGAACTTAAATCACTTTTTTTTTGTTACATTTTTCTCGTCTCTAATTTTTTTTCTGTATAGGTATATAAAGGCAGATACTGTTAATTTAGTGTTTAACATGTTCCAGTTAAAACCAATAACACTGGTTTACAAAAATATATTTTTGGTCTGAGGCAAGAATGGGGATAGGTTTTTTTTTGTTAACTTGGGTATGCTGAATTCAAATTTATAAATCACCTCTAGTTTTCTGGCTTTTAAATAGTCTCATTTTAGTATAAACAGAGAATAAATGTGCATATTTTAAGAGTTGCAGCAGCTTAGAAGAGATAAAACAGGATAGATAAAGAACACTGATTGAATCAATATACTTGGATTACACAATTACACAATTCATAGTACCACAGACAGTGAAAAGTGTGTTTTCTTAGAAGATCTGGTGTATTTTGCCTCCGAGATGTCACGCAAGAGCATCCAGCAGAAGTCTCCCATCATGCCAGGGTTCCATTTGCCTTGATAGTGGCTCTCTATCTACGTAATGTCTTGGAGGAATCTTTCTCCATGCTCATCACTCACTGCTCCAAGGTTTGGTGGGATGAAGTTGAGGTGGAAATGGAGAAAATGAATCTTGAGTGACATTTGTCACCCCATATCCTCGGAAGACTTTAGAAACTTCTCAATACAGGCTTGGTAATCTGGTACGCGTGTGTTACTAAGGAAGCCACTACAGACTGACTTGAATGCTTCCCATGCTCTCAGTTCATTTAAGTTAAGAAGCTCCTTAAAATCAGTATCCTTCAGCACTTTTCGGATCTGAGGTCCGACAAAGATGCCCTCTTTGAGCTTAGCAGCACTAAGACCTGGGAACAAAGTAGACAAGTGCAACGCCTTCACGAAATTCTTCATCAAACCAAGCTTGATGTGAAGAGGAGGAAGAAGCACCTTATTCATGTCTACCAGAGGATTCTCCTTGAGGCTGTGTTCGCCAGGAACAAAAGTGCTTCTAGACCCCCAGTTTTTCTGCTTGTAATGCTGGGATACAGCTCGACTATCCTAGAGACAGAGAAAACAACAATACTTTGTAGAGCCCGCCTGCATACCCATAAGAAGACCAATGACCTTATTTGTTCCGATTCCTGAAACTGATGATCCTTACATCTTCCTGGACTAGGTTCCACTGTGACTGCTGTTTTGACAGATACAAATTACGAGCAAGATCATTCAGGTCTTCTTGCGTGATCCAGTGTGGCTCATTGCCACTTGTTTCTGAATATGTAGACTCAATATCTTCCAAAGATATTGACTCGACAGAATCCTCCCTTGAATGCATTTCTTCATCTGATGAGGAAAGAAGATCCTTATTTACTGGAGGTGTGGGTACAGGAAGATCATCTGAATGGGTAACAGGTCTTATAGCAGATGGAAGGTTGGGATATTTGATCTTTTTCCTAGAAAATGCATTGAAACCAGTTATATTAGTTAAACAAAAATAACAATTATCTGCGTGGTTTTGCGGCTCTCTCCAAACCATCGGGACTACAAGGTTGAAAGCTGCTTTCTTACCATTAAACCATGCTGTTAGTCCATTGTAGCAGGGTTTACAACAGATGTGTGGAGCCCAAGACTTTTCCTGATCACCAATTTTACAGTCAAAATAGTGAAAGTAGGCGGTTCTGAGGAGGGAAGTGATGGTTCGACGCTGTGCAGCTGTTGTGAAGTCCCCACACACAGAGCAGAAAGAATTGGCCTTGTTGAGGCATTCTCGACATTTTGACGGGCTTGAAGCCATTGGAGAATCTGAAAATATAACAAAGTAAAATTAAATGTGCATTTGAAAATATAATATTAATATTTAGTAACCCCAAAGATGTGTAACACGATAGTTGAGGGACACCAAACTCCTGTGCCGCCTGCAAGACGACCTCTTCCAATGACTGCCAGAGTGTGGATTGAGACCTGCTTCCTTAACTGTTAAAATCCGTCTTGATATATAACTATATATATATATATATAATGTAATGCTATCACTTACATTTAGTGCATAATAACTAAAAAATAAGCCCTAAAGCTCACAATATTAGAATTAACCCTGAATTCATATACCGTATATGCACAAAATGCACACTATTCATATTTTAAAAAAAACTAGAGGTGATGGGTAAAAACGGATTTCAAATTTGAATTCAGCACCCTCAAATTAGGTAAAAACGGGTATTTTTGTGGTTGCCTTAATTTCTTTGTAAACCAGTGTAATCACTATGAAATTATATGGAAGATCTAAATGTTATAACTCACAGAACTTATAGCTCTTGGACTGAACAATAGCGAAAAAAGAAGAAGAAATAAAAATAGGGATATTGCGGGACTTCAGAACTTGACAAATAAAAAAAAAATCCCTGAATACGTACCACCAGAAACTATGGGAAGCAGCATGGTGTATATGAAGTAAGGTGAATAAATCCAAAGTTCAGATGAGGGTGAGCGTCAGCAAATGCTAGGCGGAAGAACTTCATAGTTTAACGGTCAGGGACAAACAGTTAAGTAAGGAAACTATTGCTACCCATCGATAAGGGTAGCATCTATTGATGAGGGGAAAAAGCCCAACTATGCACTTTTTTTACCGTTTTCTTAAAGTGTATTTGGTCATATCTGTGACAAGTGCACAGATTTTAAACGACCCCTGAGTCTGGTAAAGCTTCAATATACTACTCATGATAAAAATGTGAAATCAAAACATAACACAACATGGGATTCAGAAAACTGTTCTGGGTGTCCTGATCGGCCGGTGCTACCCTGATAGCTAGCATGAGGGATTCGATGACCATCCCGTGAATGTTGGCTGAACTTTTTTCTTGTACACGAACAATGACCAAAGTAACCACACAACCAGAGAACCAACACAGATGGACTAGGGAAGATAAGAAACTTGTACTTGACTGTTATTTTAGAAGCAACCCAACACAAAGAAAAAAGAGGGTATGGGAGAAAATTGATAGAAATCTGGGAAAAACGCACTATCATTCAGATAGCAAGCCAAAACACGCTGACCAAGTTAAGACCATAATAAAGAAAGGTTGGTTTTCTGACTGAAATATTAGAAAAACATGAAAAAATAAATAGTTCCCTATTTGCCTATCAAGGCAACAAGACCCTAATACAATAATTGGCTCAACAAATACTGAAATACTGAAAAACAAGAATACGTTAGTCGAAATGAAGCACAAAGTAGTATTAATTGAAACAGCACACACCCAAACCGCACAGATTAAAGACTAACACATAAAAGAAAAAAAAATGAGCATAGATTATAAAGAGAAAATGAGTATAGAGTATAGAGGATGAAGAGAAATATGTTTGAAAAGAAGACTATAAATACCATCGCGAAGAAACCAACATAGGTAAATAGTTAAAGCAAAACTAAAAAAAATAAACGAATTGTTGCCACTTATCTCAACGAACAACATCACGGAATTAAATGAAGTAATCTATGTAGGTGCAAAATAAATCTGTGATAAAATCGGTACTCCCTAAAGAACACGAACAGAAACTTAAAACCTGGAGAGGAAATTCGACTGAAAGTGCAAACAAGAAAACTACATCAAGAAACAAGAATGACAAGACAGAGGTCGGGCGCTGGAACGTGTTGAGACGAAAAGAAAGAAAAACTAAAACAACAATTAAAACAAACAATACAACTCAAGGAAATAAACCAGAAGGTACAAAGAAACAAAGCTATTTTGGTGAAACATGGAAACGAAGAGAAAAGAAAAACCGAATGGATAAGCGGCATAAGAAAAGAGTTGTAAGGACTCATAAAAGGGACTAAGGCGAAAATACGCCCCTATTCACTCTGAGCAACTCTCAAAAAGTACCGAATTGGAAAACTCCAGGATTTGATGGCATATATAGATACTGGTTTAAAGATTTACTTCTACCCATGACAGACTGGCTATTGAAATGAATAGATGCTAACAAGAAATAGATATACCTGAACCGATGACTAAAGGAAAAGACCCCAAAAAGGAAACAGTCCCAATAACAACAGACATAGTGTGCATACCCATGATGTGGAAAATGCGAACGGTGCAAAAAATAGAGGAGATTACCGATTCGCTTATAGGCCGCGGACTCTTCCCCGAGGAACTCAAAGGATGCCGCAAGAGGACCAGAGGACCAGGAGAGCTACTATACATCAGGACATCCTTAAGGAGAGGAAAATAAAACGAAAACATCTAAATATGGCGTGGATTGACAACAAAAAAGCATATGATATGGTCCCGTAAAGTATACAAGATATCCAGCGAAGTAGTAAATTCTTTGAGAATTCCAAAGAAAACTGGAGAGAGGAGGTGAGAACCAGAGGAAAAGAAAATTGCTTTGGTGAAAATACACTGAGGAATCTTTTAGGGAGATGCACTGTCTCCATTACTATTTGTAATTGGGATGATGCTACTGACTCACATACATAGGAAATGATAGATGAATATAAACTTGATATATCAGAAGAAAAACAACCACCTAAGGTACATGGACGACACCATACTGTTTGCCAAAAAAAAAAAAAGAATTAGAAACCCTAATACTGGAAGTCTGAATATACAGTGACGATATAGGGATGGAATTTGACATAGAAAATGTGCTATGCTAATAATGACTCGCGGAAAACGACAAATAACGGAAGGAATAGAACTACTAAATCAACAAAAAATCCAAACGTTCGGAAAAAATAGAACTTACAAATACTTGGAGATATTGGAAACGGACACCATCAAACAAGCGGAAATGAAAGAAAAATTAAAAGGAATACCTCAGGAGAACGAGAAAACTTCTGGAAACCAAACATAGCTGAAATCTCATCAAAGGGATAAATACCTGGGTTGTTCCGATAGTAAGATACACGAGATCATTCTTAAAGGGGACTAGAGAAAAACTTCAACAACTGAACCTGAGAACAAGAAAACTAATGACCACGCAAAAGCCCTTACATTCCAGAGATGACGCGGGCAGAGTGCATATGTCAAGAAAAGAATGTGGAAGAGGACTTGCCAACATTTAAGATGGTGTCTATTTATCAATACGAAGACTCGAAGATTGTCCAAAAAAGAGTAAAGAAAGACTAATTACTGCGACCAGAAAGAATACAGACAACACAAGCATCAACAGAAGAAAATATTTGGAAAACAAAAATGGGAAGAAAAACCGCTGTATGGATATTTCAAGCGAAAAACTAACGATATCTCACACGAGAAGACTTGAACATAGCTAAGAAATGAAAACCTTTAAATAGAAACTGAATCTCTTCTGAAAGCGGCAAAGAATGTCATAAGCAACGTATATGTTAAAGCAAAAATAGATAAAACAAAACAAAAAAGTAAATGTAGCTTATATAATAAACGAATGCAGTAAATTAGCGCAAAAACAGTATAAGACTAGATGTTGTATAGCCACATACATATACATATACAAAACATAGCAGAAACATAGTCAACTATCATGACGAACTTCAATGAACGAACGAGCACACTTCTGTATAAAAATATATCTCTCACACTTTATTCTCGAAAGGGTTGATGTTGGTTATGTGTGAGAGGTAAGTTGGAGGCGGGGACAGACTGCTACATATTGACCCAAAGTTCTTCTGACCATAGCAGCACTTCTTCCTCATTCTGGCTGGGCTGCTCAACCGTGGGTCACTGAGGGCCCAAGCCCTGCCTGAGCTGGTTGTCACTTCGCTGGAATCCTATCTCCGACTGACTGGAACTTGAACTCACTGACTCAAGCCGTCTGTGGCACTTGGTTATATAATTGTCTGACATCCACCTGCTTCCTGTGGGCGTACACATCTGCCACCATCACCGAATTCAACCACGTCCACAGGTCAAGGTGCTATTCCGATATCTTGGACCGGATGCACCTGTTTCGCTGTTCTTCCGCTTATTTACACAGGTGCATCTCTTGATTGACGGCTTGGTTGATGGTCAATATGTTACATAGACACGATTTGGTAGGAAAGGTAATCCACTGGAAATTGTGCCAGACTTTTTAATTTGACCATAAAAACAACTGGTATAAGCCAGCCCGGAATCCGTCC
Organism: Sepioteuthis lessoniana; assembly: GCA_963585895.1. Classification (NCBI taxonomy): domain Eukaryota; kingdom Metazoa; phylum Mollusca; class Cephalopoda; order Myopsida; family Loliginidae; genus Sepioteuthis; species Sepioteuthis lessoniana. The sequence continues at coordinate 33,666,619 of OY757938.1, forward strand.
AGGAGAATGAAACTCACAAACGTTTCTGGAATTTTGAGGTACAAACGGATCCCCTAATATCGACCAGATGACTAGAACTAGTTGTGGTACTATAGCTTCACGACACCTAGTTGGCCGCTGGACTCGTGATTACCACATGTGTCGACTGGTCTTTCTCTGTTTCTTTCCACGCCCATGTTGCTTACAGATCCGAGGAAAGAGAAGATGGATGTGGTCCAGTCGATGAAGGTTGGAATTCGTGTTGGAGAGAAAAGTTGCCAAGCAAATTTAGAAAAATGACGAAAAAAAGGTGTTTGTTATAACCAGTAACAAACGTTTATTTACACAGTTGTTTAAATAATTTTTCATCAAACACCGCGAACTGGGGGTGAAAGTAGTTGACCGGCGGAGTTTTAACTGCAATTTGGCAGTGTCAAAATGGCGAATGCAATGGCAACGGATTTGGTTTTTTAAGCGGCGAATTCCTGAACCAACTCAATTTTTTTGCTTTGGGTGTCCTCTATTTATGGGCCCGAATCCCGAATAATCAGTTTCTGATTGGTCAGCCAATGGGGGCTGCCGACCAATGGCTATCATCGTAACAATTCCCCCGGTTTGCTCCTGATTGGTTTAGACAATCGGCCAATCAGCCACAGTCATCGGGAGGGGCTACAAAGAACAGTCATGTGGTTGGTTGACCAATGATTTAGTGATTCAAGGCCTTGTGCCAAACTTGGTGACACCAACCCAAATTGTCCGTTATTTTAAAAATACATTTTTTTGTTTATGCTTTGAAATCCGATGGCTCTTTTGACAGCTCTTTGCAGGTGTGCGGATGTTTATTTTTTGGGGGACAGATTTATAGGTCAACAAGTTTTGATCGGATCTCAAACTTTTTTGTACTTAATCTCTTGGTATTCATTTTATACACGATTCTCAAAAAATACTTGGACACCTAAAATGAATTTATTTTTAATAAAATACTTATTATCATGATTTAATAAAATTAATTAATTTCATTTAATTAATTTCGCCAGCCAACTCCTTAACACTTAAATGAAAGTGTCATATAGTGATAATCAACAAAAAACAAGATATCATGCCGAATAATGCACTTTGCCGTCCCGGCACACAACAGAGAAATAAAAAAAGCCAAATATCTAGAGATAAGTATGTAGACCTTGCTAGAGAACTAAAAAATCCCGGAACATGAAGGGGAAAGGTGATACAAATTGTGGCTGGTGTACTTGGAATAATTCCCAAAGAAAGGACTAGAAAACTTGGAAATAAGAGGACAAGTGGAGACCATCCAAACTACAACATTATTAAGATCGGCCAGAATACTTAGAAGATCCCTGGAGACTTGAGAAGAATTGCTGCCATTGAAACTCCAGTGCGAAACTACCAGGTAACGCTGTGTGACAAACTCTCAAAGGAGTAAAATAATAATAATAATAATAATAATCCCGGCCAGAAGACAAGACACAGAGATAATCAACAAAAAAAAAAAAAACGAGAACCTGACGAATAGTGGACTTTGCAGTCAATGCGGACCACAAAGTGAAAATCAAAGAAAATGGAAAGAGGGACGAGTTCTTGGACCTTGCCAGAAAACTAAAATAGTTATGGAACATGGAGGTGAAGGAGATACTAATTGTAATTGGTGTGTTCAGAACGGTTTCCAAATGCTTGGGAGAGGTGGAAATCGGAGGACGTGCCGTGACTATCCAAACTACAGTATTACTAAGATCAGCCTGAATACTACGAAGTGTCCTGGAGACTTGAGGAGAATTTTTGTCTCTTAGACTCCAGTGAAAGACCATCAGCAAACGCTGTTGTGAAAAAGTCACAAGGAATATATTAATAATTGAATGATAAAGATAGATAACACTCTTGACTAATTTGCATTAAATTTGTGGTTTTGAGTCATGGAGCAATCATGACTGACCTATTGATTCATTAAAAAGCGATATTAAATTGAACTTTAGACACACATACACACACACACACACACACACACACATATATATATATATATATATATATATACGATAATCATTAAATTAGTTTCCAGACTTTTTGTATGGGCACTTTTATTGATAGTACACACATGAAACTCTAGTCCGCTTCGAAGTAATCTCCTCCGGTTGTAATGAACTTGTTGTACCGTTCAACGACTTCTGAAAGGTCTCATGGAAGTCCTCTTGCTTGAGCGTGTCAATGACCTTCGTCACAGTCTCTTTCATCTCCCAATTGTCTCATAACGACCGCTTCTGAGCTTAGGGAATAACCAAAAGTCACAGGGAGCAAGGTCTCGACTATTGGGAGGGGGAGGAACTGTCTTGATGCCCATCTTGGTCAAATAGTCTGTGACAAGGAATTGTAGACAAGTGCATTGTCCTGGTGGAAATGCCACTGACCCTATTTGAAGAGTGCTGGCCTCCTCCGACGGAATCTCTTGCTGAACTCCCTTAAAACCTCAACATAATAACCCTAACCCTAACCCTTTGGCCAATCAACTCTGGTATATTGACTTTCTTACTCCTCCCATACCACTCATCCTCCCTCACAGACTCCCTGCCGTCCTTGAATCTCTTATGCAACTCAAAAACTGATGTTCGATTCATGCAATGTAGTCCAAAAGCAGTCTGAAGCATTTCATACGTTTCTCTGGCATTTTTTTCAAGTTTAAAACAGAATTTTATTGCATGTCGTTCTTCTATAGTGTCCTCACGTCCAGATTGCATTTTTGAAATTCACCAGCAGTGACAATCAGGCTTTAGTAGGTTTGTATTCCAATTCCTGCTGTAGCTGTTCATTTAAACCTGAACTCATAAAAATTACCCAGTCTTCTCGTAAGATGTATAGCAATAACATAGTGAATTTTCAAGAGTCTACGACAATTCTAAATGCCTGTACAAAAAAGTCTGGAAACTTATTGAACACATCATATATATATATATATATATATATATATATATATATATATATATATATAACTCGTGAACCGAGTGTATTCTGTTTTTTACAGCTGCTCATAATGATATTGATGTTACTTGTTGAAGGAATCTAATTAAGATTTCTGCACGAGCAAATATCTCCTAAAATTAATAAATTTGAATGTAAATTGCTTTCAGGTTAGTGCACTATAAATATTAGTCTCAAATGAAAACCTGCAATGATCTGCTATTTTGTACTGAGTTACCAAGTTGCGTTGTCATATCGTCGTAGAAAAGAAAATGATATCGAATTTTTTCAATATTCTAAAATATTTTATTGCTTTCACCGGTCAATTCGCGAAACTGCGTTTAATTGCACAATTCTAAGCCAGAGAAGAACGTATCCCTCCCCATTCCCATGATATTTTGGTTTCCGTACTGTCGGCTCAGTGAATCTGACCTCCCTACAAATCAGCTGTTCTCAATTTAACTTACTCTGTACATGATGACATCGAAGTTATTTACTGTTCCCAAACTAAAACAAATGATGACACAGGCAATCTATCTATCTATCTATCTATCTATCTATCTATCTACTTTTTAGTCCTTTCATCTATCGTTGTCGCCTTCTCTTTATTGTTATCTCTCTCTCGCTTTCTCTCTCTCTCTCTCTCTCTATATATATATATATATGTGTGTGTGTGCTTGTATGTGTGTATGTGTGTATGCATACACCTTCCTATATATTTCAATCTGCTTATATCTGTTTATTTATATCATGCCTTTCATATATATATATATATATATATATATATATACTACACCTTTGATACATACAAAATCCTACTACAGATGTACAAGATAAGATTCAAAGTAATAAAAATGAATATATTTATCATGCTATAATCCTTTCTAACAACTTTTCAAGTGTCATTTGATTACATGGTTAAGATTAACTGCTCATTTCGTAGAATAATTTCCCTGATAGCCGTCAGGAGATGATACAATTAGATGCAATCAATGACACAGTCGTGTTGTTAAAGGAAGGCATGAACATACTTGTCAATTTTTCACTGCATTCAGCAGGTTCTAGACGTGTTTTCGACCCTCTGCGATTTTTAGAAGACTATTAAGCACAATAATAGTACCGTTTGACGCTGTTAGCTTATGACAAATTCTTGACATAAACAAGAACAACTGAAAGAGTTACTAATCATCACCCATACATTTACCTTCATATATCTTCTCTTTTTTGTATCTTCATTACTGTGGATATGTATCAGTAAAATTTATTAATTCTAAAGAATTTTGTCCTAATCATCATCGTGGATCTCCCTGAACATCTCTCGCCACCCGTCTCCATCGTCCATTGCTCCTGGGAGGTCTTCCGGGCTACATTCTGTATCGGCACAGAGCTGTGGTATATAGGCTCTAGCAGTTCTTCCAACATTTTCGCGTCCATATGAAAGGGTCCACTAGAGTATACCCTTTATAAGTTCTTCCTTACTTCTAAAGCAGTGCCCCGCATGTCTGGTTCATCTAACTTGGATAGTTTGCGTGATGGGTGGTAGGAGGCCGCACAGCTGCTGTTTTGAGGAGTGTTGCCTCCAAGAATTGTTCAATATTGCTCGCAGCATTCTTGTTTAATTGCCATTAAGATTTTCCTCCATACATTTAGTTACCTTCCACGCAGTGCATCCATATAACAGTATTGATACGATCGCTGCTTGGAAAAAACAGCGTTTTATTTTATAGGTCTGGTCTAACTTCCATATGACCGATAGTGTTGATGCTATTCTCGGTTGATGAGACGCTGCTTCCGAAGTAGGGGAATGTTTTCACTAATTTCAGAGGACCAGCTTTTATTGTGGAGAACTCGTTTCTTTGATTAAAGTACATATATTCTATCTTGTCTGCGTTGACATGGAGGCATATGTCACCTGCAGCTTGTTCCAGACTACGTAGCAGGGATTCGGCTAAGGCAGATGTATTTGCTATAAGCGCTATGACATCGGCGTAGTCTGCGTCAGTAATAGTTTGTGCGAGTTATCTTCTGCTTCTTTCCTTTGCCAGCTTGAAACCGTTTCCTTTCATTAAATCTATAGACGTTCTAAGCACTTAGTCTAAGCACATAATAAACAAGTATGGGTCTAATGTGTCTCCTTATAGCACACCCGCTACAATGTCGAAGTATTCTCTGTTTCCATCTGGTGAGTGGACTTTTACTTTCGTGTTTTTATATAGCATCATTATGGCTGTGACAGTTTCTTTGGGGAGGTTATAGGCAAGAAGTTTTTGCTCCATCTTTCCTCTGTGTATAGAGTCAAATGCCCCTTAGAAATCGATAAATAATATTGTTGCCACGAGTTTTTTTGCACAAACACCTTCCATGATTTGACCGATAGTCAAAATTTGTAATGTTGTGGATCGATTTCTCCGAAAGTCATTTTGGTTTCTCCTAAGTATTTTCTCAGTTCTAGGTTCTATGTGGTTGCGTAGAGGAGCATTGTAGATCTTGGCCGCTATGGATGTAAGAGTTATACCTCGGTAGTTCTTGGCTATTTCAAAGTTACCCTTCTTAAGGACAGGGAGGACGCATTCTTTGTCCATCAGTCTATTGTGTTCTGCTTATACACGGCGTTACAGTATCGGAGCAGTATGTCGTCCAATTCTCTTGTCTACCATACTTCTGGGGGTATTTCATCTAGGCCTGCTGCTTTTCTATTTTTAATTTTTCTTAGTACAGAGATGAGTTTTTCTTGTGTAAACTGTCCTAGTTTGATGTCTCGTTGATTACTAATAATTTTTGTGATTGATTTATCAGTAACTTTTTGAGGGTTTGAGAGTAAGTTCTCGAAATATTGTTTACACATGTGTATTCGCTCTTCTTGTCTGGCAGCTTTCAGTTTAGCTATCGCAGAGCTCTTCCTTCTGCTCACTTCATTTACCGTCTGCGATACTATCCTAGATTGTATATCTTCAACCGAGCTTCTAATCTTACTGATCGGATTTTGAATGTATACTGTTTGTTCATTTATGTATACGTTAGTTATTGATATTGGTTGTGTTCCTCCCATTGAGTAGGGAAACGATTTTTACGTCTGCAGGCTTTTTTCTAACTGCTAATGTCTTCCATTTGACTATAGGTTTAGCTCTTTGTTTAGTTTGTATGCATTCTGCTACCGCTTCTTAGTGGGTATTGACGGAGTTCTAATATTCTTCAATCGGAGTTGGTGTTTCTTATATCTGCTGTTTCTTAGTGTTGTTAAACAGGGACCAGTCATAGTGTACGATTGTGGTTGTTCAAGGGTATTCCTTCATTGACTCAGTCGTATCTTTGGCGTGATAATTCGGTGATCGGAGGGCTCACCATCAAAAGAGGAGTATGGATCGCAATTCAATGCGCCATTATTCCATTTCTTATTCATGAGGTTGTCTATCTGTGCTTTACCGTTATTTGTGTAGGTGTAGCTCCATTGTGCTCCCTTATTTTCTAGCTTGAAATTGTTAGATGTTCCTCATTTCTGTGCGTCAAGTTGTGTAAACTGAATTTGCTGTTTACTATATTACTTATTTGGGCATGTCTCCACCGATGATGGGAACGCTGTGTTTTGTGATGCAACGAACAAGGTAAAATAACTCGAAGAGGTCCGTTTTTTCACTTATGGTATTGTTGTGGCCGGAGTTGATTGTTGTGCTGGGGTTGCCATTAAACAACCATCATTCCTAAATGATATACAGTATCTAAATGTACGTGCTGGAGTTTTAACTTATATGACCGTAACAATTCTCGGCAGCAAAGGTTTATCTCGATGTTTGAAACACGGTTTTCTGGTGATGGAACAGACACGCAACTATAATTGGTTTCCAGGTACAATTCTGCCTGAGAGTTCGTACAGTAAAACTATTAAGCTACTTACTGCGACTGCGATTGTGACTGCTGCTGCTGCTGCTGCTGGTGCATACACCTCGAGCGGCCATCCTCTACCAACTGACCCTATTTAACTCTTTTCGTCTAGCACTCACAGAACCACACTCAATGAACCATAGCGAATCTTATCTGGTAACAACTGACATACTTAATATCTGCTTTAACTGGAACAGATAGAGTAATGGTTATTGCTGTAGGAAATGGAATCGGAGTCTCAGTGTTCAAATCCTGGACGATGTTGTTTGCGTTTCACTCCGCGCCTTGAGAAAGGTATCAGTCTATCTGTTATTCTAGCTATGAGTAATTAATAGGCGCAAACTTGATTCTTTAGCCTAGCAACCTATCTGGGAGACGGAAAACTCTGAATTCAAACCAACTTTACTACACTTAAAGATTGATCTTGTTTTACGCCCTGTACGCGGTGGAGGGGTTGAGTAAATTCATAACGTTGGTAACGAGATTTACATTGCAGATGTAACCGCATTTACTCGGTGGGTGATCCGTTTTATCAGTAGCAACAACGATGTGTGTGCAAGTGACGTAAACTGTTAACCACGAAATGACTACTGCCTCGATTAACTCATTAATGCGAATTTTGTCAATCAAAAATGGGCAACAGGAATATTTTCCGACAATGATGCAGTTAACATTTCAGAAGAAAGTCTTTTCTAGTGCTGTCAAATTTTCAGAACCTTTGTTTATCGCTGACAAAAATGCGAAGTTAATTGTGGTGAATTCAAACATCTGTATTCCACTTAAAAACTGATCCTGTGTCGCATCCTGCTCGCGACCGAAGGGTTGGGTAAATACATATCATTGTTGACATGTCATACTAAAAGCACCGGTTACCGTTAAATGACCGAAGTTAAGCAACGATGATCCTGTTTAATCCTGAGATTGGTGACCAGTGACAGAGGGGCTGGATAAATAGATACTAATTATTTTCGTACTAAATCAACATTATCAACACTAGCTCCCTAATCACGATAAATGGAGACATTCCAAGGTTTCTCCTAAGTACTGCAGCCTATTTTTCTAGCGTGCTGCTGACTCACCTTTTACCTCAGCTTAATTAATTGATAATTATATACTTCTTCTATACCGCATACATCTATCTAAATAGTCAGATGCTTGGATGGAGTCACGCGCTGATTAACAATCTGTTTTACCTTGTGGAAAAATCTATCAGCGTCGACATCATCAACCGGAAGCATCTCTGATGATTCAAAATCTAATTTTCACTTCAAGTGGACCAATCCGATTTTATCAATAGACTTTCTAAAAATAGCACAAACCCTCCTCAGCCCAACACACCAGTTCAAATTTGGTTTCGGGGAGATGGTGAGAGTAAAAGGAAGATAAGATAGATAGATAGATAGATAGATAGAGGTGGTGGAGTAAAAAGAGTGAACTGTCTTGGAAACAGAACATAAGAGAGACATAAAAAAAGAAAAGAAAAAAGAGTTTGAGAAAGAAAATATCTAAAAAATGTAAAATTAAGGAATTAGGCGAAGACTACACGGATTTTTGTAGATTACAAAATCGCCTAAACTAGACAAGATTGCCGCATTATCAACACCTGATTTTGTGTCAATATTTATTTTGCTTTATTTTATTTGTACTACATTGCTATCGAGGCTATTATTTTCTGGACTATATCATCTGGTTTCCGTCTAAAAAATTAGTTATTAATTATTGATAGTTCGAGATAACTGCTAAATTTGGAACGGCTTTTGCGCAAGTGTATTTATCAGGTCTGAGGGTAGATAACAATTTGAAGGGTGAACAAACCCAAATTCAAATATGAAGTATTTTAGGATATATATATATATATATATATAGAGAGAGAGAGAGAGAAAGAGAGAGAAAGAGAGACAGAGACAGAGAGAAAGAGGGAGAGTAAGAGAAAAATAGAGAAGGATAGTGTAAACATAAAATCAACGGCGCTTGTTGAACTGGATTGTTCTGATGATCTCATTGGCGAGAAACACATTCACCAAGTTCCGCTAACTTGGATCTACATAGGCTCTAACACCGTTGTTGAGCATTCTTTCCTTACAAAAAGAGGAAACTGTATTATAAATAGAGAGAGAGAGAGAGAGAGAGAGAGAGAGAGAGAGAGAGAGAGATATGGGGATTCAATATGCTATTTTAACTTTTAGATTTGTTCCTGATTTATTTTCATCTCTTTGGCCTTATCAGATTCAGATTCGGATTTAAAAGAACTTCTACAGAGATTATAATTCTAAACACACGCACACACACACACACACACACACACGCACGCACACACACACACACACACACACACACACACACATATATATATATATATATATAGAGAGAGAGAGAGGGAGAGCGGGTGAGATGGAGCAGTGACTTCTTAAACAAGTTTGAATACATATGAAGCACATTTATAAAGTTTCATGATTGACATGGTAACGAAGCAGGAAAAGAGTAAAAAAATGAGACGTTAATTCTCTTCAACACAAATTCCAGCCCGTTTTACATGGTTCGAAACACCTATGAAACATCTTTTCTGATATGATGGAATGCTGCGGTGTTGTACTTCTGTTAATGTCCACTGCATTCCCAATTCTTCTACCCTTGAGATGAATTTTCAGTTTAGAAAATAAGAAAAAATATCATGTCGGTTAGTCTAGTGAATATGGAGTGTTCTGTGCATATACAAATCTAAATAAAACGGGTGTTTAAATGTATCGTGACTAGTTTAAGTTTTCTTCAATTTTGATACAAAAAGTAGTTGAGACGTCTACATGTTTTTCCTTTTATGCAGTTTGCTCAGCTGTGCTAATGCTTTCATTTGAATTTTAAATTTAAATAAACTGAAAAAGTTCAACATTTTAATTTTGGTATTTCTTATCACACCTATTGACCTTGACGTATGAATTAAAGATCCAAACCATTAGAATACAAAAATAAACCATTTATTGAGTTGGAGGCTCGTGTAAAACCAGGCATACTTTTGAGATTAGCTTGTATCGAAAGAATAGTGAAATGTTATACTACAGTTATTTCAGGCTTGTAAATATGAATCTCGGTGCTTATATATATATATATATATATATATATATATATATAGGTGTGTGTGTGTGTGTGTGTGTGTGTGTGTGTGTGTGTGCAATCATTATTGAAAATGTTTGAATAAATTTGCAAACAATTGTTACAAGGTTTCACTGTGTACGTAGCGATCCTCAGGAGATTATTTACCATCACATGTGGATCACTACCGATAGCCATAAAGATCAAACTTAATCATAGATTTATTTGAAAAATTCTTGAGTTTATCTCTCTTTCTTTCATTCTTGTTTCAGGATTTAAATATATGTCACGTAAGACTTTATAAAGAAAATATATCATTACAGTCATATCTCGTTCGCTGCACGTGTTTTTTCTTTTTTCTATTGGTCCTTGGTGATGTAATTATAACCAGCTTGGATTATTTTTGCGCTTACAAAGATTCCGACAAAAGATATTGAGTTATGAAATCAAATCATAGTGTCACATTTCCCGACGATAAAATGGAAACATCGTTACCTCCTCCCCCCTCCCAAAAAAAAGAAATCAATTTTCCGTTGTCTCGAAATATACGATCAAAAGAGAGATCCTTTGATTTTTCTATCTGATGTCAATAGCATGAAATGTCTCTGGAGTCGGTTGAGGGTTGGTACTGATGAGTTAAGGTCAGAACAAGACCAGTTTGTGTTAAAATGTTACGAGAAGATTATATTAGACCGCCAACACTGCCAGCGGGGCTTACGATACACTGACTATTATACCTGCAGAAGAGTAATCCCTCCACTCAGAAGTTATTTAGAGGGTATGACACTAAACTGAATCCAGTGATCAGACTCCAGTTCAAGAGCACGAGGGATGGGTGAGGATCACCCCTTTGTTGCTGTTAATGTCAAATCAACTCTAATTCGTAATATTAACACTTACTAGGTTTCCATCCGCATGAAAATTATTAGTATTAGGTAACAATACTTGAAACCATTTTGCTGTGTGCTAATTATCGATATCAAGAATGGTTATTTGTCAGTTTCTGTGCTTGTTTTTATTACTTCAGCAATTCGTTGGCTGACAAAGATATTATACTACCTTAGTTTTCAAAAGTATGAAATTCACAAGAGGAATAATATTTATTGCTTTTGAAAATTTCGGAATTACGCTTGGTAAATGGCTACTATAATTAGATATTAAAACAGGAAAAATATTTCCTGCCAAAATAAATAAAATGATAAAAATCTCGGAGAAATATACACTGACAATTTTTTGCAGCAGACAATAACAACATCCACTAAGTCAGTTTGGTTAATAATCAAAAAGTCTTTAAAGCATTTCTATGGAACGAGAGTCCATAGAAAAATATAGCAAAATGAAAATCCATATACATAAAAAAATAAAAATCTGCAAAAATACTTCTTTTGATATGTTATATTTATGTCATATTCATTTATTTATTCAAATGTTTTACATTTAAATTAACGATTGTATACTGGAAGATATTAAAGAATTGTTAATTTGACAAATATATTTTTAAAATAAATTCGCATCAATATGCTTCCTTTTTTACTGATAATATTCCCATTAAAAAGCAAAAAATGCTTTAAAAAGATCAAGATTTGCTTCAATTCTTCTGATTTCAAAGTTCCGAAACTAAGATTTCTCTTTAAAATCATTCAATTTTTGAAAAGGTAAAGAAAACCTATTCATCCAATTTTTCTGTAAGTGCATGTGTGTGTGTTAATTTCCCCTTTTAGATAAACTTATAATCTTACACATCTTACATTAAAAGTTTAAAGAATGATTGATTGATACATGAAAATTTTGAATGGAAATTTATAGGAGAATAAACCTTGCCCTTTTTACCTAATTATAGAAAATTTTATTAAAATACACTATTTTTTGTAAACTTGTCGGAACAAGTGTGCGCTTTTCTTTATTCCCAACTCATGAATATATATGACGGATTTGACATCTGCACAGATTTTTACATTCATGTACTATTGATATTTTTGTCATAGATATGAAAAATGTGGAGCCTTAGATCCGTTATGAAGATCGGCAAAGTAATTTTTGACAGTGATTCCGTTGTCTCTGCTTCAATATATTGGATACCAGTTGATGTTTGAATTAATTTCTTTATGAAAAAATTTCGGAAACTTCTTCAAGCAACCATAGTCTCTGATCCTAGTTACAAAGGGTTTGAATACATTGAGAGGGCCATGCTTCACATACTTTGTCACCATGTCATATAACTCAGGATAATCATTCTTGCCTTGAACTTTGGCTGAAATAAGTACATTAACTTCTTCATCGTTTCGGATCTTCGAATCAGAATCAAGTAGGATTGAAATGTGAGAAGGAGCCGGGCTCCTCTTTTTGAAATTCTATCTGATAAATTCGTTTAAGGATGCCTTTTTTAAAATATATTTTTCTAAAGAGATTATAGTTTAAAACGGAAAAGCCTTCCGCTGGTGTTGAGTTTGACCGTAGCTATCTCTCCTAAACTTAACAGGGACGTAACAACAAATTAAGCCCTGCAAAACACGATATGTTTGTGTCTTGTCCAACGCGTTGCCAACGCACGCACGCACGCACGCACATACGTGTGTGTATTTCTTTGAGTGAATGTGTCAGTGTTTGGGTACCTTTATGACAGTGTGCATGTTTCTGTGTATGAGTATGTATTTGTTAGTGTGCGCGTCTATGTATGTATTTGTCTAGGCTTGTTTCTCTGTGTGTATGTATATATCAGTTTGTGGGTGTTTCTGTGTAAGTGTGCGTCTGTCTTTGTGTGTTTTTGAGCGTGTGTTTGAGTGTGACTTGTGTGTATATTTGCGTTTTCGTACGCGTAATTCTCTGTGCGTTTGTATTTGTGCGTGTGAGTTTGTATTCGTGCGTTTGGGTGTCTACATCTGTGTGTTTATGTATGCATGTGTGTTTGTGTTTGTACTAATTAACTAATTTTGCATCGCGGAAGGTGACATGACCTTATGAAATGATTTCTCATAGGGACCTCAATATCCCGATTCTAATACAGCATTATTATGAATTATTTCCATCATCCTCATCATCATCGGTATCATGTGTTGATTCATCATCGAAGGTGAGGTTCTCGTGGTCACCTTTGGCGGCAAAGAAAGCAATAGATGTGGTCATAATCGTCAGTGAAAGAAAAAGCAAACCCATAATCGACAAGTGATATTCAACTCTTATTGTCGTTTACATTGTTGTGGTCCCGGAAAGGGTCCCTAATGAAAACGCAAACACGGATATTAGATAACAGATTATATTACACAAGAAAGAGTTACATAGAAAAGGTAAGAAGTCTCGTACTGTTCGGATAACACCGATATTGATCAGCCTTCTGGCAGCGAAATCGCTAGTACTAATAACTGTGAGAAGAGTCCATTATGGTGATATGGGTAAGGCTCCCACAACACCCTCCCCCATGCCTTTTGCTTCGTAAAAGTGCTGTTAATATTTTTTTTCTTTTTGGGTCGATCATCAACGGGTCGGTTAATTTCCTTTTCTTCTGCATCTGATAACCACAAGCCATTTAGTGTAACTATCCATTAAAATTAGGTAGTAGAAATCTTCCAGGGGACCCGCAAAATCAACATGTATCCTCGACCAAGGTTGTTCTTTATTTGACCTAGGTTTGAAAGTAGTGGGGGTGCTTTTAGCACTAAGGCACAGCCTTTACATTTTTCGATCATATCCGTAATGTCGTTATCCATCTTCGGCCAATAAACATTGCTTCTCATGAGACTCTTCATTCTATTTATTCCCGGGTGTCCCGTGTGGAAATCTCTTAAAATCCTGTTTTGCAATTTCTTTGGTATTACGACCCTTTCACTTTATAGGAGGACGTTGTCACAAAGTGAAAATACTTTTGGTACTTATTCGTTTTTTGCTGTGATTTTCTGTTTAATATTGGTAATAAAGTCGTCGTTCATTGCTTCGCTTTTTATCTCGAGTAGCGACAGACAGTTGTTTGATGGTGTTGGCTATCATGTCTTTAATTTCACAGTCTGTTCGTAAGGCTGCTATTATTGTGTCCTCGAAGGGTTCACTGTACTTCGGTACCAACCTTGATTGTCCATCTACGTGGCTAATTTGTTTTGACGGGAGGTATTCGATTTTAAAATTGTAGTAGCCTATTGGCAGTATAAATTGGTAGACCCTTTTTTGATCCGAAAATGGTTATTAGGGGCTTGTGGTCTGTTAGTAGAGTAAAGAATCTGCCATGCAAATATCGGTGAAATTTTGTCATTGCAAATATTATTTCCAAGGCCTCCTTTTCAATTTGGGAATAATGATTTTCGGTCGGAAAAAGGGTTCTAGATTCGTGGGCTATTGACTTTTGTCACATCGGGCATTTTATGTAGGATACACGCACCAACCCCATATGAGCTGGCATCGCTTGCGACAATAATCTCCAGTTTTGGGTCTTAGTGCGAGAGAAAAAGATCAGATGTTAATGCCTTTTTAATTTGGCCAAATGCTGTTTGACATTCAGGCGTCCATCTCCACTTGTTATCTTTTCTTAGTAGTTCGTTTGGCGGGGCGTGGATATCGTGCAAATTTTTTTATGAAACTTTGGTAGTAGTTTGCAAGTCCAAGGAAGCTCTGTAATGTCGTAACATTATCAGGGGCGGGCATATCCTTGGTAGCTATAGCCTTTTCGGGGTCGGGACGTCCCCACTCTTTGTCAATGATATGTCCCAGATATTTGATTTTGTTCGTGCAGAAATCGCATTTTGCTTTCTTTACCTTGAGCCCAAATTCTGTATTTGTGCAAAAACCTTGTTTAGATGTTCTCTGTGTAGCTCCTTCGTTTTACTACTAATTACAATATCATCAAGATAAGCGAAAATGAAGTCAAAGCTGCCTAGCATGGTGTCCATCACTTGTTGGAAGGTAGCCGGTGCGACTTTTATTCCAAAAACTAGTCTGTCAAATTTGTACAGCCCTCTCTGTGTGTTATTACAGAGTAGTTTAGAGATATTTTCTTCTACTGGAATCTGGAGGTAGACTTCGCTTAAGTCAATTTTTGAAAAGACTTTTCCTCCATTTAATTTATTAAAAACCTCTTCTTGGCTGAGGAGTGGATAGTTGTAATCCTTGAGTGCTGCGTTCAATCCTGTAGAAAGATCTGCGCATACCCGGATTTCCTTAGATTTTTTTTCTTATATGTACCGTTGGAGCTGCCAATTAGCTGAATTCCACTTTCAATAATATGCCCATATTCACTAATCGGTCTAGCACTTTCTTTATTTCTTCGTTCGCAGCGAATGGTACGTTTCGCTTCTTTCTAAAAATGGGGCGTGTATTTTCCTTCAGTTCAAATTTTGCCTTAATTTTAGAACATTTGCCAAGACCAGCTGAAAATATTTGGGGAAACTACCTTTTAGTTCTATCTTAATTTTTTCAGCTTCGGCTGTAATGCATTCTACTTTTTGGCAAAACGTATTAATTGGTTGATCCCAGAGATTAAATTTCTGAAACCAGTCCGACCCAAACAAATTTTCTGTGTTCCTCAGTACGAAGACTTTTAATTTTTTGGTTATACCATTTTGTGATACTGGGATAATTATTTCACCTTCAAATTTTATTTTCGCGCCGTCTTGCTTGTCTTTATTATTGAGCTATTTAATTTTCTCCAAGTTTGTAAGTTTATTACTGATAAATCAGAGCCAGAGTCTAACTGAAATCTTACCGACTTATGTAGTAATCTAAAACAGATTCAGACATACAAAAAAGTATGTCTGGATCTGTTTTTGATTATTTTTCTGTTTCTACACTGTGAGCCCTTATGTCCGAATCGCAGTTTTGACATATTTTTGTACGACAGGGACAGTCGTTGGCCCAATGTACTTTTCCACAGTGGTAGCAAGCGCTGGGTGTTTTTTTTTGGTTGTCACTAAACTGCCTGTATTGAAATTTTGGGTAATCGTATTTTTTCTCTCTTTTACCGGAGAGTATGATTGGGATCTATGTTTGACTTTCCATACGTAAGCAACATCAGACTCCTCGATATTTGTTTAATCTTTTTTGACACTCATTATCCTCCGACAGTCTTCAGCCAGTTTTTGAAGTGTGAGATCGGGTTTGTTCTCAAATTTCGACAAAACTCTGCGTCTGATTTCTGCGTCTTTGGCCGACACTAGGCCTTGTGTGAATATCAAACATTTGAAGTTATCTGCTAACAATTCACCTAGTTTAAAATCGTCGCAATTTCTATTGACGACCGAGGCAAACTCTAATAATCATCACTGTCCCTTTTTGTTAAGTTGAGACATTTCCATCTTTTGTGGAATAGAGACCTTTTGGAGCTGAATAATTCTGACAGTAATTTAACTGTTTCTAAAAAGCCAAGTTCACAAGTTTTTTTTTGGTAAGATATAATCTACGAACTTGTTATGTTCCACAGTTCCTAGCTTTCGTAGAAGTAGCCGGACTTTTTTTTGTACCAGTCCAATCGGCACAGTCGGTAATATAGATATCTTCATATCTTCTGTAATATGCTTCAAGAGTCTTATCCTCATCTGGTGCATAGGAAAATGTTTCGAGTGCGTTTCACACTACATTTTGAGTGAAAATAGTAGTACTATCTCTAGGCTGGTTATTACTTAGACTTTTAAAAAGTGCTTCTTGTTGTTTTAGCAATTCAAGGAAGAACCGTTGTTGTTGTTCCTCGTTTTCTAAGATTCTTTCTTCGTTTTCTTTCTGAAGTTGTTGTTGTTTTTCCTCGTTTTTTAAGATTCTTTCTTCGTTTTATTTCTGAAGTTGAAGGAGTTTTTCCGCATTTTTTGTTGAGACTCCATTTGGAACTTTATCATTTGTGCAAACATTTCTTTAAGGTCTTACATTTTTTTTCTCTGGAGGTGGGTGCAGTTTCTTCTTTTTTTCTTCTTCAATAAATATCTCCAGAAATCAAGAATAATTACAGTGTGTGTGTGTTTTTTTTGTGCAACACAAACTGTAAGCGGCGAATTGAATTTTTCTCTCTTAAATGGGAAGAAAGAGAAATATCAAAATTACTTTTTGATTACGTGACAATCTTACTTACAGATTTTTTTTAAATATCCGCTATCCGATGTACTCCGTCGTTTGTACAATTTGATACCCTGTAGTTGTTTAACAAAAATCTTGTTCGGTTCGTTGTATGCTGGAACTTTGTTGTAGATTCTTTAACAACTTGTAGTTGGGTATCTCTTTGTTGTTGTGGTGCATCTTAGCCAGTATATTGTACGATTAACCCCTTTTTCTTGTTGGAGAGTCCCTTTTTTGGTTCGAGTTCCTCGTAGCCAGTATGTTGTGGCCCCGGAAAGGGTCACTAATGAAAACGCAAACACGGATATTAGATAACAGATTATATTACACAAGAAAGATAGAGTTACATAGAAAAGGTAAGAAGTCTCGTAGTGTTCGGATAACATCGATATTGATCAGCCTTCTGGCAGCGAAATCTTTTGTACAAATAACTGTGAGAAGAGTACATTAGGGTTATATGGGTAAGGCTACCACAATATAGATATACAATAGAAACTATATATTTATTCAAAAACAATGCCTGTGCTTAAAATTATATAAGTCTGTTTCCAAACATTAACAGTTTTAAAGAATGTAACATATTTTTCAAACAACATATTATAGTGACATGACATATCTATCAACGTTTGAGTATTGTTAGAAACAATGGCTTTTAAAACTTTTTCCGAAATTGTTTTTGTGACATATACTTTATTCCAGAATACTCTTATTTTACATAGCAATCTATTTATTTGTTATTTTGTTTATCACTCTAATTGCTAATTTCTCATCCTTTCTTCGTCAAAAAAAAAATAATGCCGTCAAGTTAAGTGAAATTTACAGCAAATTTGTGAGTTGCTCACAAAAGTTGTCACCTGATCAAGGTAACGAAAGAAATAGATAAACATGCGTTAACATTTTGGCTCTCAGGTTTATTTTGTTTATAATTCAGGCCAGTCACACCCCACCTTGAGTTTCCAAAAAGCCTTAAAAAAAAGAAACTACTTGCTACTTTAATGAAAATGTCAAAGCATCTAAAAAGTTTCTTCAACAGTTACTCGTTAAAATATTTGCTTTGTAGTACTTCAGAATTGTAACAGCTAAATCCCCAAACGCAAACATTCTCATGGCTTGTTTCGCTTGTTTCAATTTAACTCCACTCTAACCCCGACTGCCTATCAAACGCCTCCGGCTTCCATTGGTGAGAATATTGCCGGCGCAAGGAGATTATATAATATTGTCATTGAAGTTTTTCTGAGTGTAAATACCGTTTGCTGATAGCATGCATCTTATTACAAACAACTTTCGAAGTCTTTATGAAAATAACCCATATGCATATTCGGTTTAAAAATCAAAATTATGAATATGACTTTGTTTTATTCTTCTTTTTCGATCAGATAATTTCTATGAATAAGTGATTCGTTGTGTTTATAATTGCACTAATAATTATTCAAATAAAGTTAACTTTAATCTGATAACTTCACTATCCTTTAAAAATATTGCATCGATCTATGAAGGAGAGTAATCAAATTTTAGCTAATTCTATAATTATATTTTGATCATTTATACATCTGAACTTTCATGTTTGAAATGTTTAAATTTTTAACAATTATTTACACGTCTCATACTACGTCCTATTGTGCAATCAATTGTTATCAATACTGCTTCTTGGACGCAGTGCTACCTCCTTAATTAATATTACATGGCCTACTTAGAGCGTCACTTTTATCTAACAAATGCCCTAATTTCTTTAACCATCGGATCTTCAAACAATTTTTTTTTGTTAATTATGTAACTTAATTCCGTAGGGGTTGGTAATTTCTATTTCCCCTTCATACATGATCGGCTATTCCGGACTTCAATGCCTACACTTAACTCACGTTCTTTTAATTTTACGTATATTCAATCATACGCGGTAATTCGTCCTTTTCTTTTCTATAGAAGGTTGATCTGAAATAGATATCTCCAAAGGTTGGAACCACTTCTAGATTTTGTCTATATGTCGGACGGACCGCATATCTTTTGAATATTTTCCAGTATATATCAGATGTTTGAAAAACAAACCGTAACTGTTTTCTGGTTATCCTAGTCTTTCCATCTGTGTCTGTGAAATTCAATCTGATGTTCTCTGATTAGCTGTTATTCAAAAGGATGTGTCATCTGCTGATCATATCCAACTGATATTGCCACAAATAGTTTTTCCTCTATGGTACTTTCGCCATTCGATGATATTTGTTTTTTACGCTGTATGAACGATGGGCACTGAAGTTCTTGGATTTACGGATTATTTTGTAGGACGAGCTATGAACATATTCAGGAAAGCCAGATGATTTCCCCCTCTTCCACTGGAAACTGTATTGAAGGTCTCATTGAGTTAACGGATAGGCAGAAAAACTGACTTTTGATTTAAGATTTTAAAAATTGACCTCTACTGGCCAAGGTGATAAATACATCTGTTTAGACCTTTGAATCACTTGGGCTTAATTCACTGAGAAATAAATCGACATTACAACGATAGGATAAATAAGAAATATAATTTAACTGACAGGAAATATCCCAAGATAGAGACAAAGTGACGAGAATAGTCTACACATGTAGAGCGAATAAAGGATTGGGTTCGTTGGTTAATTTTTCTTATTATATTTTGATCCTTTACGCATCCGAATTCCATTTCTGAAATGTTTACATTTTTACGTATCATTTACAACTTGGTGGTTATATTCACTCTTTATCACCCATTGTACCCTCCTTTTGGTATCTTCTGCCGTAATCAATAATCTCCAGAGAATTTTGAAAAGAACCTTTGATTCAATCCATGCGGGCTTGCTTGGAATATTTCATATCAGTCGTTGTAAGTGTTAAGTATTGCCCACGTGTAAATAATGTAAATAATAACTCTATCAGCCGGTGGTATTACTGGTTTTTAAAGCCATTGATCTCTCCTTAAATCACAGCTGAAATCCTGGTTGAGATCGTTTGAATTTCTCTTCGAACTGATATCATGGGAAAATACATTGAGCTCGTTTCTTCCCCTAGTAGCGTCA
Organism: Sepioteuthis lessoniana; assembly: GCA_963585895.1. Taxonomy (NCBI): domain Eukaryota; kingdom Metazoa; phylum Mollusca; class Cephalopoda; order Myopsida; family Loliginidae; genus Sepioteuthis; species Sepioteuthis lessoniana. The sequence goes on from OY757938.1 coordinate 33,686,577, forward strand.
GTGTGTATTTTTTAAAATAACTATCATTTACTGATACCATGCTTCAAATCTTAGCTAAATTTAGAGGTTTTTACCAAGTAGAAAAAAAAACTAGTATTATTATAAGAAGGAAGAGGGCGACAGGAGATTATATGACATTACATCAGTGAGCAGTTATAGATTTACTTGAATATACCGGAGAAATTAAGTTTCATTAAACGATCTCTCATAATTATTTCAATTTTTTTACCGAATAACTTCAGAAGATAGGGAGATGTTTTATTTTTATTCTTTAGGGTATTGTCCTGGGTTTGTTATATGCTTTATCAGGGGTTTATCAAATATAAGATTCGGTTCTAACGTCCTAAAGTTTACTAAGACAAAAGACACATCAAAGAGACCAGAGAGTGGAACGACCAAACGGCTGTAAATAAAAGAACGTATGGTTATTGTAAATAATAGCTTCTACTCATTTTCTAAATTTAGGCTGATATTCTTTAACTCTTAGAATTCGAGCCATATTTGTGCCTCAACCTTGAAGTACTTATAATGTGTCTGAATTCCGACCCCGTTTCTACATCGTTGTTACTTAGGCTGTTAAATAACTCAGTATAATATTTTACATTTCGGCTTTTTTCAGCCAGACGATAGGCAAGGGTTGGGACTCAGGATTCTAAGGGTTAAGTATTATTAATAAAATTTATCTTCTTTAATTATAAATAAGAATTCATGAATCCTCGACCGAATAGTCGACTCCTTTTACCATGCGGAAGAGACAACTTTTTGGTGAATATCATAATTCTAATAATTCAATTTACAAATTAAAACTAAAATGATATTTGAATTCTTTCATACCATAACAAAGGTTATATTCTTCCACGAGTTGGTTATGGTCCCTGCTATCGACCTTGGTTTATTGGAAATAAAAGTTATGTTTAAGGCATTTGTAAAGGCAAATCATAAGGTAAATAACGTAATTTTATCGTATTCATTATTCTCAACAAAATATGACTAAAATGCATTTTTAATGTTCTTCAAGGATTAACAATGGTTATATTCTTTAGGGAGATATATGTGGAGTTTGTTTTGATTTTATGACATTTTAAGTTTACGTTAAGAAGCAGATCACGTTCGGGCTTTTAGAATGAAGTAATGATGTAGTTCGGGATATGAGTGATATGAAATATTATTGAATAATTAAATGGTTTGAAAATTGTCTAAATAGTTCTTTGTATTATATAATGCGTCTAATAAACAAATTTTACAGAATTTGTTTTGCATTTAAAAAAATACTTTTGACAGTATATAACAAATAAATAATTATCAATTACCCGAGAAAAAAAAATATAATTACTGTGCTTTAAAAAGAATGCATATCTAATGAACTGAAGATATTTTCCAAGTTGACGGTCAATTTGTTTCGTTTTTCTTCCCCCACACACACCCCTTAAAAGGCTCGATACTTTTGTATCATCTTAAGAGTTATTCGTGATTAATTTTAACCAGGATTTTCAATAAATTATTGGTTTACGCCGAAAAGCAAATTTCTTTATAATTGCTTCGAATATTTTTTCTTTATTTCTTTATGACTTGATGGGTGCCTCATCAGTGGCATTCTAACAAAGTGTCTTTAATTGTCATTTTGCCGTCGGATGGAATCAGACTCAGTCTTATCGAACACACAACACACTGAATTAAAGAAGCGAAAAAAATTACCCGCTGTTCATAACTAATCCACAAAGATATCTAGTTACAAACGTAATTGATCTCTTTAATATATGCGAAACTAAAAAGATAGGCCTGTAATTTCATTTTAGGTTAAAAGTTTTATTATAAAAGTTTACCGTCAAAACTGGCTGTTCAATTAATCTATTGGTATTCCCATGAATTTACTTATTTAAAATTGAACACCTGCAGATATTTAAGAAAACGTTTTTTATTAACAATTTTCTCCGTGAATTAGAAGACCATTTAAAAAAATATTTTAACAGAATCTTTAACAACTCAGTTACTAAATAGATAGTATTCCATAAGTTGAAAAATAGATAGCATTCTATAAGTCGAAAAATAGATGATATTCTAGAAGTCGAAAACACATAAAATCACTTTAAAGGGAAAAGTCAATTCAATGGGATATTGTTGCTATTGCTTTACACACTAGTTGTCTTGATAAAATAATTTTAATTGCTTTTATTAAACGTGAAGCTTTCAATCATTATTATTTAAAATTTTGACCAATTATCTTTTTTTCCATGTTGTTACATTTAAAAATGCTTTTATGGTAACTCACAGTTACATTGTGGCTCTCTCGCAATAGTCTATGCAGGGCTAAGAATACGCTGAGGGGTAAGATCTCCCATCAAAAAAGAAGGGTTCTCAGTAGGAAACTAAATTACATCTGAGGGTGAGGTCCCAATCCTGGGCATCTGAGTAGTGCAGATTACTCCCTCATAGTCATTAATCACCGGCACACTTTGACTTGAAGTTGTAGTAGCTGCTGGGTTGCATCTATGGGCCAAATAGATCTGTTAAAAATTATTTCTATTCGACAAGACCATGTGCAAAAATGCCTCTTAAGAAACAATAATGTCAAAAATTTATATATGATCAAGGAATAAAATAACTCTAAACCGGTTGACATGTTAAAATCAATCAATGGCACTGTTGTCAAATGATTCCGTACAACAAAAGAACTGGATAAACATGTAGTTATTATTTGATTGCCACGTTTATTGATATTTAAATAATTCAGGCTATCGTAACGGCAAAGCTAATTGTGATGACAATGAAAAGAAAACTAAAGCTTTTTAATAGAAAACGTGCTCCATAAAACGGTGTCATTGTATTTTCTTTTTCTGATGTATTTGACTTGGAAATAAAGGGGAGGCATTCATTTCAGAGTATTGTCGTATATTAATAAGTTGGCGGACTGTAGTCAAGGGTGACACTAAGGCTACCTTTTCAATACCTACAACAACGAGGCCGCTATTCCTTTTCCTGGATTACTCCATTAAACCTTGGTCCGGACCTTATAATGACGAGTATTAAGGAGGCATCAAGTACCATTTTTTTAAATCTTTGGTATTCCTCGACCTGGGATTGAACAGCAATCTCCAGGATTATTGGCGAACACTCTATTATGCCCATGTTTCGATTTATCGAACATACGCTTCTCATGCTATTTAATGAGTATCATAAAGCGAACCTTTATGTTAAGTAAACATTTTTTTCTTTTGTTTATTCTCTTAATTCTAAAAAAAACCTGACATCGGTAATGCACGCAGTGCATTCAATAAGCTTCCAGACTTTTTTGTATTGGCATTTAGAATTGTCGTAGACTCTTGAGAATTCAGTATGTTATCGCTATACATCTTATAAGATGACTGATCAATTTTTATGATTTCAGGTTCAAATGAACAGCTACAGCATGAATTGGAATACAACCTACTAAAGCCTGATTATCACAGCTGGTGAATGTCGAAAATGCAATCTGGACGTGAGGATACTTTAGAAGAAACATATGCAATAAACTTCTGTTTTAAACTTGGAAAAAATGCCGCCACAGAAACGTATGGAATGTTTCAGACTGCTTTTGGAGCATATTGCATGAATCGAGCATCAGTTTTTGAGTTGCATAAGAGATTCAAGGAAGGCAGGTAGTCTGTGAGGGATGATGAGAGGTGTGAGAGGAGTAAGGAAGTCAAAACACCAGGGTTGATTGGCCAAAAGGTTAGGGTTAGGTTTATTATGTTGAGGGTTTAAGGGAGTTCAGGAAGAGATTCCTAGGGAAGAGGCCAGCACTCTTTAAATCGGGTCAGTGGCATTTCCACCAGGAAAATGCATGTCTACAACTCCATCATTGTTACAGACTATTTGTCCAAGATGGGCTCCAGACAGTTCATCACCACCCCCTATGAAATAGGTTGTGACGAAGGTCATTGACACGCTCACACAAGAGGACTTCCATGGAGCCTTCCATAAGTTGTTGGAACGGTACAACAAGTGGATTGGAGCCAGAGGAGATTACTTCAAAAGGGGCTAGAGTTTCATGTGTGTACTATCAATAAAAGAGCCCATACGAAAAAAGTCTGGAAACTTATTTATGATCCTCGTACATTCGTCATTAAGAATATCAGCCTGATAAAATGGCCTTAAGCTGACGACATGTTGACAAAAGCATCTTAATTTAAAAGAAAATTCTGTGTGGTCAGTTGAAATATTCACAGCAAAATTCCGCTGCTTGTTTGGGGAATGGAATACGCGCAAAGGAATAGTTGTGCCGCACAAATTTCTTTTTTCTTTAGTTTGATAGCTGGGCATCTTGGCAATATCTTTTCCTATTCATCCTCTGTTGTCTTTTAACTTTGTGAAAGTTTCACGTGTCGATTCAGTGTGAAGAATTTGTGACTATGACGAGGAATGAGTTTTCAAATATATAATCGCAGTTAATCACCGAATCACCGAATATATATATATATATAATATCAAAAATCTTTAAATGCTGTTTCCTCAAATTTGGAAATAATTATTTTTAGGCTCAATTTTTATATTCACTCCTTTGAGTAGTCTAGTTGTTAACGTTCTGCTATAACTCTGAATTTTACAGTATTTCATTTTAACTATGAAATATTAGCAAAAAGGATAATTAAAAAAGAAATTGAGATTGTACTTATTAAGGTTGGATGTCTGCACCTGAGGCCTTTATCTTACTTTTGAAAAATTATTATACCCTGCTCATGACACGTGTACTGAATGTGACACTAAACTTTATCCATTGATGTGGTTGTGATCAAGATGATTTTGACTGATCTTCTAACCTCCAGTTCCCAGGCCGTTGAAGACTGTCTCAAGACATCTATGATTGGCATCATTGTCACCATCATGTTCTACAGCTTTTTCAACAGCCTGGCCGGGTCAAAGTTCCTTTTCTCTTGTTAAGTGATACAAGCCCTTCCAATATCAAAATAATAGAGAATTTTTTACGTTTCATATTCTATGACAGATTCTGGTTTTTATCATTTGTCAATATGAATAAACTTTAACCTTCTACATAATTCACAGTGAATCATCTTTCCAACCAAGTTATACCAGTTACCTTCACAGCCAATTTGTTACATTCATTTACTATGTGATTAACAGTATCATCACTTAGCCGACACTTGCTATTTTCCTGCGATTTATCAATTTTTCTTTGACCTAATTTTTATGGCATCATTTTTATGCTGGGAGTAGAGACAGGTTTTTTTTCTATTTAGGGTTCCTTTTTGTAGCCAGATGTCGGTAATTTTATATATAATTTCCTTATTCTATCGCTGGAAGTATCCTTATAGTTGTTTTTCTTCCTATTTTTGTTTTGTAGATTTTATCAATGCTGTTTTTTCATATTTCTCATTAAATTTATTCTGCTCTTATTATTTGCTGCTGTAATCAAACTTTCTTTGCTCTTTTTTGTATCGTTTTCCAGTCTTTGAATTATTGCATTCACACAACGCACAATACTGACCAGTTCTTTTTCTTCTTTTGTGATACAAGAAAATCTGCATTCATTTTTCAGATGTAAAGCATCGTCATCGTTTTTCCCCCCAGTTACTCCACAATCCATTTTTAGTAAGTGTCAAATGTTTCTTGATTTATTAAATTTTCATGGTGGTTACCGTAGAAAAGTAGCGTTTCCTAGTGGAAAACTTGTTCGATTAAAGGATGCTGTGTTTCCACTATGGAAAAGGAGGGAAAAAATTAAAGACGGTGAAGAATTATAAAGATAGAGAGAGCATGAAAGAAAGGAAGAAGTGAAGAAATAGACGTAGGAGAACAAAAAAAAAAAAAAAAAGATGGACCCATAAGGAAATTGTTGATGATATGAGAAAAGGAAGCAAAGTGCAGCAAAGAACTAGACGGAAGAGAACAAGAAAGAGAAGGAAGTTGTGAAGAGCTAGGAGAAGGAGAACAAAACCAAGAAAAGAAAAGAAAGCTGAAAATAAGAGCAGTGAAAACTATAAGAAAGAGAACAAGAAAAGAGGGAGGAGGAGACCAAGAAGAATTCGAAGGTGAATATAAGAAAAAAAGAAGAGGGGAGTCCATGAATGACTAAATGAAGGAGGAAGACAAGAAAAATGGGTGGAAGTGAAGACTTTGAAGGACAAGAAGAAAGAGAACAATAAAATAGGAAGAACTGGAATGAGGAACCGCCCCTCATATTATGACCCCGAAATATATTTTAATTTTTCGTTATGCAAAATGTCCCTTGAACATATATCTCGGTCTGATACGCATATAACAAAATTGTCATAAAGATAACACAAACCAGGATAAATTGAAGGAGATAAATAAACATATTGATACTCTCAGTTTGGTCTTTTTTGTATTTTAATGTTAGAAAGTAAGTGCAAAGAGCAAAATGTTTATTCGTATTGGAAGAAAAGGTACACGGAAATCTATTTTAGTTACGCTCTTATAATAAGCATGTTTTCCATGAACACAATTTTAATTATATCATTAATGATTTTGACAAATATTATCTTTAAACTTTTCAATTCTTTTTGCCTTATAATCGTATCTAATTGTATCGTCGCATCTTTGAACATTCAAAGTTCTGCTAGAATCCAAGATGCCAGCGTAAATCATCACTGACCCTGTAATAATGGATCATAGCTATCTTACGCCATCTTACAAGTTTAGGCAAGTAGGGCTAGTGAGTTTTTCCTTGTTAAAATATCATTGTTGTAAATAGTGCTACTAAAAGGAATAATCTGATTATAATCCATATATCCGCTCCCAAATTAAATAGTATGGTAGCCTAAAACCTCTAGCCTTACTAAGTGTAATCTGCTTTGGAGAAAACTGAATTCAAACACCTATCAGAGTAGCAGGCTAACTTGCCGTGGTGGAATGTCAGAATCAGGAACTGACATCCTAAAGAAAGCTCTACATGTGCATTCTCGTTGTGACAACTCCTACGATGACACCAATAATTATAGAACATTTCTCGATCGGTTGAACTGGTATCATGAATAAGAGAGACCTGAAGCATGGGCAAATGTCAGTCTTCTATACCATCTTTTCTATGCCTGTGCCGAAATCTACGCGAAGATTCAGAGTCACATGACTAATAGAACATCAAATGACGATCTTTTAAAATCAGGTTAGTTATTTCTTTCGTCATCCGTTCAGGAACCTTTCCTTCTTGTAGGCATTTATATTGTTGATGAGCTAGTCTGTCATGAATCGCTGTAAATAGTTTGAACCAGAAGCAATATTATTATTGTACATCCTGTGAGCTTTTCACATCTGTTTCAACAAGTTGTTCTTCAAATCTTCTTTTGATCTTCTATACCTTGACGTAATCTTTATCTTTCTACTTAAACGTAAAAAAGCGGCCAGAAGTGAAATATTGTCTATTTTACCATGTTTTTTCCTATGCTTTTTTTTCTAGGAACCAGAATGATGACTAATAAGTTGTGTTATTGTGTTTATATTTTAGTACGAGCCATGGCTGTTGATACTTTAGAAAACGTTTGTAATGTATACGTTCTCACAAACCATAGTTCGAGGATGTTTCCATGGTATAATGGCTTGGGCGTTGGAATACGACCTCAAATTAAGCGTGTTCGAAATCCGGGCATACTATTGCGTTTACTTTCGGACTAATAGCCTTGGGAAAATCATGAACCTCTCATCTCCCAAGATAAAAGCTAAAAAGTATCCCTGCTGTTCATTTAAAAAGGTGGTTTTGGCATAAAATAAAATAAGATTGGTTGATATGCCATAAAAGAAAGAAAACAAACCATAGATCGATGTTATGCATATGTTTATTTTTGAAAAATAAGTGGGAAGGGATGTGTTTGTAATTAGTTTCTGTAACTTATCAATTATAAGGTATAATAGACAAAGTGAAGGTCTTAACGAAAGTTTCTTTTGAGTATTAACTAAAAATAAAAGATATTTTTACTTTGAAAAAAAAAACCTTTATGAAAGAACATGTATTTTGCACTAACGTCTGACTTTTTTCACCGAAAACGTATTAGTTTTGTGTGCACAGAATAACCCAAAGCGTTTTGGCAAAAGAGAATTCATCAGAAATCTATAATAAATGGTAATAGGAAGGACTAATACAATTGTATTATTAGAATCATGAGATGATTAAAATGTTCCGAGACAAGCCATTACAAGTTCTGTATGTTAATAAATGAAACTCATCACTCTGTCGATGGGGCTTCTAATACGTCAACTGCATCTACCCTCGTAGAAAAAAAAGTCCTTTTGATAACACTGCATCCGCTGGCTAGGATCTTGTTTGGGCGCTTTAGTTAGTGTGGAGCGACTAATTCATTGTATATTACCCCAGGTGCATTCTGATCCAAAGTGATAGTACCAATTAAGATCCCATCTTTGTGTTAAATAGATCAGTTTTGAAATTATTAGCATTCGATAGGAATACTTGAAATACTGTGTGCAAATTATTTGTATTTAATTGGAATACTGAAAACCATATAACTGCATTCAAGCAAATGATTATAATTAAATAGTAATAATTACTTGAAACCATATAACACAATAGATTATAAGTTTCAAAGCGAAATATTTGAAATCCTATGACAATATGTGGTATTCACTGTTTCTAAAAACTTATGGAGAACATGATGTGCTTTTATTAGGTAGATGTAATTTTTCTTTAACTAAAATATTCAAAAGACTTATTTACTTTGAAAGAAATTCAAAAGTCAATACAAAAGGTCAGTGAGAGACATGTAAAACCATACTTTCAAAATAATGACATCCCAAATAAACACTTGCCCACCTGTTAGGGTTAAAATGTCAGATATGGGCTTCAGACCTTTGATTATGTTTTGGATATAAATATTTATTTCAAACAAGAGAACAAAACCCACCAAGTGTAGCTCTTAATGTTCGCCAGAGTGAAGAAGGAAGAAGCAAACCTTGACAATAAGGCACAAAAAGCTACCTCTCACCATTCGTCGGCAGCTACAAATTCTCAGTGCTTACTCGAGACTTTTAAGGCCGGCAGAATAAATAGATAGGTTTCGTCACTCGCTCCTTGAACAGCCGAAAAGTATTCGAATAGGAAGAGAGCTTTCCGAGAATTTCAACTAAAAGTCAATGTAAAAACAACATTACTGAAACTTAACTAAAATTAAAAGGAAATCAAAAAATTCAACCCGAGAATTTTGCTAAAAACAACTTTACAGAACACTCAACAAAAATTAAATGAAAGCTGCAAATTCAACCTACTATTCAACAAAACCACAAAACTACGCAAATTCAAAAAAGTTCGTATGCAGACATACTCTCTCAGATAAATGCAACAAATTATACCAAATTTTGCAATGCTTTATCCTCTCTATCTTTTCTTTTTTGCTTCTTTTGTATAAAATATGTTTCTAAAGCTTTGTCGTCTGTATTATATCTTTGAATCAATATTCGAACAAAAAAACTGCGGAACTCACAGTTTAAAATCACATACTGAAGCCCCCTAAAAACATAATTCACTTACATTGTAAATTTGACATGTTATTATCATCCCTTCATATGAAAAAATTATACTATATATTGTTTTATGGTTAATGTAAAGAAATATACCTCTCCGACAAGTTGTGAGCTGGGATCCTTAACTAACCAAGCCTCCATATTGTGTCTTGATTGGAAGACCAATAAAAATCTGACACGTGGAATAGGTACCCATCCCACAAAACGCATTTGACGTCTTGACCAATTGTTGTATTGTCATCTACAGCATCATAACGACACAATAATAAAGACGCAGGAAGGCATCTTTATAAATATATGTACCTCTCACTTTATTGTAAGGGTTCGAAAAGGTAACTCAAGGTTTGCGTGTGAGAGGGAGTTAGCGACCGAACATAACTGCAACATTTTGACCCCTACTCTTATGGCCGTCAGCGTTGTGTCTTTCTTGTTCTCCTGATGCTCAACCGGAGGCCCAGCGGCCCATCTCTCTGCTGGGTGATCTGCTACATCTTATCAGTAACTTCTCTGCACCACAACTCAATCGGGCCTCAAGGCCCCTTCGGCCTGATGTGGCTTTCCCTACCACAACTCGTCTATAACTCCCACTCCAACTCTACTGCAACTGTCACTTGACTTCTGTCTTGGCTGAATTATATAATAGTTCAACACCCACTCGATCGCCTACTCGATCTCTGGAATCGCATGTTTAATCGTCATCAAGCGGAAATAATTGTCATGCAGTTCAGAGGTCACTCTCTTCCGGTGCATCAGTCTATGAGTGTACCATGGGAATTGTTTTCCTCGTCCCATTTCATCAGCCAATTTCCGCCCACACGATTTCCTCTCATAACTGCCATTAGAATGTGTCACTTCCTTCCGGTGCATCACTCTGAATGGCATTTTTGGCCGGGTCGAAGGTCAAAATACCACACAATGAAAAAGTTGTAGAAGAATACGATATGATCTGTGATTGGTTAGTCGATCGAGAAAGATTGTTCTCAGATGAATTCTCGATAAAAATACATGTTTTAGGGTTAAAGAGAGAAAATACGATGACCGACAGGAGAATAAGAAAAGAATTGTCTTCAAGCATTAAAGTACATCAAGCAAAAGTCTCACTCTCAGAAAAATTGAGTAATATTGACAGACCGCACCGACCAGACAACTCATTTGTCTGGCTCTCAATCACAACAAAAGGTAATACAATATATATATATATATATATATAATTATACAATTATATTATATATATATATATAATTTCATTGTGTTTCAATGAATAGTTGTTAATTGTTAACGGAGAGTTCTTTTTTATCTTTGAGCCGCTAGTGTGGAAGCACGTTACTCCACTTGACCACCCTGACCGTCCGAACAAGTTTTGAATAGATTGTGTCGTCCCCCTTCTGACGATCTTTCAAACACAACGTGGACAAAGAGGGAGTTGATAAAACAAACCGGAAACCCATGTTGCTGTCACGGAGATAAAGCCACATCAAGTCCCGCAACTAGCCTAGGACCACAATCATGCAATTATTCTTATCAAAATTGTTATTTCAATAGAAAATTCTTTTCAAATGATTTTAACTAGTTCTATGAAACCATGTAATGACTTGGTAAAAAGAAATATTTTTATATTGAATAATCCAGCTGAAGTTTATTCACGCTCGTGGTGTAACAGTTATCATCATTGAAGATGGAATCAGTTATCAGAGTTCAAATTCTTGACGAGGTTGTTTGAATCTTCTATCGTGCTAATGCTCTTAGGGATATATATGAATCTAACTTCTTTCAGGTATAAGTAAATATTAGGGTAAACTGAGTACTTTAGCCTTGGTAAGGTGATTAATCTATCAGAAATAAATCTCTGAATGAAGAGTACGGTAAATACAAACCGTAGAAGCAACCAACAAAACAACTACAGAAAAAATGTATAGTGGGATTCTGATGGAATTTAGGCCATTGTTAATAATTAAATTTGAACCGAAACTTTACGTTGATTACAAACAGGAATTGGCCTAGTTTGGTGCAACACTTTCAAACCAATTCTTATTCGTAAATTGTCCGTATAAGCTAGAATACGATTTATGTATCCCCTGAAAAGAGTCATATACCTCCCTGAAAGAAATGTGTGTCTTGGGTAGAACAATAAGTTTTATCTCGTGGTTTGACATTTGATCAAACAGATCTGCGAGCAAACAAATAATTATTACTATTAAATATAATTTTTAATGTTATAACGATTATTATAATTACTTACCAGAAATTAGATAGTTGCTTGCAAATTATTTGTGCAAGCTTGGAGTACTTGAAATCATACAAAAGATTATTTCTATAAGATAGGAAGAGTTGTTGCTGCGTGTAGAATAATACCATTGGTTTGATCTAAAATTTCGTCTCGATTAATGATTATAAATAAGTTCCTTGAATGTTCTTAAATTTTGAGGGAACATATGTGAACATTCGTTGAAAAAGGTGATATGTAAATGATATTTTCTCTGAGATTTATTTGGAGCTACTTCCGACCTATTTAAGTCTACTTATTAAGATTTTTTGTTCTTTCTACTTTCAGGCTTCGCGTGATCTCCACTGATTAATTATCACACATTTGTAGATTTTGGTGATTAAAATCAGAGATTGGTTAATATTTATGGTTTGGTTAGTTATCATTTGGTTTATTAATTTAATGATATATCATTCCCTTATTTGCTATTTTATTGATTCATTTTTAATTGTTTGATAATGCGTTTATTCAACCCCTCGGTTGCGGACAGGACCTAATTCAATGTTAATCTTTAAGCAAAGTAAGTCCTAATCTGAATTCAGTTTTTTTTCTCCTAGACAAATTGCCAAACTAAAGCTAAAAAGAGCTATGTCTGCCCTTCTCATTGCCGTAGTGAGGACAAATAGATTTATGCCTTTCCTTGAGGCATGTGTTGAAGTGATACGCAAACAGAAATATCGAGGATTTGAACAAGGATCGCCGATTCCATTTCCTACCACTCTGAGTGCACCTTATGAATTATCTAATATCAGCATTTGATCCATCTCCACAAGTTTGATTATAATCATAATTACTTATATTTTTACTGGTCTACTGTAACTATTTCTTAATCACAGATATTATTTGTTTCTCACAATAATCATTTGTTTACTCAGAGTTATAGGATATCAAATGTTCTTAACACAATTTGCACCCAGTTATATGATTTCAAGCTTTCTTATCTTATACTAATGACTTAGAATCATTTCTATTTGAACCTTATATGCGACCCTAACTGATAGAAAACTCCTGAGTTAGAGTGGATCTGGGATTGGAAAATAATGATAAATAGTACGTCACACTTCCCAGAGCTCGAGACCTGGAACTACGCAACCAGATACAGTTTTTTGTCACACTCAAGATGCCCGATTTTGTGAAGGAACTTTCTCCGTTTTAGGGGATACAGTCGGCATATTGAAAGTCCTCCCTATGCACCGACCATCACAACTTAGAAATCTGTATTAATGGAAATAGAATATTTGCTTCGGTGTGGAAACATCAGCAAGAAATGTTGAAGATTTACTTGGGTGACTCCGTAAAGAAAATCAAAATTTTTCGCTTGATGATTCACCTAAAAAACTTAGTGCAGCTACTTAATACATAATGTAAATATTCTGAACAGCATATATAAAATATGTTGAGAATTTACCGAAAGTAAGATATGAGCTTCGCGATGCAAATCCGTTATAAAAATTAAACCAACAATATAATTTGTTTCGTTGTATGCTACTGACAAGAGTAGTGTGTGCACGATAGAATTTCTGATAAAATCTACCTACAGAATCTAAAACGGATTTGTATAAGAAAATCCCTGCAGAAATCGATAATTAGACACAATAAATAAACATTAAAAAAAAATTTCTCCCCCATTCCCTGGAACCGACATGGAACTCAGTAAATCAGAGCATCTTCCCGGTTTTTCTTAATCTTATTAGAAACACATTGTGCCAGGTTCTAACTCGATTGTCACAACCAGGGACTAATTTTCTCGGCTGGAGACCCAAGTGCAAAACTTTCACTAAGTTGATTGCAATTTGCAGTCGAAAAAAATGAGCAAGTCGACCATAACGTGAAAGAGAATAGGAGTTATTTTTTATTTATTTATTTCGTGCATTGAAGGTGTTTTGTCGAATGTGCACAACAGATAATTTGAACAAAAAATAAAAAATAAATAAAAACAAAAATAAACAAACAATTCAAAACCAAAAAAAAGTTACTTTTGCGAAGTCCTCATGCCTTTTTTTCGATGCAAGGATGTTCTAAAAGTTTCTCAGCAGCAACGCTCTCCAGATTTTAGATATATTTTTGAAAAAAATTATAAAAAAGACAAATAAAAAGGAAACAAAAAATCTAATCATGATTTTGGAAGCATTAAACATATGTATATAAAGAGTATTTCAAAATGTATGATATTTTTCGTGTTCTCATACAAAACTAACAGAGATACCAGGCAGTGTCCTGAAAGAAAATAACTTTATATATAATAATACTAATAGGAGGAAGAATTCTCGACAAAAATAAACCGAATATATGTTTGTGGATGGGTCTTCAAATGTGTCAAGGCATTTTAAAAGTCTTGTTCATGTACAATTTTATTGATATAAAAGGTCGTCAAACTGATTTAGACGGAAGGGTTGTAATCACATATTAAAATAGTTTTCATTGAAATTTTGAATGGAAAGGTCATTATTAAAAAAAGAGAAGGCAGTCTATGGTATTTTAGGGACTCAAGCTAGCTACATTCTCTACTCAAGTACGCAGTACAATAATACAACGCGTGCATCGGCACGGGCGCTACATTCGCCAAAAAAGCACATTTGCTCTATGAGTACTTACTTAATACCCGGATGGAATGATTAATTTACAATGATAATGAAAAAGGGTGTGGGAGATACCCCACACACACAAATATAATAAAAAACAGTAAAAACCCTGTTTGGTAACAATCCCATCCCCCTGTCTAAGGGTGGAAAGTCGACTTCTTTCCGGTATTCGAGGAGTCGAAAATAAGCCGTGTGATCCCTACCAAGGCAGTGGAGCTACGCAAGTCAGGATAAAAGATATGCCAGGGCGGTAGTTGAGAGGGACTGGGATAATAGGGAAGTAAGATAAAAAAAAAGAATAGGGATAGAGGGATCTTGGATGCTAAGAGCTAGATGAGTAGGCCAGATGACACAACATACAATTAAGTAAGGAAGAAAGGGGAGCAAGATTGAGTTACCGGAGCTGGGGTCCCTAAGGAAAAATGATCACTCCAACGTTGTTCCTTTTCGTACAATCAGGCTCGCTGCATTCCCCATCTTATGTCGAATGTAATGCTGTCCAAGCGTTTTTTGTCATATCAGCTGTTTCTTCCAACAGTCAGCTGCAGTAGGTGCAATCGGACAAGTCTGCTAAGCTCACCTAGAACATTTAATAGGCTACGGGAAGTGCATTCTGCTGAGCCACCAGGTGAGCGAGTTGTTTAAAAAGCCGGAACCTGGGGCTTAATTACATTAGGAGAAAATCTTCTCTCCCGACAAGCCTGGCCGCTCCTCACGTGGATCTGACATAGAACCTTCCACTAGATCTAGATACAGCTCCTTCCAAGACCAAGAAATATATCTGGATCTATTGAGGTAGGATGCTTCACCCCTCACCATACGAAGATACTCGGCTTTGGAGTCGGATTTCAGGTGGGGAAAGTCCCTCTGTATCTTCTGTGTATACACTATATCTATCGTTAAAATCGACTCCGGAAAGCCACTCTTACAGCATGCCAAGCATTCCTCAGCCTCCATTGCGCGGACGTTGACTGCAGACCTGTCCACGGACCATCGGATTTCGACTTCTCCTCAGCAATGTGGAGTGGGATTGTTCAGCTCCGATCTATGGCTCTTCGGCAGGGAAGTACAGACAGCCGGTAAAGGATGCAGGGGATGTACACGGTGCACGACTCCGCTCTGCTCTTTAAGGACAAGCGCCCTCGAAGCCAGGTGTCCATACGTGCTTCTACCTCTGTTTGTACTTCTGAAAGATTTCGCTCCATTTAGAGGCCGTCCACGATCCACACCCCAAAGATGAAGACAGGTCTATCACTCTAGAGGAAGGATCAAGGCAGAGGAACGCCTTCCCTCCAAGCACCCAACCGTAGGCCTTCACTCTTTACAAAATTGATCTTGGCATCTGCTATGTGTTCGTACCTTGCAACTGGTTTCTTCTCAGCCACTATCTCCGAAATGCAGGGCACAAAGATATCATCGGCTAATGCGGTTGCTCTCGGCATATGGCGGCCAACGAAGAGGATATTACTCAGGACCTGATCCCCCTCCCCGATCCATAAGCTATCAGAGCAGAGGCTCCAAAGTGAGGATAACGGGTAACCCTGCCGGACCAACCGTTCGAAAGACTTCTCGCACTTCCCGTTCACCAGCATCAATGCATGGATCCTATGGTACAGTACGCTAATCCATTTGCAGAACTCCTGTTTGAATTCAATGGTCTCCAAAACCGCCGCCAAACCCGATGGTCCACCCTATCGAAGGCCTTGGACTTATCCCAACTGATCAGCGCAGATCAGGCGTCGTCTTCGATCCCCTCTATGACCTTGCGCACCAAATGCAAATTGTTCTGGATTAATCTCCCCTTCACAACTTAATTCTGCTTAGATCCGATCTGATCGTTAGTAACAAGCTGCAAACGGTTTGCTAAGATCCGAGCCAAAATTTCTAATTCTGTGTTTAACAGAGTTATGTGCCGATAATCATCAAATTCCTCCCAAACACACTTGCCACCTTTCTTTAGTAATGTGATCACTCCCTTTGCAACACTGTTAGGAATGGGTCCCTGGACAAATTAATGGTTGGACACATCTGTGAGATTAGGCACAATTTGTGTGATATCCTCAAGTACACTTCGTAGAGCAACCATCCAGTCCTGGCGATTTGTTGAAATCGACCTGCTTCAACTCATCACGAATTTTACACTCTGTAACCAACACCTCGCAGCCAGCCGTTTCGATGGTGGGGGAAGTCGGCCAAATATCTACGAAAACGGGCTCGAAAGGCCTCGCGCAACTCACCGTTAAACGAGAGTTGGTGCTTATCTGGAGATTTAATGAGCTCGATGTACCCTTTGGTAAACCTTCGCAATTCTTCCTTAAGTGCGAACACGTTGTATTTCACGGCTATGTTGATGACATTTTGAACCTAGATCTAACTACAGAGCATTTATAGCACTCTCTTACCTCGCGCTCAAGGTCCCTGCTAAAACTATTGCTAGGGAATCCCTCTTTCGTTGCCACCCTGGAAAGTTTATCGTCTAAAGACTTCACCTTCTTGGCCCTATCAAGATTGAGCTGTCGACCGTACTTGATGGTGGAGTCCCAAATCCGATACATAAAAGATCTTCACGAACTGAATTAGTTTTTTCCAGCCGGTCTTGGGAACCAGGTATCTCCAGTTAGGAGAATTTGACCTTTCAGTAACCGACCAGACAAGTCCTATTTTCTAGCTGCAAACTGATACTAATCAATTCATAATCAGTCTGCCTTACCTTGTGGAACGTGAGACAAGAAACGAAATTAGTGTCAGCTCTTCTCATACTCTTTCTAGGTAGGATGTAGCATGGGCAGAGGGGGAATAATCTATCCACGTTCACATCTACCTCCTTAAATGATTCAGACAAAACCTGTCGACCTGTCATAGCTCTATGAAGTTAATCAGGCTGCTTTCAAACCTGTCCGATCCCCTAGCATCCCGTCCGTCCCGATCGCATTCCAGTGTCCCACTAAAACTAACCGTTTCAGAGTGGCAATGAATGGTTCCCATCACCGAAAAAAATGAACGTCTCTCACCTGCGCAAATAGACGCGTAAACTGCGAACACCCCAAAAGCAAAGCTTTTAATGGCAATATCAACCACAACCAGCCGGGCCCGTCATCTACAACAACAAAATTGTCAATCCCGCTAAGGTTACGTCCTCTTACAATAAATACCCTAGCGCTGCAGCGGCTGGCTAATGCTGAAAGAACTACAATTGAAGTAGGTCTCCTGTACTGCGGTGACATCTACGCGGTGGTTTGAGAGATCATCTAGCAAGTGAGCACACATGCTTTGTTCCTCAGTTCCCTCACATTCAAAATGGTAAGGTTTACAAACAGCCCTCACTTCCTTTCAACTCACCGTCAACAACTACCTCGAAGTCCTTGGGGCTTAGGGTACCGACAACGTATTGGTTTTATTGTTATAGGTTTCTTTATCTTCCTGGGGACTGTTTTTGGCGTTCTTTAAAGTGTCTGCAGGGATTGTTGTTTCTTCATGATTGACTTTGGAATTGGAAGCTGTATACACCTCTTTTTTCGCTTTCGCAAGCCTTTCTCATTAGTTTGTGAGGAAAGACAGTTCTAGGGGAAAAATATGCTTCCCGTATGGCTTTGGAGAGTTCTTGTTTTTTTTTCTCCTAAGCTGTACTTTTTATTTCTCTATTTTGGAGATGTTTTCACGGGGAAACGATATCGAGAGATGCTTTATTTTTTCTGGCTGTTTCAGCTCATTTTTTGCCTTTTCGGTGCGTTCCTTTTTCCGTTGTTTGCAGGGAGCGATTGTCTTAGGAGAAGGGGTCTCCAGTCCTTGTTCATTTTTTTTGTGTCAACCGAGGCAGTCTTGTAGGAAAAGGGTTTGTTTGTTCCTTTTCCACTACCTCTGTGCGTAAAGTCTTTTTCTGTGGAGAGTGGGAAACCACTTTTTTGCTGTTTGCTCTGTGTTATTGTTGTCTGCAAAGCCATCCAAGAAGTCATCCTCTCTCAATAACGACCGTCAGCTGTCGCTTTCGGAAGGAAATGGTATTGGGGATTACCGCAAACCCCTCTTTCTTCAGACTGAGGAGGAGCGAATAATTCCCAATAATGGTCCCAGTGGTGACTCGTTTAGGGGTGAATTCCTCCACGCGCCCTTAGTTGCTTAAGAAGGACCCAAGACCTTACTAGGAAGTCAACTGATACGTTGAAGTTTGTTACTTTTGTCCTTCCTGTTCTGCCGTTTTCTGGTTGTCCACGGTAGGGAGCAGTACATCCCATGTAGCGAAACTTCTGCGGCGGAAGTTGTGGTATTGGACTTTACGGGTACGGAGAAGGTGCTCCAAAAGTTTCTCTTTTGAGCCCCACCAATCTCCTGGCTTTTAGATCCGAAACCACTTGTGGACGTAGTTCAAGGGCTTTTGTGACTTCAGGAATAGAGAAAATTGTATTGCTCGTGAAATACCGAGCGTGTTTTTCAACACTCTTTCATATTACTCTGTGTCTTTTTGCCGGGGTCTTTAAGAGGTATAGATGGAGTTTGTTAAACTCTTTTGATTGTTGACACAATCCTAGGTGGGGTTGATAGAAGGGGGATTGCTTAGAACAGGGACGGCTTTAGCTCCGATCTGCGTTTCCAGCAACGAGTTGATAGAAAGTGAGGGTCAGTCAGCTCCTATAAGGCAAGCTGGAGAAACGATTCCTTGGCCACCTTGGACGTTGCCAATTACTTCTCCATTGGAACTGAAAAGAAGTGGGGACCCGAAGGTGGTGGAAGGTTTGGGTTAGGTCTCCAATGGAATGAGCTTGGGTGTAGTTACTATCGGAGCGAACTTGTATATAGACAAAGGCCAAAGTATTTTTGAGAGGATTGGGTGCAGGTAGACCCAGGCTTTAAAACAGTTTGGTAGACCGGATTTTCTACTTTAATTAACTATTTTTCAAGGTTATATTTTGTGTCCTGTATTGCTATGGTGTCTCATAGGGAGTTGTCTATTCGTTTGACCAGACTCTTAACTGTTTTTTTCTTGTATTGTTTAATTCCCCCGAAAATTGAAAACGATCTTTCTCTTGTGCTTTACCCTTCGTATTAACGAGTGAACGAGACTTTGGTGGCTTGAAACTCATTCTGACCCACGTGATGAACTTTTCTACTCTACAAGATGGATTCTAAATCTTTAGCCGATCTTGGATGTAATTGTTACGGTTATATCATCGGCTGTTATCTCATTCCGGATCTACATTTCAACTCTTCATTTTTTATTGATTAGTTAACGTAAATAAAGTAACAAATGTCGCAGCCAGTTTTGATGCCCCTCTCTAGATTATGGCATGCTGAGTCTGATTCCTTCGATACTGTTCTCATTTTGAAGGCGTAGTTATAATCTAGAATTAATTCGGTTATTTTGTTGGGGACATAGTAACCTTTAATGTTTCTTCCACTAGCTTATGGAGAATGGATTCATAAGCTTTTTGGGTGTCCAACCATAATACTGTTAGATCCCCCTTGTTTGCTTTTGCTTCTTTGGATAACTGCAAGACGGTTCTTAAAATACATGGGACACCTCTTTTTTCTACCAAAGTATCAATATAATTGGTTTTATTTTTTTGAAAAAATAAGTTAATCCCCTGTTATGGATACTAAAAACATTTCCCCTTCGGTGTTTGACTGGGAAATGCATTCGAATTGGTTGATTTTCCTCACTCTTTCTTCTTTTGAGATCCAGATTCCTTCGGAATATTTCCATTGTTCTGCGAAATTAACTTTAGTAACTTCCAAAAGATACGAAAAATTGTGGGCAGCGTTAATAAACTTTACAAGGCGCGTCATTTGGACCTGGAGCAGATGCTGACCTTGTTATTTTAATGACTGCTTTGATTTCTTCTTTTAAGTCGAACCCCGTTGTTGGAGCATCTGGCCATATCAGGATTGTATTTTTCGTGAGTTCTCTGATTGGATCTTATTTGTCATTTCGAAGAAAGGTATCAATTTTATCTGAATAATTTTCTTGGAAAGCGCTTCAGTTTTCTCTAATATTTTCTTTGTGAAATCATTAGGGGCTATAAAAAAGCCAGCCTTTCCTTTGCTCTTTCCTTTGCCCTTTCCTTTCTTCTACGTCTGTGCCATTTTGCTCTCCTCAAAGACCTATGTTTTACTCAAATCTTACCTTTAAGTTCCTATAGTAGTTCTTTTTCATCTGGCTTTGTTATTTTATGTTGTTTTTGTGGGGATTTCAATTCTGCTCTTAGTCGTTTAATTTTTGTTTCTCTTCTATTTTCTTTACCGCTAGATCTCTCCCTTATTTCCCCATATCCATATTGTACCTACGTGTAACTGATGATTAATTTGGACAGCGTCAATAAATGAGTTTTTATTGATTCTTTAGCTGAGATCTTTATGATTTCACCAATATTTGTGTTGAAAGCGTTTTTGTAAGCGGCTATTGGTTATTTGATCTTTCTGAATGCAGTTTTGAGGACCTGGGTGCGGTGGTGTGCTTCCCAACCCTGCACCGCCTGCGTCTCACAGGAGAAACACCTACACGCAGCGTGTGGGTTATCTCAACGTGTCATCTTAATCTGATCTGATGGATCTTTAAACAACGTATATTCTTATATATTTTCCCGCAAGGCCGTATCAAATTCGATAGATGTGTATTTAAAACTGTATTCGTTACCGAATATAGTAGTTTCTGTAGCGTTGATTTTTTCATAAGTTGAGTTGCTTGCTTAGACTTATAATTTTTGTGGGCTCTCTTCATCGTCAATTGTCATTTCAATTTGTCAACCAGGCTCTTCCTGAAAAGTCAACCGGTCTATTCCTGGGTGTCACCGATTGTGCAAAAGAAATGTTAGAAATACGCATGTTCAATTAAAGGGTGATGAGTGGCTTTGTCAGTTATGTCAACTCAAATATAGCTTTTTGTCTTATATTGGAATAGTTATAATAGAATATCTATTAGTTTACTGAGTCTGATGGGTTTGCTACTATAAATCTAAATTTGATGTCTCTGACGTTTGGAATTTCTACGTATTAATTCTTGTATTTCTACTGCAATTTTTATTTACTTGGACTTGTAAATTTTTGGTAATTCGTAAAAATTGCTAGTTTTTTTAATGTAGCAAGGAAGTCCTTTTCTCTTTTTACTTAATATTACATTGTGTATTGTGCAGAATGAAGCATTTTCGATATGATATAATCTACGTATGTAAAAATTAATTTATCGTACGTTTCATTCCTTAGTATTTCCAGGATTTTTGTTCTGTATAATTGTTTGAATTTAAAATGACTACTGTGATTCCCTTGTCAACTACTTTTATAATTATGTCATTGTTTACCAGTATATTTTTAAGGAAAGTCTTTATTTGTGTGAGAATTTGTTCTGTGTTGTTTTTTTCTTTAAATTAACATTCCAGAGCTTTTCAAAGGAGGCGTTAAATTCACTGTTATTATCTATGTCAGTGAAGAATTTGGCTTTATTTTTTTAATCTGGAGTCGTCTGTAACACTATCTTAGAGTTACAAGTTGTCTGGCAACATTAAATTAAATACTTAGGACTAACTGGATAATTTGTTGAAGATTAGATATAGTCTTTTGGTAAGGTCGTGTAGAAAAATAGAATAATAATGTACTCACACCTGGCAACACCGTGTGTGAAAGTGGGTCACGGTGATAAGGACACCAGGATTATTTGCAGACGGGATGAAACGGCTGATCTGGGCTTTCATCTGGGTTTTGATTGACGGGTTAGAAAAAAAAAAAAAAAATTCTATTTCATATTCTAATGTCAGCCGAGTGCGAATGTACAGGAAATTACGGCTAAACGCAAGGCCATTAAAACAATATTAGAATATTATCAGGTGGATCCCCAATGTGAGCTTTTTCCCCTGCCCAAGACGTGCAATGTCGGGCCATAGTTTTTGATTGACTGTCCGGTTAAACAAGGGCCTCAGGGTCAGATTTCTTTAGCCCACCTCCGATGATTGAGCTCTAGTACCATTGTTCCAGAGTTTCTATTGGCTGGCCAATCAGGGGTCTGGACCCCCATAAAAGAAGATTCCAAAAAGGGAATAGAGAGATTAAAAGCTAGTTCAGCAGACGGAAGACTTAAAGCCCTTACCACCCTCTTCACCACCACTGCCACTTTACCCACAGTCCTCAACTTGATCGTCCCTAGACACAGTAGTTTGCTCAAAACGGATTCGAGGCTAGCTGTTATCGCCAGTCAATTTATCTCCGAACTAAAAGCCCTTGTTGTTATTGTTGTACATGATTCTTTTTTATCATTGTATAATAAATAAATGTTATTTATAACTGTTAAACGTTCTTCACGTACTGAAGTAGTTGACCAGCTAACAGCACTTGTAAAGTTGGCTGTCTTTCGACCCAGCCTGAACCAAGAGACGTCCAAATCAGCTTTTCCCCAACTTTCCCGTAGGTCGAATAACGCAACATGGACACCAGAAACTTCGACCTATAAGTAGCTCGCAGCGTGACATGCACTAATAGGACCACACGTCTGTATAATCTTTGTAAAGGAATTACTCAGTTAATCTCAATTTTCGTTCAAATTCTTTGAGGTCTTTATTTTATCTCTCCTAGATAACTTTTTGGGGTGGGGAAAAATTTAGACCTTGTTAAAAAAAATCAAATTGATTTTTTCTAACTTATATGCTGATCGATTGATTATTTTGGATTTTATGTTGGTTTTGTTAAGTATGTTATTTAGACTGGTCTTTTGGTCTTTAGCATTTCTAGGGTAATTTGGGTTGCTAAGAAAAATCTTTCTTATTTTGTTATGGTTATATCTCTAGGGTAGTTTTTGATGTTTCTTCTTCCGTTATATGGTGCCACATAGTGGATGTTATTTAACCCATTTTGCATTTGTGGTTATGCGTGATGGGTGGGCCAATTTTTTTTGTGTGTGTGATGGTATATATAGGGATTATTTTTCTAAATTTTTGCCTCAAAATGCTTTTTATTGAGCGTTTGTTTCTTTAAGGGTATTTGGTTTATTTTTTATGGTATGTAAATGCATTAATTTTTCGTTGTATGAGGTTGTTTCTGGGGGATGGTGTTTGTTTTAAGTCCCCCCAAAATCTGTAGGTCTCATTTTCTAAGGCATATTCTGTTTTGTGCATATGCTGTTTGTGAACTTGCAAAAATTTTAATCTCTGGTACAATTTCCTGCTATCACCTTCCCTATCTTAGTCTTTTATTCATTTTGCTGCATTCACTTACGTTGTAATTAACTGTTTTATCTCTGTCCCTATATAACCTTCACGTGCTATTCTGTTACGGAAAATCGCGACACTAATTTACTGTAAGCGAATTCAAGCTCGACGCTGTTATTATCAAGACAGACAATTTTAATAAAAAGTATCCACACTGTTTACTAACTGTTAATTCATTGGAGTATCCTCTTATTGCTTAGGACGAAGTAACAATTGGGTGGTGTAGCAGCATTTTGAGATAGCACATTATGATACGGTTTACTAAAAATTATTACAATGTGCATTATAATTTAAGAGCATCTGTTGTTTGTTGTTAATCAGATGTGCATAGGTATGGATTTGTATTCGTAAAAATAATTACCTTTGTTTTCGCATAGACAACCAAGTTAATTCCAAAATAGAATTAAAATGTAAAGCAGGAAAATAGTTAAAAAGAAATAAAGAATATTTAGGAAAAAAAGAGAAAATATAAAGAAGAGGACACTTTTTATGCGGACCAAATTAGCTCTAAAAACGCAGAAATAATGCTCTTTCTCTCCTTTCTTTAGGGCTCAAGAGGACCTACGACACCTTGGATGAACTCGAGTGTCTGCAGTGATTAATTTTAACCCGTTTCTTTGCATAAATTATCACTGTTTGCCCCAATCTAAATCCTCTATCAATTTATTTTACTTTTCCTTTGGCTTTTTCATTTGATTTAAAAATATTTTTACTTCTTACATGATTATGAGAACAAGATCGAAATCTCATTTTGGGAAAAAAGCCATTCCAATTATCCGCTTGCCTGTAGCATCGACCAGAGATAATCATATTATTCGTGATACACGATGAAAAAAAAGACAAAAAAGAATGTCTAGCGCCACACGCAAATGTCTGTTTTACGAGTCTACAATTCTGTTTTCGAATTGCATTCGACTGATTGATTTTTACTGCATATCAATCAGTTTATAATCATTTTATGCTGAATGGATAAGGAATTGCGTTCATTGTCCATTAATATTTATATTTTTTGAGTGGTTATTTCCGAAGAGTTTTTTTTACATACCTTTATATATCAATTATTTATATCCAATAAATAATTTGCACCCATTTGTACGGCTTTCATTATTTATCTCTAACGTTAATAATTATATGTTTTCAAGAAATTGTTTCTATTTAGTACTGGTCATTAGTTTACACACAGTTATATGCTTTCAAGTAACTAATAATAATTCTTAATTTCAAATAACTATTCAAATAGTTTAGTTATATAGGATCAAGTATTCCAATTGAATGTGAATGATTTTTAAACAAATTTATTTCAGTCATAGATGGGACCCTAATAGATCGTAACACTTCGAGTCAGCGTGAACCTAATATTGATGGCAATATCGGAGCATTTCACAATCTCCAGATCTCCAAAATTGTAATAGTATTAAAACTTTCTAAAAACCAACCATAAGCAACCATTCAAATATTTGTCAAATAACTTACAATGCGTAGAAATTCTTTTTTACTGACCCTGAAAGGTAACTGAAAATATCGACCATAAAGAACAGAAATCTTTTTTTAAATACTCTCTTCGAAAACGTTCAGTGGTGAATTCTATTTTGAAACTGGGAATCCAAATAAAGTCCTTGCAGCCATTCAACTGAAGCTTTTGACAAGAGGCCGACAAAACTATTGGGAAATATTTGACAAAGTGATTAGCAAAGCGATATTCCATAATTAGCCAATTAACGATGTAGATTAGTCCCTGACAACTGCTGATTGTTTGATGAAGGAGAGTAAATACAAAAATACAAGGCGCTTCAAATACTGGACCCCGTTGTTTTATTACTTCTCTTCAGTTTCTCAATATAGGACAAAAGCTCAATTTTTGAGCCAGTACTACTGATTTGAATTCAGTGTTTCCTTCTCCAAGATTGATTGCCTTAACCAAGACTAGCTGAAAGGAGAAGAAAGAGATTCATGCTTTTCCCAAAGACACATGCCGGAATGCAAATTTTTAAATTGTTTCCCTAATAATATTAGCATGAATTTCTTTTCACTTTTTATTAGTTCTATTTCTTCCATTTTATTGTATTTCATAGGTGAATATCAATAAATTAAACTATATATATTATTTATAAAAAAAAATAGGATATTTCAAAGTTTTATCACATTTAAAGAAATAGATATTATTCTGTTTACTTAACAATCCACTCACAAACAATTTCTATGATTATGTATTTGTATCTGTCATCTTTGGTACACGTTCCCCATACCAACAAATCTTTTTTTTCTTATGTTATGAAACAGAAGGAATTTCTTCATTATCTTTATGTGTGATATTAGTTTGTCATCTAAATTACATCCTTCATGCTAAGATAAGCTGTCAAACCTACCTCTTCTCATGTTATAAAACAAAAAATCATCATGCCTTGTTGTTTGAGTTCATTTTCGATAAACTCAATCAGCACTCAACATCAGTAGGTTTCTTAAACAAACCGATATTGATTTCACAAACGTTCTATTAAGAATGCAATATATAAAATTGAATTATTTCTACTTTTCAGTTTTTGACTTTGAAAGGAAAGTGACAGAAAAATTAAAGTACATTCTATCCTTCTCTAGAGAGAAAAACGATCACGGGTGAGGAAGAAATTACCATGTTTTAGGAAAATATTTAGCATGAAAAAACTGTTGTGTCGCATGACATAGAAAAGTAATTTGTGGGACGCATGAGGCCCGCGCATTGCTGTTTGTGACTAACCTTTTGTTGTATCGTGGTAAAGAAATGATACACGGTGAAAATAAAGTTAATTGTTCATTAACTCAAATGTTATTATAAGTCTCGTGCTGTTGAGGTTACGCCCAAAGTTGGTCTTACTACTGACCGACCGACGTCCTTCGGAGCTCTCTCTCTACTTCTGCTTTTGTCTCCCTCGGTTAAGAGACACGGCGTCTTTTATACTTCTGCGATACCAGAAGTAACATGGTACGAGCCACTATACAACACTTCTTTAAACACATACCCACAAGAAGGAACAAGAATAAAATAAATTTACATCCAGAGATAGTTCACTAATTGGGACTGAAACCCTAAAGACATGTCTTCAGAGAGGATCAGCCAGAAAAATGTTCTTCTTTATGGGCAATTGATCTTTAGGACTTTCGTGTTCGGCGATACATAGAAAAGCAATGTGAAATATTGCGGAGTACTAAATAGAGTTAAAAAGGAGAAAACTGAACAGTCTGAAAATAACTTATACGATGCTGATATTTACACGTCTTTCAAGGTGTTCTATAATTAGTCGCAAATATTAATTTTTACAAGATGTGATTGCCAATTTATCATATTCACATGCAGGATTTGTGATGAAAATGTGTAACCATATGAATATATGAAGCAATTGTTCTTTCTTCCAAAGACCTAATGATACAATAAAATATCCTACGCCCACGTAGATGTAAAGATCTTAGTAACATCTACCTCTTAGAAATATGTACTTGTTTGAATAATCTACCTGTTAAAACTACCTGCTTCAATCATTTTCAAAGATCTTTTAAATACTTTTATTCTTTATGTCCGATCATCCGATAAATTTCATTCACATGCAACTTTTAGCGCACGTGCTATAATTCCCAGGTCTGTACAATCAAATGCTAATTTAACTAGGACCCGATACCCAAAAGAAATTGCTGCTGTTCCATACGCAATGGTCTGTACATTTGGTATTTGGGGCAAAAGTGTCAGGCAAAGACCTACGTTTCATAAATAAGATTAATTAACGTGCTGAATGTATAAATAGACAAGATATGATAAACATTAGGGCTGAAAGTCTTGCTTACAACTAAAAATCCATTTTATTGGTAAAGGTAAAAAAACAATTTAAAAAATGAGAAAAGCAAGCACACAAACAAAAAAAATATCTACCTTTTAAAAGAATCTAGTAAATAAGATCATAGAATGATCATAGCAATACATTTAAGGGAATATATATGTATTAATACAGTTTATGTGAACGTTGATTCACAGATCGCAATCACTACTCATTGACTGCGAGACTAATTCTTCAAAAATAACTCTTTTATTCATATTAAGAGTTATTTTGAAAATTAGTCCGTATACTTGAAAGATAGCCTAGCTTTTTAATTCCCATGCATATACTTGGAAAAATAAATACAGAGTGTTAAGTAGTCTTTTCTACGTTGAATTGATCCAAAAGGGCCTTTCTGTTGGACGTCTTAGGTTGCAAAAGCAATCTGAAATATAGCGGAGTACTTAAACGAGAAAAAATGTTGAAAACCGGAAAATCTGGAGGAAAATGTTGGTATACAGTGCTTATATCTACACAACAAGCTAGGTGTCCAACACTCCGTTTTGAATGTGGTAATTGCAGTTTAGAAGGCTACGATAGTCAATGAATTATATCCCCAAGCAAGTCATACGATGAATTTGAATAGACTTATGACAGTAATAGTTTCTTTCTTCCTTTAACAAGTCTTATCACAGGTAGTGATTATTGAATTAACACTGAGGATGTCGATTTCAGTTTTTCTCAATTTAGCAGTTAATAAACTAATTATAGATAAATACAAAACATTTCTATCTATCTAGCTTCATAAAATATATATTAAACCGACTTGAGTAAATTATCTAAATGCCATGTATTCCTTTTCCAAGCAATACCATGCTTAATAAAAAGAAGCCTAGAGGAAAATCCCCGAAGTATTATTTTCCCAACTTCTCCACCATAATTAGGATGCGACTCAAGGTCTACTTTACAGTTTACTCATAGCTTAGGAGGAAAAAATGGATTCCTGACTTATCAAAGGGCGAGTTCAAATTCTGTTTATTTCCTTGTTATTACAAGGTAGGCCCAAGGCCTTGAGGTTTTGTTTGGGAAGGGAAAGGGAGCGGTCATGCTGTTTATAAGGATGATATGGGAACCTAGCTAGCCACATTTGCCGACCCATTCAACAGTACAATATATAACCATTCATCCATCACCATCCGCGCTACAACCACCAAAATACCACATTTGCTCTCTGAAAAAGACCTACTTAAAACTTCAAATTGAATGTGTGATATTATTTATAATCGATGATTTATTTACAATGGATGTTATATGATGGGAATAGGAGAAAAAACCTGAAGTACAATAAAACGAAAAGCGAAACCAAGGGAAAAAATTCCCCTGTTTGGTTGCCCTCTCATCCCTCCGTCAACGAAATGGAGGCCGACTGTTTTCCGGTGTCCGAAAACTCCGTAAACAAGCCGGACCTACCCTAGCTGGGAGAGGGAAGATAGCCAAATGGGACAAAAATAAAACAATACAGGCTTGGGTGCGATGTGGGCAGTTAAATGACTGATAATATGAATTATATACATCTGAAATTCAAAGATCTTCAGCAAACGCAGGCTGGAGAGAGAGAGAGTTAAGGTACAAAAATAATGGGGATGGGGAAGATCTTGGACACTAGCAACAACATGACGGGAACAATGACTCACAGCATATTGCTAAATAGGCTTCGAGGGGAAAAAGCTTTTACCTACTTACCAGGGGTGGAGTCTCGAAGGACCCGTACCGCAGACGCCTGGGCAGGCAGAGGAGGAAAGGATTACTCCAACATTGCCCCCTTTCTTACGACCAGGCTCGCTGAATTCACCCACCTTTTGTCGAATGTTATGCGATCCAAGCGTTTTCTATCGCATCTGATTTTGACCCTTGGCTGATGCCTAAAAAACAAAAACCGATCCTGATGAGAAAAGTTTGCATCGTCATACAATCCTTTCTTTCGCGTCGTTCAAATCACCATTCGAACTACAGCTAAGATCGCGAGAAACACCGCACACTTCTCACCCTGAAAAGGAGGAATAACGTTGTCCACGACGTAACCAACGTCGAGCAGCAAGAGTTGCTTGGGTTCGATGCGATCCGTCCACTCCCAAACGTGACCCCAGAACGGGCAAACTCGCTCGCAGTAGTAGAAGGAGTGCTCAGCCGTTTCTTCCAAACCACTCCCGCAGCGAGCATAATCGAGCATATCTGCCAGGCCCAACCTGAAGTTAAAGCCGAGAAGGGGTAACGCATTCCGTGCAAGTCACCAGGTAAGCAAGAACTTGCGCCCAATTCCAATGAGAGCAGATCTCCTCCGCTGTCCAGCCGCGCCGCTCGCAAGGAAGGTCTGAGTCAGAACCCACCACTAGCTCCCGATACAGCTCCTTCCGAGGCCGTGAAAAATCACTGGACTCTGGGAGGTTACGAAGGGCCGCTCGGCACTCACGGACAAACAGTACTTCGCCCATCGACTTACGTCGACCTTCAGCCTTTGGATCTGACTGGAGGCGAGGAAAAATCCAACTCGCCTTTTGTCTCCACACTGCATCCCCCGTCAAGGATTTACCAAAGTATGTAAGTCTTTCAGCAAGCCAGTGGCCCTCCATATCAGACATACCCAGACCCTTGTTGCGCGTAAGTTGGACAAGACCTGTCTACGGACTATCGGCCTTCGGCCTCCCCAGGGCAATATGGAATGGCATCATTGAAGCGCCAACCAACGTGCCTTACACAGAGGAAATAGAGCAAATCGGTAAAGGATCAAGGGGAAGATATACCCGGCGCACGCCTCCTCCCTGCCCTTTAAGTACAACTTCCTTGAAAGCCAGGTTCCAACCTGAGCATCCACCTTTGCTTGTACTTCCGACCAATTTCGCTCCAGGACATAGAGAAGAGGGGAGAGGGCACAGCCCTGTCGAACCGAACGCTCGATCACGAACGCCCTCGAACGCCCTCGAACGCCTTCCGTTTACCTGCATCACTGCCTGAGGTTTGTGGTACATTGTGCTAATCCATCTGCGGAACTCCGGTTGGAATCCGGCAGTCTCCAAAACAGTCACCGAAAACCGATGGTCAACCCTATCGAAGGCCTTGGACTGATGTAAACTGATCAGCACGGCTTCCGTGCAGTCTTCTATCCCCTTTAGGACCTCGCGAATCAAGTGCAGATTGTCCTGGATCGATATTCCCTTCACAGCGTAGGTCTGCTCGGGGCCGATCAGATCGCTAATGACAAGCTGTAAACGATTCGCTAAGACCCGGGCCAAAATCTTTAACTCTGTGTTAAGCAGAGTTATGAGCCTGTAATCATCTAAACTCTTCAAAACATGCTTGCCACCTTTCTTCAGCTAAGTGGTCACGCCCTTGGTAACGCAACCAGGTATGGCTCACTGGGCGAACCAATGGTTGAACATATCCGTCAGATATCCGTCATGTGCGGCATCCTCAAGTACACTTCGTAGGGTAAACCATCTTGTCCTGGCGAGTTGTTGAGGCCGACCTGCATCAACGCATCACGGACTTCGCATTTGGTAATCACACCCTGGCAACTAGCTGATTCAGTCACCCCGAGGCGGTGGAAGTGGGCAAGATAGCTGCGAAACTCCTGAAGCGGGAGATCAGAACAGTGATGAAAGCGATCACGAAAGTGCGCCCGAAAGGCATTACGCATCTCGTGATTCGACCGCAGCACGTACCCATCTGGAGACTTGACGGAATCGATATACCGATCGGGAAACCTTCGCACTTCTTCCTCACGTGCAGTCGCTTTCGATTTCACAGCTTCGCTGAGAACTATTTTTAGCCTAGATCTAACAACGAATCCCTTGTAGCGCTCGCTAGTCTCACGCTCAAGGTCCCTTCTAGCTAGCTCTACGGTTAGGGAGTCCTCCCAGCCACCTCTCCCGAAACCCTATCTCCTCGACTCCTTGTTCCTATCTAGGTTGAGCTGGTTAAAGAGAAACCCACCACCTATTCTCGGTAACCACCCCCCACTAACTCCTGGTTAATTAGGGATTTCAGCCGTTTCCAGATGTCTCGTATCTCCACTAAGGAGGTATTGAACTTCCAGTAGCCGGCCAGGCTTGTCTTATTTGCTAACCGCAGACTAACCCTACCAGGTTTATGGTCAGTCCAAGCTATCAAGTAGGACGTGGGACAACTAACGAAATCGCTATCAGCTCTTCTCACTAACATTCTGTCCGAGTAGGAACCAGCTTTGGCAGAAGGCGAGCTATCTAGCCACGTCCATCATCTCTCATCCTGGGTGATCCAGACGAAACTAGCCTTGTCGGCCTTATGACTCGTCATGACTGGGTCGACATGTTTCGTCATGACGAGTCATAAGGCCGACAAGGCTAATTTCACACCTTCCTAACCTACTACCTCCCTGCCCGACCTTATCTATCTTTGGATGAAGGATAGAGTCCAAACACACATTAAGAGTAGCGGCTTCGAATCGTCTAGGAACGGCGACAACCGACGAAAAAACTAAACTCTCTCCACATTGGTATTGGGCGCATAAACCACAACCAGCCGGAACTTGAAACTTTTAACGGTAACATCGGCCACAACCAGT
Source organism: Sepioteuthis lessoniana (assembly GCA_963585895.1). NCBI lineage: Eukaryota > Metazoa > Mollusca > Cephalopoda > Myopsida > Loliginidae > Sepioteuthis > Sepioteuthis lessoniana. The sequence goes on from OY757938.1 coordinate 33,718,472, forward strand.
CGGCCCTCGTCACCAGCAAAAACAATGTCAACATCAGCATCAAGGCTGTATCCAAGTAGCAAAGAGACCCCAGCGCTACTGCGGCTGCCGTATGCTGAGAAAACGTTAAAATTGTTCTCCAACACACGACAGTCCGTAGCGCAAATGAAATGAGTCTCTTGTCCAGCAGCAACGTGCACTCTGAGGTTTTTGAGTTCAGCAAGGAAACGCGCACACTTGCTTGAATCCCTCAGTACCCTCACACTCAACGTGGCAAGGTTTAAAGCCACCAGACCCACTTACCTTACTCAGTGTCAACTACGGGCCTGAAATCCTCCGGGGTGAGGATGCCAACGGCCTGACGCAGGGAACCGGAGCCAAGTTCATTAGTAACTCGGCCGTCCCTGGAAATTCCCCCGACATCCATGGGGTACTGCAACTTTAGGGACCTATAAAATGACGGGTGAACGTAAATCGGGACAATGCCCGTGCATTGGTGCAGAATTTTATTGAGCGAGGGGGTGTTCCAACTCCGCCAGCGTCCGAAAGGCTTCCTCAAGGAAACGCCACAGCTCCCTTGCACGTGTGCCAGATGAACGAACAAAGGTGGTCACTATGCCTGCACCCCTGAACAAATATGAATTGGTCAAGTCCTTTTCTTTTATTTTTGTGAATGCGATCAACGGGTTTAATGTTTTTTTGAGATGATGATCGAAGGTGGTTGAGTCTAGTATTTCTGCGCAAAAATGGAAAAGGGTTAAAGCTTGTCGAGCCTCATTTGAGACTGACTTGTTTCTTTTCCTTGTCGATGATGATGGTGATGGCTCTGGCTCTCTAATTTCAGAATGAGATCGGGAAAATATCTTGGGGGTTGATACGGGGGATAGGGAAGGTAATGATTGGAAAAGGGGGAGGGGTTCAGTGACTTGGGTTTGGGTATTTTCTTGTTGTTGTTGTGGGGTAGGAATGAATTGAGCTTGTTGCTGGGGTTGTGTTTTTATTTTGTTTTTCTTTTCCTTGGGTTGTTGCTGGGAGGGTGATTGTGACTCGGATTGTGTTCTTTTTGTTGCTGTGATGGTTTTTGGGATAGTTTTTTTATGATATTTTCCCCCTCCTCTGCTAATGATTCCTCGCTATCCCTTCTCCTTTTCAAATTGTATGATATGTCCATTGTTTCCTATTGTGTTTTTTTCCTTTTTTGCACTGTTGTTGTTATTGATGATGATGATGATGATGATGATGATGATGATGATGATTTTCTTTTGTAGCCGTAGTAGTAGCAATAGTAGCTATAGTGGCAGTTGGCATTTTGTTTTGTTGTTTTTCTTGTGTTGGCTTCGGTATTTGTGTCTTTAAAGGGGACTTTTGCTTGCAGCCCCGAATAACCTGGGTCCACCCTTCTTCTTTATTAGGGTGGTCCCTAGTTTCAGGTTTGGTGCTTTCCTCAGGCAAGATGGTAATTGTCGTCGCTATTTCTGTTGTCGTTGTTGTAGTTGATGTCGAAGATATTGGTTTGGTGGTCTTCTGAGGGTAGGTTCTGGAAAAGTACCCCAGCTGTTTGCAATTCCAGCACTGGGCCTTTTTACCCTCGACAAACAACATCATCGTTTGATTCTCATATTCGAGGGTATGTGGGATTGACTGGAATCCGACTCTGTTTAAGCACTTGATGAAAAAATAGTCACCGTGTGCCGTTCCCATTCGTGGATTTAGCTTTTACTACGTCTTTGACGTCGCCGTACTCGGTTCGGAAGGTTGCTATGACGTCTCTACTTAATTGAATTGGAACGCTACACACATTGACCTGAATGTGTCTACGTCACATGTATTCAGTCTCATGCCGGAAGTAGTTCGATGTTACGTTGCTCCCGGCCAGCTTGACAGCCAGTTCCTCTGGTGGCAGCAGGACATCCCAAGTAGCAAAGCTATACCTACAAAAATATTTGGCTGGGATCCCTGCTGTCCTTAGTAGCTCCTCGAAAGTCTCTTTCTTAATTTCTGCCAGTTTCCTTGTCCGTTATGATAAAAGACAGGGTTTTCAGCTCGACTTTGACTAACTTAGGAATCGTCAAAATACGTTTTCACTGAAAATATTGGGCATATTTTACCCTGTCTTTAATATAGTCCTCATGGGACTTTATATGGGTTTGTGCTGCCCAGGAGACCGGCAGAGATGGTACTTTTGGGGCAAGTGGAATTGAGTTGGCCGATGATGATAGTGATGAATCTTCTGGCTTCGAGGGGTGTTCCAAGTCGTTGAACATGTCTGTGATTCGTTTAAAAAAGACGTTGAGTGAAGAGATTGTAGGTTACGAGACGGTGTGTAATGAATAACCCGAGGCGAATATTCAACTTAATACAACTAACCGCAAAAAAAGAATTAAGTTAGCTTATTTTATAAGCAATTCTGGAGTCTGTCTATTACATCAAACAGGGAGAGCAGGTTGTGGGGAATTACTTACAACATTCTCCCCCATCTGTTAGTTATTCGTACAGAACAAAGTATTTCCAACGACCTGGCATTTTGCGGGTCCTTTCGGAACATCTTGATTGTTCAGGTAACTGGTGGCCGTCAAAGTCAGACGACAAGTTATTGTTATCATGATTAACGCATTTCTGCGTAGAGGGTCTAGCCTTGAAACGGCACCGTTTTTTTTATGTTTCAGTTGCTGGGTGTCTGAAAAGTAACTGTCAGTCTCCGTTATAGGATGAGGCCGTTTTTGTGGTATCGGTATTTTTTTCAGAATCAGATGTAGAAGAAGGATAATCGGATTCATTCGGTAGAGTTTCTGAACAAGATGAACGCGGGATTTGATCGCCTTGCTTAACTGGGCTAGTTCTGAAAACTGAATATTCGCGATTCTCGATTGCAGCCTCTTCAGATGTATTTCCAGCTGGGGCGAGATCTCTTATGGAGACTGTTGACTGCCTTCCTTTCGCAGTTTCAATCTGGGCGTATTGGGGATTCGTCTCAATTAGTTCCACTTTGCTGACTAAGGGGTCATGTTTACTACGACGAACATGGTGTTTCAGTAAAACGATTCCAGGTTGAGCAAGCCATGAAGGGAGGGAAGTGCCTATTGAGCTTCGTCGTTAGAACGAAAAAAAAACATCTCGTGTGGAGTAGCGTTTGTAGATGTATACAGTAGGGTCCTAATAGCGTTTAGAATCTCGGGGATAACACTTTTCCATTTTGAGATCGGCATTTTTCGGTTTGCCAATGCCAACTGTACTGTCTTTCATATTATTCCGTTATATCGTTCACATAGCCCGTTCCCTTGAGGGTTGTAAGGGGAGGTTCATCTTACCGCCACTCTTCGTTCATGCAAAAAACTCTTGAGATCTTCTGACATAAAGGCAGCTCCACGATCTGTATGAATGTAGGCAGGCGAATAAGGAGTAGAGACCTTGAATAACTGTAGCGGTCGTTACATCAGGGCATGGAATGACAAAGGGAAACCTTGAGTACTCGTCAGTTATAGTAAGCATGTGTTTATTTTGTGTTTTAGATGGTAGTGGACCCTTGAATCCAGATTAAGCCTTTCGAGTGTTGCTTGAAGGGGCTTATAGAACCTTGGTTTATTTTCTGCACATATTTGGCAGGAGTTGGTAATTCTTTTTACACCTTCAACTGAATATGGTAAATTCCTGCTCCGGACTACATGTGTCATTCTTGTGATACCCGGGTGGCACAATTCTCGGTGTATGCTCTGAAGATCAGATGAGCTTGTTAGACCACACATCCTTGAAAGTGCGTCAACTGCAGCATTCTCCTTTCCAGGGCGATAAGAGACGTCGAATGAATTACAAGAGAGTTCCATCCGCCATCTTGCAATTTTCTCATTTTTTATTTTACTTGAGGTTTTCGGGTTAAACATGAATGAAACCGATTTTTGGTCGGTGATAAGGTGGAAATGTCTACCGATCAGATAATGCCTCCATTTTCGTAGAGCTTCAACTATGGCGTACGGTTCTTTTTCTATGGCAGTATGCCTTCGGTCAGACTTCGAGAGTGTCCTATAGAAAAAAGCTACAGGCCGACCATATTGTCTTAAGGAGGAAGCTATTGCCGAATCAGATACATCGGTTTCAACTACTAGTGGAGCAGATGGATTAATGGCAGCAATGGCAGAATTAGCAATATCCCTTTTTAAATTTTGAAATGCTCTAATGGCTGAATCATATAATAGAAATAAATGAGTAAGTAAATGTATTTTTTCAGAAAAGATGCAACCTATTGGGAATAATGGGCAAACATGCCAAGGGCTCGTCGCAAAGCAGTTATATTTCCAGGAATTGGTAATTACATTAGGGGTTTAAGTAGCTCGGGGTCCGGTCTCGTGGCACCATTCCTGACTATGTACCCTAGTAGCTTGATGCTTTTCAAATTATATGAACACTTTTCCTCATTAAGGGTCAGGTCATATTTATTTACGGTGGCCATGTGGTTGTGGTTGTGATCTTTCTCGTTATAACCGCAAACTGTGACATTGTCAATGTATGCCACTGTACCCTTCGATTTCTCATTAGAAATGATTTCGTCTATTACCCTTTGAAACCTGGCAACCCCATTTGTAACACCAAAAGGGATCCTACGGAATTGATATAAACGCCCACAAGCTTCGAATCCCGCGTAAGGGTTTTCCTCCGGCTTGATGGGTATCTGATGGTTGGCACTCCTAAGATCAAACGTGCTGAAAATACGATACTTAGTGATATCGGAAACCATTTCGTCAATACGGGGCAGAGGATACGCATCGAACTGTGTATATCAGTTGATGGTTTGGGAATAGTCAACAACCATCCTCTTTTTATGGTTTTCATTAGTCGTTATTAGGACCTGGGCACTCCATAGCGATTTGCTGGGCTCTATAATATTTTCTTTAAGAAGCCTCTTCACTTCCATTGCAATAAATTCCTTGTCTTTGAGCGAATAGCATCTAGATTTTACGTTTATAGGTTTACAGTCAGAGGTTAGATTTGAGAAGAGAGATGGATACTGGACTTTTGCAGTTGCTAATCCACATATTTGCAGCGCTGGTTTGGTACCACCGAACGGAATTCTAAGGTGAGAATGTCGGTTAAGGAAATTATGCCCTAAAACTACTCTGCAGCAGAGGTTTCTCATTACCAGTAACTTGATTTTAGAATAGAAATTTTCTTTTAACTCGAGGTTAACCATGCAGTATCCGATTACACGGCAGGATAAGGACGAAGTGGTCATCGATATTTGATTAGAACAGGAAAATGTTTTCCATTTATTTGTTTCCACGATATGTGCATCGATAAAATTTTCAGAACTCCCCTTATCCATAAGAGCGTAGAGATTTAGTCCGTTCGCTCTGGCCGGCACAATTGTTTTAGAAAGGCATTTGGGAGAGACAGTCGACACGGTAGATAGAGATATGGTGGCGGCTAAACGGGTTTTCTGTGAGATGGCCGACCGGCAAACCTTTAAAAAATGTCCCTGCTCGCCACATCAATGACATCTACAGTTTCGAAATGGGCAGGATGAATGAGCGTGTTTTACAAAGGCTGCAGAAGTAGCATTTAATCTCAGCTGCAGCGATAGTAACGGGTTGTTCAATAGTATTTGAAGAATCCTTATCGTGGGGGTCACAATGTTGTGAATTTGAGATGGGAATTTGTTGGGAATGAGGCTGGGCAGGAATAGTAGCCCCTGTAAAATCAGGTTACGAATAGAGTTCTGATTGTTTCTGGGCCATGTCCGAGGTAAGGGCTAGTTCATAGGCGGTAGCCAGATCCAAGTCCTTGTTTTCGAGCATTCTTTGATTTGGTTAGACCGTACTCTGCTGATGGAGGCATCTCTTATTGCGATATCCCTGGCTTGGCTTTCTGTTAGGGCAGTAAAATCACAGTCACGACTTAATATTTTCAGGTTTTGAAGATACAACTCTAGACTTTCTTCAGTCTCTTGACGCCGAGTAGCAAGTAAGTATCTTGCAAAAATGGAGTTTTTCTTCTTAATGAACATACCATCTAGAGTGCTTATAGCAACATCGTAATTTTGACACACGGACAAACACTTATAAATGGGAGTGAAAATATGGTGTAATGAGAGGGTTAATTTCTGTGATCCAGTCAATGCCGACGTAGAAGAGGACTGCAGCTCTGAAAGAAATCCCTCGAACATATCCCTCCAATGTAGCTATTTGTCCTTAGAGTCAGAGTCTGACATATAGAGTTCCAGGAAGTCGGGCTTGAGGTATCGTTCCATTATTAAGTTGAATAAATTGTAATGAATAACCCGAGGCGAATAAACTTATGAAAGCTTTATTCAACTTAATACAACTAACAGCAAAAAAAGAATTAAGCTAGCTTATTTTATAAGCAATTCTGGAGTCTGTCTATTACACCAAAAAGTGGGTGAAGATTGTGGGGAATTACTTACAACACCATGGTTTAGGCGACGGTTCCTCCATAGTTGCTTTTAAAGGCAACAATGAGGAAGAGTGTCCGAATGTTGTTTTTAGAAACAAATAGAATAAAAGTGATACTAAAAATATCGAATCACAAGATGGAAAATGGCCGTCGTTTTTTTTTAATTTAAGCAAAGAATTGAGTCTGGGTTTGAGCCTATCCTCAAAACCAAAAAACAATAACAATTGTTTGTCACTAAACAATAACAATCAAAAAATAAATCCAACGATAAAAAATAATAACAATAATTACTAATAAATAATTTAATTTTCAAAGGCAAACAGTATACAAATCCAAAAATGGTGAGTAACTGATCTGAGGCGAGTTCAAATTCTGTCTGGTTGATAAACGAGGCAGAATTTGAACTTGCCTCATCGATAACAGTTACATCACGTGCCTTTACATTTCTCTTATTGTGATGAAGCCATAAATTTTGCTTGAGGTAGCAGTTGTCAATAAATTATTACAGCGAACATTCAACAATTCCTATTTAATAAAATGTTAAACAAATGGTAAGAGCTACCAAACTTCTACCATTTTAATTTTTTGGAAGATCGAGGAATGATCCGAGTAAACCACTTAAACAAAAAATTCTTGAATAATCCAAATAGAGTAGAGCCGGCTAGAATTTTTCCCATCAGAAGTCCAGATGCTATGCCGAGGGATTTCCATTTATGATATCTTTCAGAGAAATGGAGGTCACTTGACGCGTTCTACTGACATCTTCTACTTGGTTACACCGTATCAACCTGAAAGACCGGTGTTTGACCTGACCTGTAACATGTACTAAAATTTTTCAAATATGGAGTTTCTGCATATCAACATTGAAAATGAGAAATTGAACAAAGTCCATTTTTCATTTCCCCGACAGATTTCCGAAAAATAAAATGGAGACGTTTTTCAAATATTCAAAATGGTCAATTTGAAGTTATAATTTGTATAAACGCGGGGTTTCTCAGTAAGATTTAAATAGTTATTTCCTCAAGGCATCGGTGCCTTTCTTATTACAAAAAAAAATCTGTAATTACTATTTTAACACAAGAGTATAATCTATTTATCAATCTATCTATCGCCAATAATAGTTTCTCACATAAAAAAAGATAGAAAATAATTTTTGAAAGTCCTTCGTGGTTGAGGTATAAAATGTGTGCACAAACACTGAGCAACTGAACATGACTTATCAGAAGCAAACATGAACCGAATATTTTAATGTGTCTAAATCGACATCAATCGATTGATTTTTAGTCAGTGTAGCCAATATGAAAAATAAAACAATTCAATTTCCTTACATTCTTGACAATCTTCATTGATATACCGTTAACTACTTTTACTGATAACCTAACGATTGATTCGAAAAAGTACTGTTTCAACTTATGACAATAATAGATGAAATACCTAGCTCCAAATGGCACCTTTTCTGTGTAAATGCAATATACATGAAACATTTTTTGCGTAGCCCTGCTGAAAGGGTTGAAGATGCGCTGACTGTATCAACAAAAGGCATTTCCTGGGCATGACACTAAACTGCACCCGTTTGTAAGCCTCCAAATTTTGGATCTTTAAAAGCGGGTACCTCTTCATTGTCATTATTCACAGGTCCACTCTTACTCAGGTCATATAGATATGCAATAACATCCAATAAGATTCCATCAGAGTCAATAAAATTCTTTTGGGATATATTTTCTTGAAGTCTTGCGTAGAACATTAATTCAGTCACCCACTTTTTCACAGTATAAAAACCTTCAGGAACACGTATTGCTTAATATCGACAAAATGATGTCTTAGCGTAGCCATATTCGAATTTAAGATGGTTGCACTTACACACAAACGTGAGCGTGAACACACACACACACGCACGCACGCACGCACGCACACACACATACACACACGCACACACGCATATATATATATATATATATATATATTCTAACGTAAAATTGGACGGGTTTCGATCCCGGCTTCGAGTTTCCTGCGTGTATAGCCACGAAGAGTTCTGATAGAACGAAACAGTCTGTCTGTGGATGACAATATATATATATATATATATATATATATATATATATATAAATATTCTCCGCATTTAATGCTGCGTTATTAGCCCCATCTTATAACGTGCATATTGAATCCTTACCAAGATTGTAAATGTTTTGAAAGAATTAAAAAAATATACAAGATTCAAATGACAATTTTCAAAAATTGCTATATGGGAACACAGAGTCCCCACACATTTCTTATGTTTCCGATTTCAAAATTTGCAACTTGTACGTGATTTGAGTACGGCATGAAAGTATTTCACGTATTAATACTCAGATACATGTCGTGTGAATATATATATATATATATATATATATATATATATATATATATATATATATATATGTGTGTGTGTGTGTGTGTTTGTGTGTGTGTATGTTCACGCGAAATGTATCTGAGTATATATATATATATATATATATATATATATATATATATACATGGCTTAATTGGGAATTCGATGGAATGAGAAAGGAAAAGATAATTTGAAACATTACGATGATATGTTTTACAAGAGATATAGTGTCATCAGAATGCAAATTGTTTTATTATCAAAAACGAACCAAAATGGAAATTGTTGAAAATACTGTCTCTCTTAGAATACTCCCTGCTATGTTTTAGTTATATTTCTACTTTAGCAAAATGTAAGGAAATTTAAAGAAAATAATAAATGAAAAAAGACTTGAAACAACGCATTTAATGCTTGTGTTGAGCACCGCAGCATTTTAGATCATAATTCATATATTAAACAATTGTTTTATTACCAAGAATGAACTTACAAAAAATAGAATCTTAGCCGTTGGATACATTTTTGGAAATTTGAAGAAAAGATTGAAGGGACATCTTACACACTTGAATATAAAAAATACACTTAATGCTTGCGTAGACGGTCTTAATATTTCATATGGTAATTTTCACTAATGATCTTTATAGCAACAATATACAGATACTATTAGAACAGCAAAAACGACCAAAAATTGGGAGTAAGAGTTTCACCATCAATAGCGATCATCAGGAAACTAGTGGTAAGAAACAAAAAAACCCTATAAAACAAGTATGGACAGATTTCCATAGAATCTTGGATAACAACAAATATATTTTCGTTTTGTTCATTTCGATATCAAGGAGTCCTTCCTTCTGTTAGGAATGAGATGAGGGTCGTAGATTTCTGTACATGCTATAAAACGTGTGCAATTGTCTTTTTAGTTTTCATAATACTCTGTTTGCGAGCAAATTTCCATTGTTTGTTGTTTCTGTTTCATTACAATTGTTAATTATATATATATATATATATATATATATATATATATATATATATATATATATATATATATATATAAAGGTCTATACAATACAATAACAAAATAATGTAATTATTAGATGACAAGACACATTTGAACAACTTACAGAACAAACAATTACTGAAAAAATATACGTTTTAAATAGGGCATAAAATATTGATTATAAAGGAAAGCAAATTTTGGTCTTCATTCATTTATTATAATCCTTTAATTTCTAGAATTCTTAAACTTCCAGAATGTCACAAACTTTGAATTCCTTTACGACCAATTTTTTCTTGGATTTGAACTGTCCTCCATAACATCGCAAAATCTTTACACACGATTTGTAACATGAACATCAGGAACTTCAGCGATCTACTTAACAAAATAAATTATATAAACATGGAAAACAAATCTCTAACCAGTCTGGACATCAAATGATTAAATATTGCATTCCTGTAAATAAATGCAATAAGCATTTAAAAATTCTTCCAAAGAAATCATTTTGTTACCTTTACTTGGTAACATAATTAAAATTTGTTCATTCTGCAGTAAACATTGCAATGTATTTAATCGATGTAGCTAAGTGGTTTGACTATTGTAACAGGCGTAGTACAATCGAGCTGTTAGGTAATCGTACTTGTAGGAGACGTGTGTTCTTACAAACACTGGACAGTCATTGTCGTAATCGTAATCAATGTACCTCTACATTGGTATGGATTTATGACTGAAATCAACCAATCATATTACTGTGAGGGAGGGGCAGCTATGTGCATATTCATTACATCATTTATAAATGAATCTATTTTACCCATGGGTTTCATTCATATCTATTTCTTCAATTTCTCGGATCTGATCCCATTAGATTTATTATACACAAAGATTATTGACATTTCCGTTATACAGATAATATGTTATTCATTTATCCATGAAATAATGAGTTTAGAAAAATTTCGAATAAATTGAAAAAAATAAGCCTAATAGATTTTTATTTACGAACTAGAAACCAACAACATCTTATGGTTTTAGATATACTTCAAATAATACAGATAAAGAATAACGACAATCTAGAATTTAAAGTTCATCATAAATCTACAAAAAAATGACCATATCCATTTTTACTCACGTTTGAATTCCAGAATGAAAATGGAATAATCATGGGTTATACGTTGATTTCCTCAGATTTGCATCAACAGATTTTTA